>CM039471.1:16239485-16296127 GCA_022433065.1 Begonia loranthoides
CCTCTCGGGGACCCCAATTCCTCGTCGACCACACTTTTGGTTGAGATTTTGCTCTAATATCATTTGTAACATCCCCCGATTCTCTCAGTACAATATTATCCACTTTGGGCCGAAGCCCTCACGATTTTGTTCTTGGAGTTAGCCCAAAATGCATTGTACTAGGTAGGGAGGGGAACCCTACTTATAAATATACATTTTCTACTATCTCAAGCGATGTTGGATTGTTCACCCCCACTGATAAGGCTCACACCTGAGCCTTTTCTAGCCTTCATAGAGCGGGTTGCCATATTCTCCCACCTTAAGTGAGTGTTTTTCATTGTGGATAATGATAGACCTCTTTGATTGTGCTTCATAGGTTAAATTTTATATTTTTGATTTTATTGTTTACATAACCTTTCTTTTTGGTATCATATGGCTTTTTTTTTATTAATTCTTCAATTGATATTTTTAGGTTTAAATTTTTCTTAATCCAACTATTGGTATCATAAATTGGATATGTTGAATTGTTGTTTGATGTTTGTTTTTAATATCTTGGTAGTTCCCCCTAGAGTTGAATTTGAAGATTGAAATAGGGGGAGCAGAAGTTTTTAACTTGTATAATTCTTTTGATCTAAGTTTAAATACTTTCATTATTACAATTGGTAAATTGAATTTCTTTTCTTGGCATTGACTTGGCTTTCTCCCAACAATTGTTTTTTCAAGGGGAAGAAATATAATTGTTTTGTTTTGATGGGATGTACCCCTAATTATTATGTTGGTTTAATGCCAAAATGGGACAATTAATTTGATTAAATTGTTTTGTTTGATGTTTTGGATATCCCCATTGATTTAATTTTGCATATTGATAAAGGGGGAGAAAATATATTGAATTTTTATTAACTTTGATGTTCCTCCCCATAGCTTTCTTTTTATTATGACAAAAAGGTGGAGAAGTTAAAATAAGTTGTTAGAAAAGCATGATTAACATGCATTTATAAGTGAGAAATTGCATGAACTCATCAAATATGCAATAGACATTATGCTCATGGTTATGATAGGTAATTAGACAACTTAATATGTTTTGTCATAATAAAAAAGGGAGAGATTGTTGTCATAATAGACATTAGGTTATTTATTTTGATGATATCAGTTTTGTTTGAGTAATTAAGTTGTTTATTCTGTATTTACTGAATCGTATAAATATGTTATTAATCTTTATTGGAAATACTCTTAATACAGGTATTAATGTTTAGTAACATATTTACCTAAATTCATGTAACTTATATATTGATTAGTAGGACTTAGAGGATTGAAGAAATGCAAAAACGAGGAAAAAATGTCGACTAAAGCATGGAGGTGGTCGACCAAATTGCTGAAAAATAGAAGAAGTGGTCGATCAGTTGAAAGGTGGTTGACCGCAAATATTACAGAGAGCTTCAGAATTTCAAATTGCTATAGAAGCGGTCGACTAGTGAAGAAATGGTCGACCGCAAATTAAAACAGATTTGGGCCTGTTTCTGCTTTGCCTAAAAGCAGTCGACCGGGGACAAAATGGTGGACTGCCTGACTACATTTTCATAACAATAACATTCTAACAATCAGGAGGCGGTCAACCAAAATAGAGGTGGTCGACCGGTATGGCAAAATTCTATAAATAAAGGCACTCCGAAGCTCATTCCAACCACACGAGAATCGTAGCGAAGCTTTGCCAGATTTCATACTCGTATTCTAACCAATCAAATGAGTGCATAGACTTAACTCTCTCAATCCTCAACTTGAGATTTCATATTAGAGAGTTAAGTTCTAAAGTTGTATTTTCTATTTCCGCAATATTTGTAAATCGATACATCAAGGGTGACGTCCTGTAATAGTCAAGTCAAAATGGTGACGCCCTGAGAAAGAGTCATTATAAAGGTTTGATTGATACCCGTGAAGTCAATCATCACTAACATGAGAGGTTAGGTGATTAAGGATCTCCAAATCAAAAACTTGGAGAGCGAACATAGGGTGGAGTTGCCAAACCGCGAGAACAAATTTGGTTTGCACTTTCTCTATCTCTTTACTCTTATATTTGATTGCATATCTATTGATAGATC
The DNA here is from genome assembly GCA_022433065.1 of Begonia loranthoides. NCBI lineage: Eukaryota > Viridiplantae > Streptophyta > Magnoliopsida > Cucurbitales > Begoniaceae > Begonia > Begonia loranthoides. The sequence continues at coordinate 16,241,561 of CM039471.1, forward strand.
ACTTAGGGTTTAGAGATTTAAATATCACATGAAAAAGTTTAGCACACCTAATTCCCCCCCCCCCCCCCCTCTAGGCGTGCATCGGTCCTACACGTGGAAGCGTTGGTGTCCGCATAAAGGTTGATGTCTACTGGTGTGAGTTGAAATTTGTGAAATGAGATACATGACAGATTGTAATTGGTAGATAATGTAAGTGGATATCTGCAATAGAAGCATTGGTGTTCACAGATATGAGGTGAAATTTGCGAAATGAGATATGTGGTGAATTGTGATTGACAGACAATGTAAGCAAAAATCCACAGCAGAAACATTGGTGTGGAATTCGGGAAATGAGCTGTGTGGTGGATTGTGATTGACGGACAATGTAAGCGAATATCCGTAACGGACAAACTTCACTTCGCAAACAAACTTCAATTAGCGGATTCCACAATGCTTTCGCAGACACTAACATTTTGTTGCGAATATCCACTTACTTTGTCCGTTAATCACAATCAGCCACGTATCTCATTTCATGGATTCCATCTCACATTTGCAGACATCAACTCATTCGCTACGGTTATCTGAACAGAAATACCATTAGACGTCTACTACTCTTTCAACTTATATAGATTGAATTGAAAGGATGTCTACTCTATGTTCGAACATCTGCTTTTATATAAAGGTACACAAAATTATATATTTAAAAGTATGAGTGCCATTCCTATTAATATTCATAGATTAATGGATGTCATTTTTAGGAATCAGACGTCCACGCATGTTAGTACAGACGCCCGCTTATGTGTAAATTGGTATATACGGATGTCCATCATATAAGTACCGACATTTGCCTTCATTTAAAGGGGTATAATCAGATGTCCGCGCTGAATATAACTTTTAACTGAAAGCATGACTGCGAAATTTGTGTCGTTTATTTTTCAGGTTTTAATTGTTAATAAATTTAATTTAAAGTTTGCCTTGTCATGAACCCCATAGTTTAATATTTTTTTAAGGGTAAATGACAAATCAACCATCGTGGTTTGAAGTCAATGACAAGTCAACCACTATGGTATTTTTTTAACAAGTTAACCACTCAAGTATGGGAAAATAACAAAACCGACATCTCGTTTACTTTCTTCGTTAATAAGTTGACGCGAGACACACGTGTCTCAACAAATCATATCTAGACACTAAAACTACATGTGGTGTTTCTTCAGAAGACACAGTGTCAAATGCGGTGTCGTTTGAGACACCGCATGAAAAAGGCGGTGTCTTCTGAGACACCGTAAATTCTACGGTGTCTCATGCTGAGACACTACATAAAAAATGTGGTGTCTGCTGAGACACCACAAATTCTGCGGTGTCTCAGCGTGAGACACCGCATTTTTTATGCGGTGTCTTCTGAGACACCACATTTTTTATGCGGTGTCTCAGAAGACATCGCCTTTTTGACGCGGTGTCTCAGAAGACACCGCATTTGACGTGCTGTCTTCTAAAGAAACACCGCGTGTAGTTTTAGTGTTTGGATATGATTTTATTGAGAGACGTGTGTCTCCCGTCAACTTATTAACGGAGAAAGTAAACGCGATGTCGACTTTGTTATTTTCCCATACGTCAATGGTAACTTGTTAAAAAAAATACCATAGTGGTTGACTTGTCATTGACCTCAAACCACGATGGTTGATTTGTCATTTACCCTTTTTTTAATTACCCTAAAATTAGTAAAAAGGTAAAATAAAAATACTTCCTAAATGGATGAGGTGGCAAAGGAATATGTAATACCCTAACTTTTTTTATGAGCAATATCACCTTTATATTTTGCGTTGTTAGCAAAATGGTTCATACCTTTGATAAAAATTATCAAATGTCTCATGTTTTTTTGCTTGAAATAGTCATTGTCATCCATCTTAGTTACATTGATTCACTCGATTTTATAAACACATTTAGTTACGAACTTCATTTTGAACACAAACTTCAATCTTATTGTCTTGTAGTCTATGAAATCGATTATGAAATTTAGTGTATGTGGAAAAGAAGTGAATCAAGGTAATCTGAGTGAGTTAAAATGACAATTACAAATGAAAAACATGAGACAATGAGTTTTATCCATTAATGGGGCATTTTGCTAATGTCCTGAAATACAAGTACAATTTTACAAAAATTAAAAAAAACAAAAGTTAAAGTATCAATAGTGAATGACCCTTAATCTCGTAAAAAAAATTTCATGTTACCCATTATTGTATTATAATATAAGATTAAAAAATAAAATTATTATTATTCTAAGGAAAATTAACAAAATAACTATTGAACTATGAGATTAATGACAAATCAACTACTAAATAATATTTTCTAACAATTTAAACATTGAACTATGAAAAATGAATGGAGCAAACATCGCGATTACGTTTTCTATTAAAAAACTTTGTCGTTCCATTACGAAATGTTATCTTAGTGCGGTGGAACATTGTTTTTCCACTAAACAGATTTAAAAAATTACTTTTCGCACGAAGAAAGATTACTTTCCACACGAGGAACAATTACTTTCTGAGCGAGGAAAGCTTACTTTTCCGTTGTGAAAATTGAGACATTGGTGATGAGCATTGGACAATAACGATAGATTAGGAAGAAGAAAGAGAAGATGGTGATGATAACTAAATGGGTGAAATCGAGAGGAGGGATGAGTCACCGAAAGATATTCGAAAAAATGAAAACGTGAGAATTATTTTCGACCACAAGAAGACAATGTCAGAACTTCCTAACATCGTTTTCGCGATAAGATTTATTTAATTATTATGATTTTAACATAAAATTGAAGTAGAATTAGAATTGCATGGAGTAATGTTTCGGCATTGTTTAAGAACAATGATATTTGCGTCATCAATTTTTTATAGTTTAGTATTTAAGTTATTAGTTAAAATTATTTAGAGATTAATTTGTCATCGACTGTATTTATTAATTTCTTTTATTAAAAATTGAAGAAAACCAAATAGATGGCTCCAATAAATGGACACATAGAGGCTGGTTTCCAAGAGTTGGAAACCAAAAGCAATCGAGTGTGGTCTTCATGAAATTAAAAGAATAAACCGAACCAGAAAGTACGGGTAGGATTGGAGTTGGGTCGGTAAGGAATATGTGCTTTGCTTTTGGTCCAAACAAAAGGAAAAGGTGAAAACTGAAAAGACGAAAATGGGCATGCTACTCACATATATTTTATTACCACTACATAGCCATCATGGTCCACAAATAAAAAACAAAAAGAGGAGACAATGACGTTGATGCATGCCGCCTCTAAAGTCAATTATTGTAAGAATAGGATAATAAATAACAAATCTATGGTCTCTTATTTATTAATTTAATGAATATAATAATATTTTATTTTATAATCTATAACACTGAATGACCAACCCATAGATTAAGTTTAAGAGTGTAAAAAATATTGATAGGATGAAACACACTATAACAAAGTCTTGGTAGGGACTTGAGAGTGCTAAAGGTAAAATATTGTACTATGATACTATCTAATAAATATTTATTTTCTAATCTTATGAAATGTTATTTATTAATCCATATAATAATTACAATAAATAAATCACTTTAGCATTGATTAAAAAAAATTTAAAAGTAATATGAAATTAGTGAAATAGGGATAATTAGAGGTTACGTTAATGAAGGAAGCAAAGAAGCTACTTTGGCTTGGTGGCATCCAGATCTCTGCAACAAAAGGAACCTTCTCCTCTCTCTCTCTCTCTCTCTCTCAGTCCAACCCAGAGAGAATTGGAAAGGCTCAAAAACCATAGAGAAATGAAGAGGGAGAATGAAAAGAAATGAAGAGGAAGAATGAAAAGACGATAAGAGAGACCCAGAAAAATTCACCATGAGAACTCATTATTCGAGCTTCTTTTTCTTTCTATCATTACCTATATTCCTTCTTCCGGTCGCCATTAATGGTTCGACCAAAGCTCAAACTACAACTCACAGAAGAGTTCTACACCAGCCGCTTTTTCCGGTGACCTCCACACCGCCACCGGATGTCTACTTAACCCCACCACCACCCCCGCCGGTGGATCCTAATTATTCTAATCCAGAGGACCAGCCCTTTTTTCACGAATCCCCTACAATACCGAACCCTGATCAGAATCAACCTCCTCCTTCTTCTTCAAACGTCAATTCTTCGATTCCGGAAGCTACTCAGCCGTCCAAACCGACGAAGACTGTCGCGATTGCAATCTCAGTCGGGATTGTCACTCTGGGAATGCTCTCTGCTCTTGCATTCTTCCTATATCGTCACCGGGATAAACATCCCGGCGATTCACAGAAGCTAGTCGGAGGCATCAATGGCGATAGATATCCAGAAGACACGAGAGTACCGCCTTCCAGCTTTTTTTACATTGGCACCGTCGAACCGAGCCAAACCTCCGTCGAACCGAGAACAGTAAACGGCGCCAGTAGTTCTCCTTATCGCAAGCTTAATTCCATTAAAATGTCGGATCGGTACCGTCCCAGTCCGGAATTGCAGCCGCTTCCACCTCTACCGAATCCGCCGGTGGCGAAATCTCCGTCTCCATCGTCATCTTCTGACGAGGAAGGCCGAGAGACGGCATTTTATACACCGCAAGGCTCGTCGGTGGTCAGTAACGAGGAAGGGTATGTTCAATCTGTAAACCATGTTTCATCTGCTACTTTAAAATCCGATAAGAATTCAAATTTTTCTGCTCCTCATTCAAAAAGAACTTCTCCTAAATCCCGGCTTTCTGTATCGTCGTCAAAGGTCGGTCAATCTCCAGTGCCACCGTCGCCTCCTCCTCCTCCTCCTCCGACATCGCCTTTTCAGCAGCCTCAGCCTCAGATTTCTTCAAAGAGGCCGAAATTCTCGAAGCATCCACCTGCACCGAATTTGGCTCTTCTTCAATCACTAAGCAATTCGTCTCCAAATCCACAAATAGAAAGAAAACCTGGTCCACCACTTCCACCTCCACCACCTCCTCCTCCTCCGGCATTTCCACCATTGATTTCAAAGCCTCGGAAAGTTAAACCTTCAGAAAGGAGTGTACCCACGACACCAACTCCATTGTCGTCGAAACCAGTGTCTTGGAGCGCAACCAAGTCCAAATCTAACTCTCGTCCTAGTTCTGGGTTATCAAATTCTGAAGAACAAGTCCATAGAAGCGTAAGCTCGTCAGAGAAGCTTGAAGCAGACGATTCAGAAAGCGTTAAGCCGAAATTGAAGCCCCTGCATTGGGACAAAGTGCGGGCCACTTCCGAGAGAGCTACAGTTTGGGACCAACTAAAAACAAGCTCATTCCAGTAAGTAGTCTGTAGCATGACATCTAGTTTTACTCTCATGTATGCAAAACTTGACTTAGGAAATGATGATATTCCTCTCAGAGTAAACGAGGACATGATGGAAACTCTTTTTGGCTTCAACTCTGTAAATCCAGCCTCTAAAGAGCCTGCCAGAAAGACAATCTTCCCTTCTTCTATGGAGGAGGAAAATAGGGTGTTAGACCCGAAGAAATCACAGAATATTGCAATACTACTCAGAGCTCTAAACGTTACACGTGATGAAGTGGCAGAAGCTCTTTCCGATGGTATCAAAAAAAAATATTTTCTATGTTGGATTTTTGTTGGCTGTTTATGTGATTAGATGCATTTCAGAAACAGGAAGAGCTTCCTATTTTTGAAAAATAAACTTAATGAGATTACTGCAAATTTTTCTTCAATCTGGGATTGATTGCTGATTGTTGCTTCTGCTTATGTTCATATAGTGGATATATGATTGTTTCCAATGGTATGTTCTGAGGATGGTAGTGTATCTTATGTTTCTTCTGTCAAAAATAGTAACGATCTGAAGAGTCTAGTGCATTATTAGTTTAGCATAATCATTTCATTTGCTTTCATTATGCTGTTTTGCCCATCATGAACATGCATTATTTGAACAACGCTAAAAATGATTCGTCGACAATTATCCAGACACCATGTCTATGGAAAATTTGTTCTGTTTGCTTGTTTGTTTTCATTATTGTCACTGTTTTTATCACGTATAATCGAGAATGCTTTGAAATTAAGTACTCGAAGACTTCACCTTCCAGTTTTGTGTATGAGATTTTATCTATTAGTCTTTCCGTCGAAGCCAAGAAGAAAATAATAAACGATACCATGATTTTATTATTTGCTGAAGATTTTGGAGGAACTCTCAATTTCTGTAGATCTCATTATGCTTTGTTTTTTTTTCTTTTGATCTCAAATGGGGAAAGGTAATCCAGAATGCTTAGGCCCAGAGCTTTTGGAAACTCTTGTGAAAATGGCTCCAACCAAAGAAGAAGAGATCAAACTGAGAGACTATGGAGGCGACGTCTCAAAGCTCGGGTCTGCAGAGAGATTTCTCAAGGCGGTCCTCGATATCCCTTTTGCCTTTAAAAGAGTTGAAGCCATGCTATACAGAGCCAATTTCGACACAGAATTGAAATACCTGAGAAAAGCATTTCAAACACTGGAGGTACTCTTATATAACATTTATAAATTAGAAGGTTAAAAATGATATAACCTTAATTTTGTGAAAACTGTTTTTCTTGCCAGGCAGCAAGTGAAGAACTCAAGAACAGCCGACTATTCCTTAAACTCCTCGAAGCTGTTCTCAAGACAGGTAATCGAATGAACGTGGGTACAAATCGCGGTGACGCAAAAGCTTTCAAGCTTGAGACTCTCTTAAAACTAGTCGATATAAAAGGGACAGATGGCAAGACGACATTGCTTCACTTTGTCGTCCAAGAAATGATTCGATCCGAAGGTGAAGGTGGTGATGCTATAAATGAAAATCTTCCAACCAAAACAGATTCCAATTTGAAGGAGGACCAATTCAAGAAGCAAGGGTTGAAGATTGTGGCTGGACTGAGCAGAGACCTCATCAATGTGAAAAAAGCAGCTGGTATGGACTCAGATGTGCTGAGTGGCTATGTATCAAAGCTGGAAATGGGTCTAGAGAAAGTAAGATTGGTTTTGCAAATCGGGAAGCCTGATGTGAAATTTTTTGACTCGATGAACTTTTTTCTCAAGGAGGCCGAAGAGGAAATAGTTCGGATCAAAGCCGACGAAAAGAAAGCATTATGGCTTGTGAAAGGAGTGACTGAATACTTTCATGGGGATGCAGCAAAAGAGGAAGCTCATCCTCTGAGAATATTTATGATTGTTAGGGATTTCTTGAGCATATTAGATCAAGTGTGCAAAGAAGTGGGGAGGATGCAAGAAGTAGTGGTGGGTTCTGCTCGATCTTTTCGACTACCTTCATCTGTTTCGTTACCAGTCCTCAACCGGTATAACGTGAGGCAAGATCAAAGTTCCGATGAAGAAAGCTCATCGCCCTGAAATCTAATCTTTGCCCGTTTGAAGAATCCATTCAAATATAAGCACGGAGGTTAAAAAAAGGTTAGAAAGAGAAGATTCCACAAGACAATATAAAGGAGGTTCAGAGCATTGTTCAGAAACAAAGAACAATGCCTGATTGATGAGAGGGGGAACGGATCAAGTAAAATTCCCTTAAACCATCTGCTTCACATATATAAATAGGTAGATTTCTTCTCTATACGCTCTCTGTGTTCTTCCACATCTTAAAAAGGTGAATCTTTTGTGTTTTTGAGATACTGTTTTGAAGTTACTGCCTGACATTATAGTAAGTATTTATTGAAAATAAAAGATAATACTGAATTAAAGATAATAATGATATGGAATTCTGTCCTTTTTAGACTTGATATGGAATTCTGTGCCAAATGGGTAGTAGGATCGCTTTCCTATTTCCAACCCATTACTTTATAATTTAGAATTTTTTTTCAATTTAAGTTTATTTTCCTTTTAAATAATTATTTGGTCTATTTTTATCAATAATTTAATGCCAAATCACGTATTTTGAATTACTTATCCCTCTTCAATCCAAGTGATTCATCGTTAACTACCCTTGACCCCATCATTGAAGATCACTAACGGATAATTTTTTTATTAAATTTAACGATAAAAATATATAAGAAACTATTTAGAAGCGAATTTAAAGTTTCAAAAATTTTAGTGAGAAATTCAAAACTACTTGGATGATATTGAAACTTTTTTTAAGTGAAAGAATTAAAAATCTATTTTATGATGATCAATTTTTTTAAAAAAAAATTGAAAAAAATACATACATGTGTTGTAACCAATTATCTCTTAAATAAAATTTAGATTTGATATTAGTAAGAAGAAACCGAGTATAATATCTTATAATTATTTTATAAATTAATGAATGATTCTTGAGAATATAAGAAGAACAAGAAAATTTTATATAAAATTTTATATTGAGAATTTGAATGATTGATTTCAAATGCAACAATTTAAAAATATTAATAATTAAATTAAATAAGGAATATTGATAGATATAAACTTTAGTCATACATTACAACCATAGATATTCAACGAACAGGCGGGCTTAGCCAATCCCAAAATTTGGGCTCTCAAGTTCCCCTAGGACAGGGCCAGGCAAGTTGGCTCGCTGGCCTACTTGAAGGCTCGGGCAGACTAGGCTCACCGAGTTACGCCACTTTTAATTAATTAATTATTATTGTGTTATCGACATTGGTGGACCCTCCTCCTTATCACTTCCCTCACTCCTTGACATTCCTCGCAGTATATTTTTTAAATTTATTTATATATTTTTATATTATTATTAATTTTATTTGTATGCGTTAATATTTTTTATATTAATTTTTGTAGGTTTTGTATACATGGAGTAATTCAATTCACATTACCTATAAACTATTGTTGGTTTTGTGATATCAACTTATTATTTAAATTTTATTTTAGATATTTAATTTTAATTATTATAGATCTACACAATTATAATGTTGAGATTTTGAGGATGAAGTTGACGAAATTAGAGAGTTACCTCCTAAATTTTAAATGGAACAATCATCTGCACAAGTATCTACATCTTTACCAAGAAAAAAAAACGACTGATGTATGAAATCTTTTTGAGTTAAAAGAAATTAAATTTAGTGAAAAAATAGAAATTAGAGTTCAATGTAAATATAGTAATAAAAATTATGTATATGTTTCCGGTAATTTAAATAGCACCATTAATAGACATTTTCAAAAAATTCATTTAAATGAGCAAGTAAAAGATCGTACACAAATACAATTGCATTTTAATAGTAATGACACTTTTACATATTCACAAAATATAATGAGAGAAGGAATAACAAAACTTGTAGCAGAATCTGAGTTGTCTTTATTATTCATCGATAGTGATGTATTTGAAAAATTTATGAAAGAGTATGTTACTCCTAGTTTTAAGTGTGTACATAGAAAGACAACGAGAAACAATATTATTAAAATATTTTATGATATAAAAAATGAACTAATTATATTTTTTACAGATACTCTTTCAATGTCTATTTGTATTACGTTTAATTTATGTAGTGCACGTAATGCTATATGTTATATAGTTGTAACTTCCGATTTAATTGATGAATCCTAGCACTTAAATAAAAGAATTTTAGGATTTTGAATATTCTCACACTGGTATCTTTATTTGTAGATATATTGTGACAATATTGCAAAAATATTCTATTAGAGATAGAATTTTTAGTATAACTCTAGACAATTCTAGTACTAACGATGTTGTTGTTTCTTATTTTAGAGATTATTTTTAATTAGATATTACTCATATAGGTTTTTTCATATAAGATATGCATGTCATATTTTGAATTTTGTTGTTAAATATAGTATGACATATATCTTCTCTCATATTGAATTAATTAGATATGTAATTTCTTACATTATAGGATCTGATTCGAGACAATAAGAATATAAAGAACTTTGTAAAGCTACTCAACTTCTACCAAGAAAATTAAAAACCGACGTAAATAATAAGTGAAATTCAACTTATTTAATGTTGCAAAATGTTATGTTATATTGGCAAGTTATTTGTGTTTTTATTAATGAAAAGACACAAGTATTAAATTTTGCGAAATGAACTTGATATTTATTTTGAAACTAGCTATCATTTTTCTAGAGAAAAAAATTTTGATATTTTAGGTTGGTGGAAAAAGTACTCTACTACATATCTTATTCTTTTTATAATAGCACGTGATCTAATAACACCTATGATATCTACTGTAGCATCAGAGTCTGTTTTTAGTGCAAATGGATATGTGTACGATGAACGAAAAGGACAACTTGCACTTGGCCTTGTGGAAACACTCATTTGCATCAAATATTAGAACAAAACAAGACGAGATATCAATAACGAGAGGGTGAAATGCTGAAGACTTTAAAAATTTAGATGTTGAAGACAAGATCATGTTTTTTTTTTTAAATTTTCTATTGTAATTTGAAGTAATTTTTTCTATTTTTTTATTTTCTATTTGTAATTCTTTGACGTGTTACAAATGATTGGCAATTGGATGGATGTTAACCTAGTTGAGATATATATAAGTTAAAGTGATGCAACTGTTAAATATTTGTAATGATATTCGTGTGATATACTATTTTATTAAATCGTCTAAAAAATTTTTTTGCCTTAAATATATGTTATTTTATAATAATTTTGTTACTTAAACAACTAACTATTTTATATTTTGACATTATAATAATAAATAATTATTATAATTTTAATAACTATATTTTAAAATAATAAACATTATATTGATATAAATTTGAAAAAAAAAAAAAAAACACACACACACACACACACACATATATATATTGTATTCTCAACTCATTAAGCTCGTTAAGCTTGTTTAGCTGGCTTAACTCAGCTCGTTATACTTATAGCTCGCGAGCCGGCTCGAGTTAAATTTTTTTTTAGTAGGCTCGTTTAACTCGATAGGCTTGGTGAGCCAAACTTTTTTAGACTTGGCTTAGCTCGGTCGACTCGACCGGCTCGTGTGTCATCTCTAATTATGATTAATTGTTTCTATGTTGTACATTTCTTGATTAGTAAATTCTATTTTAAACTCCCAACTATGGTGATCTTAACAACCCGCATATAAATTTGTTGTGATGAATAAAAATGAAACTATTAGTCAAATATTTACTCAATTTACTAATTAACTAATAGTTTGAAAGTTTTCTTGTAGAATCTATCCCAATAAAGAATTGATTAAGAAAATTCTTAGGTGTCTACCAAGGTCATGGCAACTAAAGGTGATGGCTATTCAGGAAGTGTGTGGCCTTAAAGCTCTTAAAATGGAGGTGCTCATTAACTTTCTCATGACACATGAGATCACCATGAAGGCCAATTAAAAATATGAGCAAAAGGGATAGAGAAGCATCCAAAAGAAAGGGCATAGCCCTCAAAATCTCTTCAAGTAGTCAAGTGGAATCCAAAAAGGTGGAAGAGAATGAGGAGATAGCCTTCATAACACAAAAATTCAGCAAATTCCTGTAGGATCGATATATGCCTATAGGGGGGTGAATATAGCGTATTAACTTTTTTGTATGATATTTAAATTCTCTAAATCCCTAAGTGATTTATCGAATCCAATTAAATATGCAATCACATTAAATGCGTAAATTAAAGAGTAAGGGATAGAGAGAGTATACAGAATATTTGTTTACGCGGTTCGACAAACTCGCCTACGTCCGCGCTCCAACTTCCACTTGGAGATACACTAAGCAATTGGCTTACAAGTGCCAATAAAACCATTTGCAAATTGACTCCTAATCGGGGCGTCACCCTTGACTAATTCTAAGGTCGTCAACCTTTGACTTTTATGGGGCGTCACCCAATGATGGAACTTACGTGTGTTCAATCTAACCTACGAATATTTCAAGTGTTTCGGGTTGTCACCCTAGTGTGTTGAATTTTTAGGAAATCACTCTTTACAATCAAGTACAATAATAATGGAGTATGAAAATTAACTCAATCTATCTAATCCGAATTTTCCCAAATATAACTCGCAAGTTTATGTGTTGGAGAGAATTGAATTTACAATAATAGCTCACAGTGATTAGAATCGCGTATTAAATTCGGCAGGGCTTTGCCACGTTTCTCGGTTCGTTATGGAGAGCTTGAAGTGATCTTGTATTTAGACCTTACACTTTCGGACGTCCTCATTCTTCCGGACTCGTCTGCATGTGACCGTTGGATTTTATCCGTTGAAATCCGTCCGTTGAAAATACAGTCGTTATACAGAAATTTGGACTTTAGGACGCAGAGCTTCGCATCCGTAGTCATCCGCAAGTCACTGTTCAGCAGTTTATGACACAGATCCTCATCCGTAGCTCGCATCCCCACCAGTCTGAATTGCACCCTAAAAATTACAGATTCAAAGCGAACGCTGCTAAGATCGTCCTTACTCATCCGCATGCGTCCGAAATGTCCCGAAAATGTCTAGAAATATTACAGATTCAAAGCGGATGCGGGCATCTTCGTCCACACTCGTCCGAAATCACTCTGTACGCATTTTTTCATCCTCAGTTCGTCCTAAACTCGATGGACACACTCCAGGGAGGATCCGGACGACTCCCTTATGTCCGCATGTTGTCCGCACTCGTTCGAATGAGCACAAACCAGATTTGGGATGAATTTTCTCATATGCATGCCGTCCACAGCTTCATTTAAAATTCAACCCTGAACTATACTTAGTCCTTAAATGATATCCAACACTACATAAACTCAAGTAAACATGTTAGCACAATAATAATACCCACTTTGAGGGTATTTTCAATAAACACGTATATAAATATAATTATAGACCGATACGAATAATATCCGATAAATACAAAGTATAATATAAAATACAACTTATTGATTTATTAAATTAACCAATATTTTAGTCATCATCAAAATACAACTTAGCCTAACAAAAATGCTAACAATCTCCCCCTTTTTTATGATGACAAAATCCAATAAGTTGTCTACCCTAAAACTAAGCATTTACATATAAATATTGCATATTAGATTTTTCCAATTTAGTTATGCAATTTATCAACCCATTAATTTCATGTAACATGCTACTAAACTCTAAGTTATACATCTTTTTCCTCCTAAAATATACTTACAACTTAAACAAGTTTCTCCCCCTAACATATATCAGAACTTACACCTTTCTCCCCCTTTTTCTCATAATCAAAAAACAAATCCTAGGGGAGGGGAGTCCTAATACAATCAAGAAATATTATGAAAATAAAACTATCAAAATATTCATCTAAGAAATTCTCCCCCTTGAACATTAACAACATGAGTAAATGTAGGGAATAAGTATTAGAATCTAAAGACAATCTTAACAATTAATTCTACTAATAACACATTTCTCCCCCTTAATCAAAGAGTTAATCCACAAATCAAACAAAGGAGGGAATTAAGCATTCACATTCAAATCTAAATTGTGGTTAAAAAAATCAAATGAAGAACCCACAATAAAGACATTCAATAGAAGAGTTCATGTGGTTAAGATAAGATACCAATCGAAACTAACCACAATTACAAAGATTTCTAACAATAAGTATTCTCCCTTTTGTCATTAAGTATATAAATGTGAGGGATACTCTAAGCATTACAATCCAAGTAATAGATACCAAAAAGATCGGGATTCAAGAGATAGATACCAAATGTAGGAAATAGAATTCACTTTAAGAACTAAGAATTGTAAACAAGTTTTTTCTAATTAAGTGATACCAATTTAAGAAATAAGAAATTAACCAAGGATACAAATTGATAATTCACAATTTGAAGCAAAACAAATTTTTTAAAGAATTATACCAATTGAAAATCCAAATTTAAAATCGAATCATTTTTGCCAATCATGATACCAATTGTAAGTTCAAAGATAAAATGCTAAGAGAGATACCAATGTCTAATATCAAAATCAATTCATTTATCTCTCCCCCTATGTTAATCACAACAACCACCTAATATTTAAAATATACCACACATTTAAAATATTTGCTCTCCCCCTTAGTGCAATAATAAAACAACTTCATAAATTTCTTCCCCTATAAATTTATCAACTAGCAACTAGAAAAGAATCCAAAAACTCAAGAGAACCATCCAAGAAAAAATATATATACCAATTGAAAAATAAATCCATGGATGAATTCAACTTTTGGAAACAAATTTTCTCCCCCTATCATTATGCACAAAGTCAAATAGTTGGAGAATAGAAATCTGATATCAAATGAAAATCCACAAAAAAGTATACCAATTGTAGAGAAAAATAATTTCATTGATACCAAAACAAAAATAATTTCATACATGATACCTGTTAGCCTTTTTGTTAGGCTTAGTTTTATTTTGATGATAACCAAATGGTTTAATGTAATGAAAATAATAAGTTGATTAATTGTGTTTTTATTGATAATGTATTCAATGTTTTATTCATTATATTTACACTTAAATTTATCAAAAATACCCATATTGATGGTATTAAAGTGTGCTAACATGTCTATCTAAGTCCATGTAGTGAATACATATCGTTTTGGGACTTAGGAAAATCAAGAAGGGGAAAAAGGAACAAAAGGTCGACGAAACAACACAAAAGGTCGACCTCATTGTGCATCTATGAAGGAAAGGGTCGACCAACTGTGAAGCAGAAAAAAAACAGCTTGGCAAAAATTTCTGCAATGAAGGACACGGTCGACCGCTTTGACAAAAGGTCAACCGCATCATTTGAAAACTCCTCTTTCTCACCCGTGTTCAAAATTCTACTAGAGGTCCATCAACAAAGGAAAAGAGGTCGACCGAAAAATGGACAGATTGCTCCAGAGTTTCTGCACGAAGGAAAGGGTTGACCGTACAGTGAAAGTTTGCTTCCAATGGTCAAATCTCAACGGGCAGAACTCCAACAGCTAGTAAAAGGGTTGACCGTTTAGGGCATAAGGTCGACCGCTTAAGCAGTGTTTATAAAAATATGAGATCACTCCAAGCTCTCTACAACGAACTGAGAATCGTGGCGAAGACCTGCCGAATTTTATACACGATTCAATCACTGTGAGCTATTATTGTAAATCCAATTCTCCCTAACACATAAACTTGTGAGTTATATTCGAGAGAATTTGGATTAGTTAGATTGTGCTTTAATTTTTGATTCATTATTATTGTGCTTGATTGTAAAGGGTGATTCCCTAAGAATTCATCGAAACACTCCTAGGCTAAATTGAACGCCCGTAAGTTCAATCATTGGGTGACGCCTCACAATAGTCAAATTTAGGGTGACGTCTCGTAAGAGTCAAAGGTTGACGACCTTAGAATTAGTCAAGGGTGATGCCCCAATTAAGAGTTAATTTGTAAACGGTTTTACTGGCACCCGTAAGCCAATTGCTTAGTGTATCTCCAAGTGAAACTTGGAGAGCGGACGTAGGCGAGTTTTTCGAACCGCGTAAACAAATATTGTGTGCTCTTCTCTAACCCTTACTCTTTACATTTGCATATATTTGTTATTGATATTTTAATTATATGCATTAAAGCACTTAGGGCCGTTAGAGATTGAAATATCGCACGAAAATATTAGAAACACTATATTCACCCCCCCTCTATAGGTGTATATCGATCCTACAATTGGTATCAGAGCAGGGGATTTTAATGTTTGTGTGATATTTTGTCGATTGTGCACATTGCTATAATTGGTTGAGTTGCATCTATTGGAATAAATTTCCTTGTTAAATTTTGTTGGTGAAATTTGATTGAATATCATTGATTGGAAATTTTATATATTTGCATATTATGGATTACAATATGTTTATTGAAGGCCAATGCACATTTACACCTCCACATTTTGATGGTTGTAATTATTTGTATTGGAAGTGTAGAATGAAAATATTTATACAATCTATTGATTACTTCTTATGGAGAATCATTGAAAAGGGAATAACTCTTCCTAGACTATGTTGTGATTTCAATGATATAGATAAACAAATTCGAATTTAAATGCCAAAGTAATGAATATTTTGTATAGTGCCTTAAGTAAGTATGAATTTGATAAAGTTCAATATTGTGTTAGTACTTTAAATATATGGAAATCTCTTGAGCTAATACATGTAGGCACAATTCAAAAGCTTGAAAACGAAGAAAGTTCATCCTCTGAAAAAGAGGAGAAAGTGGCCAATACATGCTTCATAGCCAATGAAGAAATTGAGGTAACAAACTCTTCTAGTAATTCCGACTCGGATGATGATAATGATGCATTTAATGAATTGCTAGATAATTTTAATGAGCTCAAGGATAAATATAAGTTGTTGAAAAAGGAGCATAGCAATTTGATCAAAAAGCATGCTAGTTTAGATAAATCTTATGAAGATCAAATTGTTGAATTGAAAAGCATGATTGATTATTCTAATGCTTCCTTTAAATCTCTTGAGCATAATTGTAGCAATTTGAAATTGTTGAACGATGGATTGAAATCTACTATCAAATCACATGAAAATGAAATTGACTCATTGAATATTAAAAATTGTGATTTGATTGCTACCATTAATTGTCATGAGCATGAGATTTATGATTTGAAAATTAGGAATGATGAATTGAATATTTCTATCAAATCACGTGAAAAAGAGATTGGATCTTTTGCTAAATCTAATTCTATTCTAGATGCTAATGATAAAATTGAATCTTTTGAGATTGATGTTTGTGAATTGAAAGCCAAAAATAATGATTTGAACTCCATTGTGCTTAAATTCACTAATGGGAGTAAAAATTTAAATATGCTCTTAAATTCGCAAAGGGTTACTTTTGATAAAGCCGGTATTGGATATAAACCCTTTGGAAAGAAGAATTACAATAATTTATTTGTTAGATCTTCTACTTGTAATTCTTGTAATTGTGTAGGACACAAATCCTTTTGTTGTCCATTAAAACTAAATGTTAATATGAAATCAAATTGTAATTCTAAATTTGTCCATCCTTTGAATTTAAATTCTAAACTTGTATGGGTTCTAAAAGGAACCAAACCTATAACAAATGGACCCAAAATGGTTTGTGTACCAAAATTTGCAAAATGATTTTTGTTGTAGGTTGGAGGTTCTCCCAAGAAGCTTAAAAGAAGAATGGATACTTGAATATTCAACACAAGGGAGAAGCTTCAAAGATATGCCTTCAAATGCGGTAAAAATGGAATAGAATACGATGGAGGTACACAACACTTGATTAGACTTATTTGTGTTTATTCTTGATTTGAATTGAATTGATAGACATCACATGACATAAATTTGATTATTTATTTAATAGGTTTCTAAAATTAAATTGTATATTATTGCTTGAATTTCTAGGATTCATTGTTAACATCAATTTTTTTGTATATATAGAGGTTGAAATTTACTTTATTAATTCCACTTGTATTTTGATGATTTAGTTCCAACAATAGGATTCTAAATTGCGCATCTTTGAAAGATTGTTGGATGTTTAATTTTGTTGTTTTGGTTGTATTTCTCCCATGAATTAAAATTAGCTTGACATAAGGGGAGAAGAGTAGAAAAATTATTAATTATGATGTTTTGTTGATTTCTCCCTCGAATTGAATGTGAATAACGAAATAGGGGGAGAAAATAGAATTATGTGGAAATCATTTACTTGCTTTGAAATTTTTTTTAGTTATGGTCTTTGATAGATTTTGATTCCGCTAAGCTAGACTTTGATGATTCTCCCTTGCTTTTAAATTGATTAATACTAAGGGGGAGAAAAGTAATTTTGTAGAGAAATTAAATTTGTTTGTGTTTTAATTTGAATTAAAGTGAATAAATTAGATTTGAAAATTTACTTAATTTGCCTTTCTATTTTTTATTAAAATTGAATTGACTCAAATTCTTCAATACATAAGTTTGAACTTATTTTCGATTTTTTTGTTTGTTTGGAATGGAAGATATTGATAGTGTGCTTATAGGTTGAAATTTGTATTTTACAATTGGTATCTCTAAGTTAAATTTTGCATAATTCTTGTCTTGGATTATTTTTGTTGCTTGAGATTTGGCCTCCAACACTTAGTTTTCTAGTCTTATATATTGAATTGTTGGATATCAATTTTGATTGGTTGTTTTTCCTTTTGGATTATTTTTTTACTATTGATAAAAAGGGGA
The DNA here is from genome assembly GCA_022433065.1 of Begonia loranthoides. NCBI lineage: Eukaryota > Viridiplantae > Streptophyta > Magnoliopsida > Cucurbitales > Begoniaceae > Begonia > Begonia loranthoides. The sequence continues at coordinate 16,259,567 of CM039471.1, forward strand.
ATCATAAATTGATTTGACAAATGTTTTTGATTGTGAAGAATTGGTCTCTCCTTTGGATTAAATTTGTATATGGTCAAAAGAGGAGAAAATGGAATTCTTTGAGAATTAATTGAGATAATTTTTTTAATGTCGATTTCAACTTTAGTTTTTGATAAATTTGCTTCCGCTTAGGCTTATAACTTTGATAATTCTTCCTTGCTTTTAAATTGATGAATGGGGAGATAAATGTTTTACAGAAAATTAATTTGTTTTTAATTATGGATTTCCCTATAGATTGAATTTTGTTAATTGATTTAGGTGGAGAAATTAAAATTGTTTGATTCAACTTGTGTTTCCTCAAATGTTTTATTTTCTTTGTAATTTAAAAGGGGAAGAAAACTAATAATACAATTACTTTGACATTGATGATTGTGCTTCCGCTATGGGTAAAATGTGTTGATCATCAAATAAAAAAAAAATTTGTATTTAGATTTCAAATTGGTTTTTCATATTCTTTTGCTTTTAGTTTGAAATCTTTAAATAAATTTAGTTGTTTTTCAATCGCTATTATATTCTAAAGATTTTAATGTGGCATCCTTTATCTCCCAAATGTTTTTGATTTCTTGATTTAAAAAGGGGAAATAACTTTTGTATTTTGTTTTCAAATTGATATTACTATTTATCCTTAGTTTGAAATCTCTAAATTGATATCAATAATGACTTTTATTTTGAAATCTTTAAATTGGATATTTCTATTGATTTTAAACTTCTACAATTGGTATCTATATTGGATTTTCATCCCCAATGTTTTGATTATGTGCAATGATTTAGGGGGAGAGGAATGTTTCTTAACTTGAATATTTTTTAAAGATAGATTATATCAATTAGTATCTTTGAAATTAGATTTCATTTCTTAAATTGGTATCCTCAATTCCTCTATTGCTTTGAAATCTTTAAATTGGTATCAATCATTATTTTTAGTTTGAATTTTAACAATTATGTATCATTTAAAAAAAAATTGGTATCATTGAACTTATTTTTCTTCAATTGGTATCATTTTTAAATTATATATATTTTTGTATCAATGAAATATTTTTCTCTAAAATTGGTATAATCGTTTAAGGATTTTTACTTTGGTATCATTAGCAGTCTCCAACTATTTGATTTTATGCATAATGATAGGGGGAGAAAAGTTTGTTTTGATCTAACTTGAATTCATTCATGAATTGCATTTCAATTTGTATATATTTTGGTTAAACTTGGATGTTTCATAATTTTTTTGGCTGTATTCCCTCTTATATGCTAATTGATAAATTTATAAGGGAAGAAATTTATTAAGTTGTTTTACTATTGCTTTAAAAGGGAGAGCAAAATTCCATAAATGGATTATATCCCCGATCGATTGCTTTGTGTGATTAACATAGGGGGAGAGATATTTGAATTGAGTTTGATTTTAAACATTGGTATCTCTCTTCAAAATTTCATTTTTGAATTTACAATTGATATCATACTTTGCAAAATTGATTTGATTTTAACATTGGATTTACAATTGATATAAATCTTTGAATAAGCTCTTCTTGGTTTTAAATTGTGAATTATTAATTGGTATCCTTTGTTAATTTCTTAATTGGATTTCATTTCTTCAAATGATATCATATCTAGAACTTGAAAATTAGTTTATCATTTTTTATTCTTAAATTGATATCTATTTCTTGGTCTTAAAGTGTATTGTATTTTCTACATTTGGTATCTATTTCTTGAATCCCATCTTTTTGGTATATATTGTTTGAAATGAAATGCTTAGAGTATCTCTCAAATATGTTTAGTCTTTATGATAAAAAGGGGGAGAATATTTTTTATTGAATATTTCTTTGTGGTTGTTTTCAAATTAGTATCATATTTTATACCACAAATTGAATTTGAATGCTTAATCTCTCCAATGAATCTTGTATGCTTAATTGAAAAGGGGGGAGAAGACTTTTTGTTGGAAATCTTTATAATGTGGTTATTCGCAATTGACATCTTATTTCTAATCACATAAAATTTATATTAAATGTTTCTATTGTGGTTTCTTCATTTGATATCTTATCTTTGACCACATTCAATTCGTATTGAATGTGTAGATAATTCCCTCCATGGTTTGCTTCTTAGATAGATTCCTTAATTAAGGAGGAGATTTTGTCTTGAACAATATTCTTGAATGTTTTGTTAGAAATCTTTGTGATTGTGGTTGTTTACAATTTGGTATCTTATTTTTAACCACATGAAATGTTTTATTGAATTCTTCTTAATTGTGTTTGCTTCGTTTGATATCTCTTTTTAACCACAACTTAGAATTGATAGTTAATGCTTGATTCCCACCCTTGTTTGATTTGTGGATAGATTCTTTGATTAAGGGAGAGAAATTTGTTTTTGGTAGAATTAATTGTTGAAACTATTGTTGAAATTGTCTTTGGATTCTAATACATATTCCCTAAATTTATTCATGCTGTTAATGTTCAAGGGGAAGAATTTCTTAGATGGATCTTTTGATAATCTTATTTTGAGAACATTTCTTGATTGTGTTTGGGCTCCCCTCCCCTAGAATTACTTTTTGATTATGACAAAAAGGGGGAGAATGGTGTATAAGTTGTGATATATTTTAGGGGGAGTTTTGTAGCATGTTTCATGGATTAATTGGTTGATAAATTGCATAACTTAATTGGATAACTCTAATATGCAATATTTGACGCACATGCTTAGGTTTTAATATAACCAACTTATAGGATTTTGTCAATATCAAAAAGGGGGAGATTAATAGCCTTTTTGTTAGGCTTAGTTTTATTTTGATGATGACCAAATGGTTTAATGTAATGAAAATAATAAGTTGATTAATTGTGTTTTTATTGATAATGTATTCAATGTTTTATTCATTATATTTACACTTAAATTTATCAAAAATACCCATATTGAGGGTATTAAAGTGTGCTAACATGTCTATTTAAGTTTATAACATGGTTAAATGCTATGAAAGTAGAGTTGCAATCGATGGATGACAATAAAGTTTGGGAACTTGTAGAATTACATGAAAGTAAGAAACGTGTTGATTGTAAATGGATTTTCAAAACCAAACGTGACTCGAAAGGTAACATCGAAAGGTATAAGCTCAGACTTGTCGCCAAAGGTTACACTCAGAAAGACGGAATTGACTATAAAGAGACATTCTCTCCAGTTTCAAAGAATGAGTCTTTAAGAATAGTTATGGCTTTGGTAGCTCATTATGATTTAGAGCTTTACCAAATGGACGTAAAAACCGCCTTTCTGAATGGTGACTTAGAGGAAGAAGTGTATATGGATCAACCAGAAGGATTTTCATTTCCTAGAAATGAAAAATTGTGTGTAAATTGAAGAAGTCAATTTATGGATTAAAATAAGCTTCCAGACAATGGTATATTAAGTTTAACGATACCATTACATCGTATGGTTTTGTAGAGAACACCGTTGGTCGGTGTATGTATATGAAGGTCAGTGGAAGCAAGTTTAGTATCTTGGTACTGTATGTTGACGATATTCTTCTTCTTGCAAATGATAAGGGAATGTTACATGACATAAAGGCTTTTCTCTCTAAGAATTTTGAAATGAAAGATATGGGTGAGGCAACCTATATAATTGGAATAGAAATATTCTGTGATAGACAAAAAGGTTTGCTGGGATTGTCTAAAAAAGGTTATATAGATAAAATTCTAGAGAGATTCAGAATGGATAATTGTTCCATTGGTGTTGCTCCAATTAAAAAAAGGGACAAGTCTGGTGAAATGTAATGTCCTAAAAATGATTTGGAACGTAAGGAAATGGAATCCATTCCATCTGCATCAGTAGTAGGAAGCTTAATGTATACAATGACATATACTCGACCAAACATCAGTTTTGCAGTAGGGATGTTGGCCCGATATCAATGTAACCCAGGAATGGATCACTAGAAAGTTGCAAAGAAAGTACTTCAGTATTTACAAGGAACAAAGGAATACATGCTCATGTACAGAAAATCAAATCATCTTAAGGTGATTGGATATTCGAATTCAGATTATGGGGGATGTGTAGACTCGAGGAAATCTACATTTGGTTAGGTGTTCCTATTAGCTAAAGGAGTCGTATCATGGAAAAGTGGAAAGCAGTCTTCGATTGCTACTTCTACTATGGAGGCAGAATTTGTAGCATGTTTTGAAACTACAATTCAAGCATTATGGTTGCGAAACTTAATTCAGGGTCTAGGAATGGTCGACAATATTGATAGACTGCTGAAAATTTACTGTGATAATTCTGCAACTGTCTTCTTCTCAAAAAATGAAAAATACTCGAAAGGAGAAAAACATATGGATTTAAAGTACTTGTCAGTCAAAGAAGAGATACAAAAAAAAATGTGCATTGTGCATATAAGTAAAAGTTTGATGATAGCAGATTCATTAACCAAAAGATTGCCACCCAAAGCCTTTAAAGAACATGTTTTAAGGATAAGTTTAGATGACAAATCTTTGTATATGTGATTGTAAAAATATAACTTGTATTTTCTGACACTTTTGAATTCAGTAAGAAATTTTTTAATATACATGTTTATTATTCATAGAATAGTGCATACAATTAAAGTTGTTTGTGAATAATAAGTGAAATTTTATGCAAATATAAAGTTGAAAGGTATATATATAGTATTTATCTATTAAATAATTAATACATTGTGTTAATTTGTGATACATGGAAAAAATCATGTCGTCATTAAAAACTTGTGACTGCCATGATCCGATTATACAATTCATTATGAAAAGAACACTTGATAAATTCACATTATGGTATACTATAGAAATGGATTGTGAATGCAAGTTGTGACAGCTGAAAAGTAATAGCTAGAAATCAATTTATTAAAGTTAATATAACATAGCCCAAGTGGGAGATTGTTAGATTATTTTCTAATAATCTATAAATGTGGTCTATGTTAATTAAAGTATATTGACTTAATATTAAGGTGTTTAATGTGATGATTGTTAAGCGTAAAAGAATTAAGTTGATTGGGTTTTAATTCCCTCACCTTGACCTTGTTAAAGTAAATAATGTATAGTTAAAAGAGATAAGAATGAAATGATATTTACGTAATTCCCTATAAAGTAAAAGGACAATAAAGGAAATTACCATGTAAAGAAATATTATTTTAAATCTCAAAAGAGATTTGCATGGAAGAAAAAGAAGAAGAGAAATTGTATCGTTCTTGTCTTCCTCTTTTTCTTAATGACTCATTATCTCCTGGCAATCACTCAACATCTTTTTGAAGAGACCACACGCTCTTATTAAGAAGGAGATTGATTGTCTTCTAGAGAGAGAGAGATTGGCACAGTAGGAGGTTTTGGTTTTTCTAAGTGAGTGACAAAAACACTAGTAGAGAAAGAAAAGTTGAACATTGCTTCCTCTCTATATCTCGAGTCTTCTGAAAAAGGAGAGTAAGGAATCATACATTCTTCCCTCTATCATCAAAGGGACGACTACGGAAAGGAAGGTTCAAGGAGATAAACACTTCCACATCAAAGTATACATCACAAGCATGGATCAAGGTGAGAATAACGTTTTGTTTATCCGTAATTAAAAATAACAGTTGATTGAATCAAAATATGTTAATTGATTTTGGGAAAATAAAAGTATTGTTAGTATGAAAATTAAAGAAACTAACATGCATGGCATGTCTAAATTACATCTGGTTATCATCCCCTTCAAGCTTAAGTCGTTCGGGGATCAAACATGTGAAGCTTGGGTTTGAGAGGAAGAAAATTTGATATTGCTAGCAGTTTTGTCAAGGCATTAGCAATTTAAGTTTTGGAGGGAATAAACTTCACCGACAGAGTATGTTTTTGCACCATCTCTCGAACAAAGTGATATTAAATTTCATCATGTTTAAACTTAAAGTGCAATGTGTGCTAGATTAGTGGCGATGTACGTGGCACTAATATTATCGCATAGAATTGTAGGAGGAAGATTAGCTTGCACTTGAAGCTCAACAAGCATATATGAAATCCGTTAGAATTCTATAAAGAACGAGACACAACTTTTTTTTTATTGGAAGCCCAAGAAATTAAGTTCGAACAAAGGAAAACATAGTAAGCCCCTGTACTTTTTCTATCGACAGGATGAGAAGCCGAATCGGCATTCGAGAAGCATTGTAATATAGTAGACAGATCCTTTCAAAATATCAACATAAAATTTGCATTAACTTTTAGATAGCATAATATACTATTTATTGCTTGCCAATGAACATCAGTCGATGTGTGCACAAATTAATAGACTTTATTTACAGCAAACACAATGTTTGGACGAGCAAATGAACCATTTTGAAGGCTGCCAACTATACTTAGAAACAGTGAACCATCAAGCAAGGGTATACTAAAATTTTGCAAATAGAATAGCCCCAAAAGCCATAGGAGTTGGAACTGTCTTGCAATCTTGCATGTTAGCACGCTCGGGCAGATCAAAAATATACTTGGATTGTGATAGTTGGAACACCAATTCTGTCCTTATTAGTGTTACTCCAAAAAATTAATTAATTGTTCCAAGATCTTTGATTGCAAACAATGAGCTCAAGTAGCCCCAATATATCCATAAGAGAAAAATTGGTTCTTCTCAAGAGAATGTCATTTGCATATACCAGCATAATAAGAGTATCAGAGGAGCAATGAAAAATAAACATTGACATGTCAACTTTTGAAGATGTAAATCCCTAGTTTAGAAAGGCAGAACTAAGTTTGGGATACCAAGTTTGTGGAGATTGTTTCAAGCCATAAATGGCTTTCTTCAAAAGACAAACATGAGTCTAATGAGTGCAATCAAAAAACCCTAGAAGCTGGGCCATATACACTGTTTTGGACATGTCACTGTGCAAAAAGACATTACTCACATCGAGCTATCGGATTGACCAAGCATTTGGCACTACTAAAATAGAACTAATTGAATAGTAGTAGGCTTTACAACATAAGTAAATGTTTCAAAATAGTCAATAGCTTTTGTTTTGTAGTAACCTTTGACAACCAACCGTGTCTTGTATCTATTAAAACTACCATCAACATGTTGTTTCAGCTTAAAAGTCTATTTTAAGCCGATTACCTTCGCTCATAAGGAGGAACCACAAGTAGCCATGTACGATTCTTTTGAAGTGATTGCAACTCATCCTACATGGCTCAAACCGAGTGAGAGTTTTTTAGTGCTTACTGGTAAGAGGAATGATGAAGACTAGATAAAGCAGAATGAACAAACACTTTTGGCTTAAAAATCCCAACCTGACCCCTTGTTGTCAATGGGTGAGCATTGGTAAGTTACTTTGTATTCGAAAGCACAAGATCAAGCACAAAATGTGAGGAAGAAAGTGAAATAGAAGATGAGGAAGACTCATTCATTGTAAACAAGTCGACAGAAGACAGAGAAAGAAGGTGAAGGACAAGATAAAATGGGAATAGGAATCGAGAATGAAGATGATACAAGAGTTGGGGTAGGAGCAGATTCGTGAAAAGAAATGCCAACCTATTTGCTGTAACAAACATTGATAAACTTTGTGATGAATACTATAGCTCAGGAAAACACATTCAACAGATTGGGGTTGAAGCTTCTAATCATTGTATGGATGCAATAATGGGTAACAAGCACAACAAAAAATACGAAGTTGCTCAGACAAGGGTTGCTTGTGAAACAGAACTTCCTAAGGGGATTTATTTTGAAGGATTGGAGTCCGTAATCTGTTGATCAAATAAAAAGGAATGAGAAATGCATATATCCACTATGAAATAGGAACGTGTGAATTAAAGAGTAAACACAAACCCATTTCCACCATATGTCAATTTTTACGTTCCTCACATCCATTGCGCTAGTGTATATGAGCAAAAAATATAATGATGCATGCAAGTGATTGTGTAGTACTTGTCAAATTAAATAAATAAATAAAAAACAATTTTGCAATTTATTATTGGAGGAAACATTTTTTGAAACCGTCTCGCCAATTTTAGTTTTTCTTTGAGGATAAGGAAATTTCCTTTCCCATTTAGCTCCTCTCTCACCAAAATTGAAACACCCTTCTCTCCTTCACTCCCTCTCGGTTGATGCAAAGATATTACTCTCTGCATATGGTTCTTCATCGGCTGAATTCATAGTTCACCATCGACAAAGATTTTGGAAAAGATTATGAGTCGTATTTGCCCATCCTCGGTAAGTTTTCTTCTTCCCTCCCTTAAATTTCCGATTATGGCAGAAACTGGGATTTTCTTGGATTCAAAAACTAGAAATTTGAAGTGAAGGCTGAGAAGCTATCTTCGTTGTGGGTTTGTGAAGGACGATAGACTTCTAGTGGTCGGATTTTTCCTATATTCAGTGATCGCCGACAAAGGTAAAAACATTGGGATTTTTACCTTTGCTGTCTCTCCGTTTAATTGCTTTTGGTCTGGTGAAATTAATCTGAATTATGGAATTGAACATTGAATTGATTCTGAACCTTGGGTTAACCGGTGCGTAAAGTTTATGCCTTTGGTCAGTCGAACAAAAAGCCGAGTCAAGAAAATCTCGGTCAGAATCGTGAATGCCCGCGTTTAGGGGCAACAACGTTGCGTCGAAAGACGACGATGTTCAGCATGTGATCAAGCCTTGTGAATGGGGTGTCGCCCTGTCCTTGTGGTCCGCGAACCAGGAGAAGACATGGGTCGCAGACTAGGCTAAACAGTTGCACCGATCCAACTCTGAATGGACTACAATCCAATTTCAATTTTGGGCTTGTTTTGGGCCAAAAGTTCAATGTTCTTCAGCCTAGTTAATTTGAATTTAATTTTAAATAATAATTAAAAATTTTAAGGTACAAAATATGACCAAAAAATTAATACCTTATTTTTGGATAGGTACGTGATGACTTAGTTAAATCCGTGGACTATTGGATTTAAGTAATTGGGCTTTAAATCAGTGGTAACCACTTCGAGATAGAGATTTATTTTATGCACTGAATTGCATAATTTTTTTTATAAAGTGAATATTTTGAGATTTATCACATATTAAAATGACGCATCTATTTCATGGCTGTTAGATTTTTATATTATATTTTATTTTCACTGTACACATTTAAATTAAAGCATGCATGTTTTATTTCTAGATCAACTCAGTCGTGTGAACCAAGTTTGATCGACCCGGTTTGGAATCTGTTTTATTTTACGAACATTCAATGTGTTAGAATGCGTTTGTTGTTGTTAAAATGGATAATAGAATAGTTGTATGTGCCGTGTTCTTGGGTTTCGAATCCTTAAACCTAACCAGGGTATTTATTTGGCTTTCGTGATCCCCGACCATCGCTTTTATTCTGTTATATACCTATGACATGATGTGTCCAAAGTCCGTGAGTAGCTCCATATTCACTGTGATTGTCAATTAATATAACAAGGGCTTATTTTAATTACGTACCACATATTAGTGGATGGTTTCAAATACATGTCTTTTTGTACACATTTTTCTGAAAGTAATTTATAAAACGTGAGTTTTAAATTCATGCATGCTTAAATATCATTTTAATTAAATTTATTAAAATATAATCCCTCTTGAATTTAGTCAACTTGCCCTAATGACACCTTTCAGGATTTAATCAACCGAATTGTCAGATACCGAGTTAGGATTAGACCATACAGAGTTTATAGTTTCTGTAGTTTTAATAATTTTCTTTAAGAGACATTTTGTGAGGTGTATTCTTGGATAACTATAATCTCTATTTTTAATTTTTGCATCGTTATTTTATTTTGGATTATATTATTAATTATACTATCAGATATAATTTTTGGACTTGTTAAGCCCATATTTGTCTAGCATTGGCTTATAATTAATATTTTAAGTATTTCATTGTTAATTAATAAAATTAATGAGAAAAAATGTCTGGCGATTTGGTTCTTTAGGCTGGGTCATTCCACGTTCTGTCTCAAAGCTGGGTTCCATCTTGAAAAGTGATATATAAAAGATAAATAGTATAGTAATATATAAGGATTTACAAAAACTGTGCCTAAGAACAAAGTACAAAAATTAATTTGCATTAAGGTGCTGCTAGAAAGCATATTGTGGATGAAGACATTACTCTAATCGGACATGGGTAATTTGAAATAGTTCGGATTTAGATAAAGGTGATATGGAGTACGTCTTGTGAATGATTAGAAACAACATTTCTGGACATATGAGTCTGCGAACTCCTCTGGGTTATGTGTGTGGGCTGTTAGCTTAAATGTGTTAGGCTCATTTGATTTGATGATGAATATTTTGATTGTAATTATAAGTTGTTTATTGTATTTGTTCTTAATTGTTTAAATATTATATTTATATTTATATTCATTGAAAATACCTTCAAAACGAGTATTAAGTTGTGCTAACATATTTATCTAAGTCCATTAGTGAATATATATCAATGTGGGATTTAGAGAATTCAAGGAATTTTAAAGCAATGGCGAATGGACGTTGGGTGGACGAGTTTTGTGAAGGAATGGATGTCCCGCTTATGAAGAAATTGAGAAATGGACGTCGCTCATGAAGGAAAGGACGTCCGTCTTAAAGCTGCAGCAAAGAAATGGAGGAATGGACGTCCCTCATGAAGAAAAGGACATCTGTCATGAAGCAATGGCGAAGAATTGAAGAACGGACGAAACAGGGAAGGAACGGATGTCCTGTGAGGAAACAGATGCATGGCTCTAGAAGAAATTAAGAAACGGACGTCCGTTAAGAGGAAAAGGACGTCCGATATAGTAAGCAATGAAGGAAAAGGTCGACCACACGATCGACCACGAAATGTACAGATTGTTCTGATATAGTCAGCAATGAATGAAAAGGTCGACCGCACGGACGACTCCGAAAATGGCAGATTGCCTAAACTCACCATGCTATATTTCCCATGGCTAGAAGCGTTCAACCGAAAAGGAATAGGTCGACCAAAAATGGAGACTTCTATAAATACAAGTCTTCCGAAGCTCACTCTAACGTTCTAGGAATTGAGGCGAAACCCTGTCAAATTCATAACTCAATTCCAAATCATTTTTGAGCTTGTAAACCTAACTCTACATACTCCTAAACCTGAGATTTGATATAGGGAGAGTTAGGATTTAGTTTGTTTTTCTATTTTCGAAACTCTTGTACTTCAAAGCAAAGGGTGACGCCCTATAAATTCGTCAAGAAAAGGGTGACGCCCCGCAATAGTCAAAAGAGAAAAGGGTTATGCCCTAGAATAGTCATTGTAAAAGGTTTGTTTGATACCCGGAAGTCAAACATTGCCAATCAAGGAGATTAGGTGATTAGAGACCTCCAAGTGGAGCGCTTGGAGCACGGACATAGGTCAGAGTTATCGAACCGCGTAAACATATCGATATTGACTCTCTAACTCTCTCTCTTTATATTTGTGCATTATTTGTTTATATAATTGTGATAAATCACTTAGGGTTTAGAGAATTAATTATCACATGAAAAAGATTAGTGCGTCTAATTCACCCCCCTCCCCTTCTTAAGTCACATATCGATCCTTCAATTGGTATCACAGTGGGTAATTAAACTTTTTGTGTGATATTGTGTATATTCTATAGCTTTTTGTTATTGTGATATTGTTTGGATATTTTGTGTTTGGATGATTTGTTTAAATTACGTAATCTAAAATGGCATTCAATACGCATGTAGAAGGACAATTCACTTCTAGGTCTCCATATTTTGATATAGTAATTATGCATATTGGAAGGCTAGGATGAGATATTATATTCAATCTATGGATTATAATCTTTGGAAAATTGTTCAAAATGGGCCTTACATTTCGCTTAAATCTGTAACTGGTATAGAGGTTCCAAAATTAGATGATGAATATAATGATAGTGACATGCGAAAAGTGAGCTTAAATGCCAAAGCTATAAATTTTCTATATTGTGCTCTAAGTAGTGATGAATTTAATATTGTACAAGGTTGTGAAAATGCTTGTGAAATATGGAGATTGCTTTGAGCCACACACGAGGACACTAATCAAGTAAAAGAAACTAAATTGAGTATGCTCATTCATGATTATGAATTAATTTGTATAGAAAAAGATGAAACTATTGCTTATATGTTTACGCACTTTACTAATATTATTAATGGTTTAAAAGTGCTTGGTAGAGTATATGCCAACGAAGAGTTGGTTATGAAAATTCTTAGGTGTCTACCTAGCAAGTGGCACCCTAAGGTGACAGTGATCCAAGTGGCACGTAATCTTAAGGCCTTAAAGATGGAGGAACTCATCGGTTCCCTAATGACGCACGAGATCACGCTATTGAGCCACGAGGAGGAGGAGCAAAAAGAGAAGGGAATCTTCAAGCCAAAGACCCTAGCATTCAAAGCCTCCTTAAGCACTCAAAATGAATTCAAGGAAGAGGATGAATCTGGGAATAAAAATGAAGATGAAGAGTTAAAGTCCCTCACCTAGAAGTTAAACAAATGCCTTCAAAGGAAGAAAGAAAAGGGAAAGAAAGGTGTAATATGCTTTGGGTGTGGAAAACTCAGACATATCTCCACCGAATGCCCCAAGCAAAGAGGAAATCCAAAGCCTCAAAGAAAAAAGCGCTTAAGGCTACATGGGATGATAGCAAGGACTCTTCTTTTGAGATTGAAGAAGTTTCCCACATTTGCTTTATGGCCAATGAGGATTAGGTACACAATTCTTCTAGCGATTCCGATAATTATGATGACGATAATGAATTGCTAGATGTTTTCAATTAATTATGTGATAGTTTCAATGCACTTAAACGGAAATAAAAATCTTTGAAAAAAGGAAAATGACAATTTGTTGAAAAAGCATGTTGAAATGGTCAAATCTTTTGATAATCAAATTATTGATTTGAAGAACGTGAATGATAATATGTTTGCTACTAACAAATCACTAGAAGATAAAATTTGTGCATTGAATGCTAAAAATAGTGATTTGAATCCTATTGTTGTGAAATTTACAAATGGTAGCAAAAATTTTAATATACTCTTAGGTTCCCAAAGGGTTACATTTGATAAAGCCAGTATTGGCTATGAACCCTTTGCAAAGAAAAAGAATTACAATAATTTCTTTGTTGGTCCGATAACAAGCAATGTATGTAATTGTATATGACATAAATCTTTTGTATGCCCTATAAAATTGAATGATCAAAGGGAAAAATCTAAATTGATTTGGATTTCTAAAGGAACCATTGCTAAGGATAGAAGACTCAAAAAGGTTTGGGTGCCTAAAAAAAACACTTATGTTTTTTTCGATTTTTAAATAAAAAATTTTCACATAATTTGATGCTTTTTCTTAATGCTAATACTCTTGATTTAAATAGCTTGATAGTATGCATATAGGTTAGAAATCTAGTTGCCTGATTTGATTTGAATAATTCTTTTATATGCATGTTCTTATGGTATCATTGATTCTTTTAGATAATCTTATTTTTCTTTCATCCATTGATATCATTGGTTTGAACTTATTCTTTTATTTCTTCAATTGGTATCTTTTAGTTCAAATTTTTAATCCAACAATTGGCATAATAAAGTGCATATGTTAAAGAATTGTTGGTAATTGATTTTGATATTTTATTTTCCCCCATTGAATTGAAATTGTTTAATGATAAATGGGAAGAGATAATTGTTTTTGGTTTAATTATTTAGAGCTCCCCATAGATTTAAAATTGGTCATTAACATAGAGGGAGTAAATAAAATTGTTGAAATAATTTTGATTGAATTCTTTTGTTTTGATATTTTAGAATTCTCCAATTTCTCTCGTATGCATATTGACAAAAGGGAAAGAAAATATGTTTTGTTTTTCAATTGGTATCAATAATTTTCTTTCGATTTGGACTTTAACAATTGGTATCAATCTAGATTTTGGAATCCCCATTTGTTTGATTATATACATTAATTTAGGGAGAAAGAAATAATTTTAAACTTGGATATTTTTGTTAGATTATTTCAATTGGTATCCTTTGTTTAAACTTTTAATTCAACTATTAATATCATTGAGCTTATTTTTTTAAAATTGGTATCCTTTTAAATTATTTTGTTTGGTATCTTTGTCTTTCACAAATATTTTGATTACATGCATTGACATAGGGGGAGAGAAGTGTTTTAACGTAAATATTTTTTTTTTCAAAGATAGAGTATTACAATTGGTATATTTTTCTTATAAACAAAATGTTTTGAATGATTGTTTCCCTCCTCATATGCATGTTGGTAAGTCTATATGAGGAGAAGAAATTAAACTATGTATTTGCTTAAAGTGTAATATTCCCTCCAATGTTTTGTTGTTGGTATCATTGTTGACAAAGGGGGAATTGCATTTGTTTTGATTCAATTAGATGAATTTGATTGATTAAACTCTATTCTCTTCTTAGATTCTTAATGATAACTCAATAGGGGGAGAAATTATTTTGATTGTTTAAACTATTATAATCCTTCGATATTTTCCTTTAATTTGAATATTGATAAAGGGAGAGTAATTCTTAATTTCTTTTTCTCTCCATCCCCAATGTTTACTTTCTGATTATGACAAAAAGGGGATAGGAATATATAAGTTGTCATGGGAAAATAATTGATAGCATGTTTGCATGAAATTAAAATAGTAGATATATTGCATAAATTTAGGGGGAGAGATCAAATATGCAATAACATATGCATATGCTTAGGTTTTGGAATAAACAACTTATTAGATTTGTCATCATCAAAAAGGGGGAGATTGTTAGTGATGCGTGCACGGAATGCTGACACACGTGATGGATAAACGCAACGCTTCTCACCTCCTTGGAAAAGGACGCGACTGCAAGTTTCTTTCGTGATATAACTCACATGAAAAAACTTTGGATATTACGCACCAAAGGGTCTTTGGATATCACTCATCAAAGGAAGAAAAGGATCTCTCCAATTCCCGAAAAGCAAAAGCTTTCTTTTATTAAAATTCAACAACTGTTTAAAACATAAAATTAGGTGGCTTTATATAGCCATTTACAAAGATAAATCAAACAAAAAAACTAAATAAAAAAAATAACATAAATAAGTGGATCTAGATCTCCTAAATAAGTGGATCTAGATCTCCTAGATAAGTGAATCTTTTTTTTAAATACTATCTTAAGAGATAATATCTTTCTCTTTCTTCAATATCTTTTGGTTGAGATATTCAGTCGATTTAAAAAGTTTCCTTGATCTTCGGCTTGATAGCTTTTGATTGATTTCTTGTCTTTCAAGTTTGTCTTCATGGGCTTCTTTCCATTGTAATAAGCGAATGGGCTTCCTTTGATCTTTTTGAATTTGGGTCTTTGCTCTTGAACTTCCACCTATGCTTGATCTTGAGTACCTTTATGATATTCTTTGAGACTTGATAAATAATAAAATAGTCCCATTTCACATCATCCTCCCGGGGTTGAAAAGGATTCGACCTCGAATCATATCTTATGTTACCATGTTTGTACGGGATGCCAATCCTTGATATTTCCAAGCTATTTCCTTTAAATATGATAAAAAGAACTTTGTTAGCGCAAATATCATCCTTAATATTTAAAGAACAAACCTCGTTCGTTTTGGGGCATGGAACATGAAAAGATTGCTCCTTTTGTATTGTTATTGTCAATGACTCATCTTGGTTTTCTATAGGTTCGGATATGCTCTTTTTGACATTTTTCTTCTATTTGCTCAAGAGAATCTTCTAATTCCTCAACTTGATCTTGTTCTTGCAAAATTGGGGTGCTCCATAATCTTGCTTTAATTTGTTCTAACAAGACACTAATTTTATCAAGTTTGGCTTGTTGATTTCGTCTCTCAATTCTTTGAGCCATTTTGATCACATCCTCAAGGGTATCGTAAGGTCTTGTTGCCATGCTTTCTAGAATGTCACCGTGAAGTCCGTCGATGAACCTTGCTATTGTTTTTCCTTCTCGTTCTTTCAAACCACATCTTGTTTTTAAAGTTTTGAACTTGGTAGCATACTCTTCGATGGTAAAGGAACCTTGCTCTAGATTTTGAAATTGTTGGTAGAGATCTTGAGTTTGTTGTTGGTTTTGGTCCCTCTTCAGTTGACCAACTTCTTGTTGTAGCGAGAGAACGATTTTTCACAAGTCTTCATTGGAGTGAGATGTTGAAGATTCAGTCATTGTGGATTTTGTACCGCTTTGGATGCTCCTCAAGTCATCATGTGTAAAAAGATGAAATTTTTTTTTGGTTAGGACGCTTTAGCTCTGATACCAAATGATGCGTGCACGGAATGCTGACACACGTGATGGATGAACGCAACGCTTCTCACCTCCTTGGATAAGGACGCGGCTGCAAGTTTCTTTCGTGATATAACTCACACGAAAAGACTTTGGATATTACGCACCAAAGGGTCTTTGGATATCACTCACCAAAGGAAAAAAAGGATCTCTCCAATTCCCGAAAAGCAAAAGCTTTCTTTTATTAAAATTCAACAACTGTTTAAAACATAAAGCCATTTACAAAGATAAATTCAACAAAAAAACTAAATAAAAAAAATAACATAAATAAGTGGATCTAGATCTCCTAGATAAGTGGATCTAGATCTCCTAGATAAGTGAATCTTTTTTTTTTAAATACTATCTTAAGAGATAATATCTTTCTCTTTCTTCAATATCTTTTGGTTGAGATATTCAGTCGATTTAAAAAGTTTCCTTGATCTTCGGCTTGATAGCTTTTGATTGATTTCTTGTCTTTCAAGTTTGTCTTCATGGCCTTCTTTCCATTGTAATAAGCGAATGAGCTTCCTTTGATCTTTTTGAATTTGGGTCTTTGCTCTTGAACTTCCACCTATGCTTGATCTTGAGTACCTTTATGATATTCTTTGAGACTTGATAAATAATAAAATAGTCCCATTTCACATTAGTTAGCCTAAATGTGTTAGGCTTATTTGTTTTGATGATGAATATTTTGATTGCAATTATAAATTGTTTATTGTATTTGTTCTTAATTGTTTAAATATTATGTTTGTATTTATATTCATTGGAAATACCAAAATGGGTATGAAGTTGTGTTAACATGTTTATCTAAGTCCATGTAGTGAATATATATCAATATGGAACTTAGAGAATTCAAGGAATTTTAGAGCAATGGTGAATGGACATTTGGCAGACGAGTTTTGTGAAGGAATGGACACCTCACTTATGAAGAAATTGAGAAACAGACGTCCCTCGTGAAGGAAAGGACGTCCGTCTTAAAGCTGCAGCGAAGAAATGGAGGAACAAATGTCACTCATGAAGAAAAGAACGTCTGTTGTGAAGCCATGGCGAAGAATTGAAGAACAGACGAAACAACGAAGGAACGAATGTCTCGTGAGGAAACGGATGCTTGGCTCCTGAAGAAATTGAGAAACGGACGTCCGTCAAGAGGAAAAGGACGTCCGATATAGTAAGCAACGAAGGAAAAGGTCAGCGACAAGATTGATAGCAAAATGTACAAATCGCTCTAATATAGTCAGCATCGAAGGAAAAGGTCGACCGCACGGATGACCAACAAAATGGCAATGGCTATATTTCCAACAGCTAGAAGTGTTCGACCGAAAAGGAATAGGTCGACCAAAAATGGAAACTTCTATAAATACAAGTCCTCCGAAGCTCACTCTAACGTTCCAGGAATTGTGGCGAAGCCCTGCCAAATTCATTACTCAATTCCAAATCACCTTTAAGCTTGTAAACCTAACTCTCTATACTCTTAAATTTGAGATTTAATTTAAGGAGAGTTAGGATTTATTTTGTTTTTCTATTTTCAAAATTCTTGTACTCCAAAGCAAAGGGTGACACTCTACGAATTCTTCGAGAAAAAGGTGACTCCCCGTAATAGTTAAAAATAAAAAAGGGTGACGTCCCAAAATAGTCATTGTAAAAGGTTTGTTTGACACCCGGAACTCAATCATCGCCAATTAGGGAGATTGGGCGATTAGGGATCTCCACGTGAAACGCTTGGAGTGCAGACTTGGCCAGAGTTGCTGAACCGCGTAAACATATTGGTGTTGACTCTCTAACTCTCTCTCTCATATTTGTGCATTATTTAGTTATATAATTGTGATAAATCACTTAGGGTTTAGAGAATTAATTATCACAAGAAAAATATTAGTGTGCCTAATTCACACCCCTCCTCTCCTCCCCTTTTAAGGCGCATATCGATTCTTTATGGGCCTGTGAAGTTTGAACTTAAGAAACCTTTTGTAGAAAGAGATCCAAAGCCTCTATTTTCTTTAAAAATTCAATGTTTGCTCTGTTATATTTGAAATCTGTTAGTCTAAGTTAGAACCTTGCATTTTAAAACTCTAATTCGAAAACTGTTGATAAAGACTTCTAATTAGTCTTTGTACTGTACATTTTTACATTAGTATAAATTTTTACGGCAATTGAGAATATTTTGGCCAAATATTAGTGTTGTTCAAGTGGATTGATGACTTCAATTGTGAGTCCTCTGAAAGTAACTTGTAATAAAACCACTTAGGATGAAATTAAGAAACATTAAAGGGCATGTATTTGTGGGCGGAGCTAACCCATGGAGTGCTGAAAAATGGTTATGTGTGATGCAAAATAATTTGACCGCTTTTGGAGTTCCATCGGAGTATTGAGTTGGGTTTACAACCTTCTATTCAAAAAAGATGGCCAAAGTAAGATGGAAGTCCGTTAAATTGGATTTACGCTACATATGATGATATTGATCCAGTTTGAGACAGTATTTAGAAACAACTATTGCAACGCTGGTCATTGTCAGAATATGATAAGTGTTTATCATAATTTGAATAAGGGAATTATGACTGTAGAAAAGCTAGAAAATTCTCTAATTCTTTGTACTCACATGAATAAGAGATATGAAATGAATCTCGTTATTCGATCTACTGCCCTATTGTTGGAAGGCATGAATATCGGTTGATCTGATAATTGTACATATGAATCAGTTTGATGTAATCCTAGATATGGATTGTTTTAACTTATGCAAAGTTAAGATCGACTATTATCAAAGAAATATTACCCTTACGTTGGAAGACATAAAGATCCTAGTGCATCTATGTAACACCCATATGTTTTCTATTAATCCTGTTTTGTGAGCCCGTTTGAGTGGTCAGAGGAAATTGGAGCCTTACATGAGTTTTTTTTTACTTTTAGCGCTGACCTTGTTACGTTCAAGCAAGGATTCTGATTTACCAGTGGTTTGTGTTTACCCTGATATTTTTCTTGAGGATTTGTCTGAGTTGCCACCCGACCACAAGATTGATTTTTGCATTGATTTGATGCCTAACACTACTCCACTTTTGATTTCTCCTTATCACATGGGTCCTGCTGAAATGAAAGAATTGAATGTTCAGTTGAATGATTTGTTGCAAAAATTGTTTATTCGGAATAGTATTTCATCGTGGGTGCGCCCGTTTTGTTTGCAAATAAGCAGAATAGTTCGCTTCATCTATGCACTAATTATCGAAAATTGAATCATGTGGCAGTCAAAAACAAGTATATGTTGCCCGGGATTGATGACTTATTTGATCAGATTAGAGAATCTATGTACTTCTCAAATATTGATTTGAGGTTTGGTTATTATCAATTGAAAGTACGTGAAAAAGAAATTCCAAAAATATCTTTTCGGATTCGTTATTGACATTTTAAATTTATGATACTTCTGTTTGAGTTGACTAATGCACCAGCTGCTTTTATGATTCTCATGAATCCGGTCTTTCGGTCATATCTTGTCTAGTTCATGGTAGTCTTTATCAATGATATCCTCATATATTCTAAAACTCTAGATGAATCTGTAGAACATCTGGGAATTTTTTTACTGATGCTGAAGGAGAATCAATTATATGCAAAGTGTGAAAATTACAACTTTTAGATGACTGAAGTGAAATTTCTTGACCATGTTGTTACTCAAAATGACATTTTTGTTGATTCAATTAAGATTGATGTCGTATTAGATTGGAAGATACCTAAAAATGTTACTGGAGTACGTAGTTTCTTGGGTGATCCTGATTATTATCGTTGATTCGTGCATAATTTTTCTTCTATTGCTATGCTGCTAATGCAGTTGACCTATAAGGATATGAAATTTATTTGGAATGAAAAATGTCAGATAGTTTTTTATGAACTCAAGCAAATGTTTACTACTACTCCAGTTATGGCAGTACCTTATTAGGGTTTTCCATATGTAGTTTGTATAGATGCATCAACAATTGGCTTTATTTGCGTTATGATGCGACAAGATAAAGTTATAGCTTATACATCTCGGTAGTGAAAGATGCATGAGGATATTGCCCTACTAATGACTTGGAACTACGACCATTATCTTCGCTATGAAGGTTTAGTGGAGCTACTTGTATGGTATTAGATTCAAGATAATTTTGGATCATAAGAGTTTAAAGTATCTCTTCTCGCAACGTGATTTGAATTTCCACCAACGTCGTTGGGTTGACTATGTGGAGGACTATGATTTTTACTTTAGAATATCACCTTGGAAAGAGTAATGTTGTAGCTGATTCCTAGAATCGTTATTATCAAGAATCTCTTTCATGTCTTGTGTTGGATTATTAGAAGAGATGTCTTATTATTGGAGATTTTTTTTAGCTCTTGTATTAGGAGGATGGTCAAATAGTTTGACTTTTAATCTAATAGCGATTCCTACACTTTTGTAATGTATGAAAGATCTCCAGAAGTTTTTTTTAATGAATTAAAGGATAGATTCGAGAAGATTCAAATTGGTGAGCATCTTGAGGGTTGAGAGATCAATTTTGATGGATTTCTATTCTTCAATAATCGAGTTATTGTCTCTAGTGATTTAGATTTGTGGCAGACAGTTTTACCAAAAGGTCATAAGACTAGACTTGCTATTCATCTTGACAGTAAGAAAATATATCATGATTTGAAGCGTTAGTATTGGTGGATTTGAATAAAATGGGATGTAGTAGAGTATGTTTCGAGGTATTTGACTTGTCAGCAGTTTAAGGCTGAGCATCAGAGACCAGTTGGGTTGTTGTAGTCTTGGCCTATCCTGAGTGGTAATGAGACAAGATTACTATGGTTTTCATGACCAATTTGCCTATAAAGATTTAGAAATTTGACACAGTGCGGGTAATTTTTGATAGTGTCAAAATCAGCATATTCTATTCTAGTTAAAATGGATTTCTCTTTGAAAAAGTTGAGTAAGTTGTATATCAAGAGCATCGTTCGACTTCACAGTGTTCCGTCAAGTATTGTTTCTGATAAAGATATGAGATTCATGTCGAAATTTTGGAGACCCCTTCTAAGAGCTTTGGGGACGAAACTTACTTTGAGTACTGTACTTCATCTCCAGACAAATGGTAAGTATGTGTGTACTATTCAGATTCTAGAGGATATGTCAAAAGCTTGTATTCTAGATTTCGGTGATAGTTGGATAAGTCATTTGCCTTTAGTGGAGTTTGTTTATAACAATAGCTATCATACCAGTATTGGTGTTTTGACATATGAAGTTTTGTATGGAAGATCATGTAAATTATCTCCATGTTGGGCTGAGACTAAGGAACATGTCACTCTCGAGCCTAATTTAATTTATGAAACAACTGAAAAAGTTCAAGGAATTAAGGAGCGACTGGGTACAATTCAGAGTCTACAATAGAGTTATGCTGACCTCCAGCAGAGGGAAGTAGAATTTGAAGTCAATGATTTTGTATTCATAAAGGTGCGACCTCTTCGAGGTATTAGTCGTTTCGGTGTGAAAGAAAAGTTATCCCCAAGATATATAGGTTCTTTTCAGATTATTGAGCGGATTGGCCCAGTGGCTTATCGATTGAAGTCGCCGCCACAGCTGAATTATGTTCATAATGTCTTCCATGTTTCTATGCTAAGGAAGTACGTTTAGGATCCTTCATATATTGTTTCTTGAACTGAGGTACCTATTTAGATGGATGTATCTTATGAGGAAGAACCGCAAAGAATTTTGGGTCACAAGATCAGAGTTTTACGTCATCGTGAAAAACCCTCTGTTCAAGTTCAGTGGAAGAACCAGAGTGAAAGGGAAGCAACTTGGGAAATTGAGTCTAATATAATGGATGAATATCCCCGTTTGTTCATTGATACGCTCGAGATTGTTCTAAATTTCAAAGACGAAACTTCTTAAGTGGGGGAAAATGTAATACTTGTCAAATTAAATTTAAAAAAACAATTTTGGAATTTATTATTGGGGGAAACGTTTTTGGAAAAGTCTCCCCAATTTTAGTTTTTCCTTGTAGAGGACAAGGAAATTTCCTTTCCCATTTAGCTCCTCTCTCACCAAAATTGAAACACCCTTCTCTCCCTCACTCCCTCCCAGTCGATGCAAAGAAATTCTTGTCTGCGTATGGTTCATCATCAACTGAATTCATAGTTCACCATTGACAAAGATTTTGGAAAAGATTTTGAGTCGTATTTGCCCATCCTTGGTAAGTTTTCTTCTTCCCTCCCTTAAATTATTGATTATGGCAAAAACTAGAATTTTCTTTGATTCAAAAACTTGAAATTTGTAGTGAAGGTTGAGAAGCTATCTTTGTTGCGAGTTTGTGAGGAGGATAGACTTCTAGTGGTTGGATTTTTCCTATATTCAATTATTGCCGACAAAGGTAAAAATTTGGGATTTTTACCTTTGCTGTCTCTCTGTTTAATTTCTTTTGGTTTGGTGAAATTAATCTGAATTATGGAATTGAAGATTGAATTGATTATGAACCTTGGGTTAACCGGTTGGCTAGCAAAGCCGATATTTGTGCCACTAGAAACCCGCCAGCAATGGGAAGCCGAACGCGACTCAGCAAGTGCTGAGTCGCAGTGTGTAAAGTTTACGCCTTTAGTCAGTCAAACGACAACACGAGTTAGTAAAATCTCGGTCGGAATCATGAACGCCCGCGTCGAGGGGTGACAACATTGCGTCGAAAGACGATGATGTTTAGCCTACGATCAAGCCTTGTGAATGGGTTGTTGCCCTATCCTTGTGGTCCGCAAACCATGAGAAGACATGGGCCGTAGACTGAGCTTGACAATTAGATCGATCCAACTCTAAATGGACTGAAATCTAATTTCAGTTTTGGGCCAAAAGTTCAATGTTCTTCAAGCCTAGTTAATGTGAATTTAATTTGTAAATAATAATTAGAAATTTTTAGGTACAGAATATTACCCAAAAATTAATAATTTATTTTTGGATAGGTACCTGGTGACTTAGTTAAATCTGTGGGCTGTTGCATTTAAATCATTAGGCTTTAAATCAGTGATAGCCACTTCGAGGTAGAGATTTATTTTATGCACTGCATTGCATAGTTATTTTTTATAAATTGAATATTTTGAGATTTATCTCATATTAAAATGATGCGTCCATTTTATGGTTATTAGATTTTTATATTATATTTTCTTTTCACTGTACACGTTTAAATTAAAGGATGCATGTTATATTTCTAGATCAACTCAATCATGTGAACCAAGTTCGATTGACCTGGTTTGCGGTCTGTTTTATTTTATGCACATTCGACTTGTTAGAATGTGTTTGTTGCTGTTAAAATCGGTAATAGGACAGCTGTTTGAGCCGTGTCCTTGTGTTTCGAATCTCTAAACCTAATCAGGGTATTTATTTGGCTTTCACGATCTCCAACCATCGCTTTTATTCTGTTATATGCTTATGGCATGATGTGCCTGGAGTCTATGAGTGGCTTCATTTTCACTGTGATTTTTAATTAGTATAACAAGGGCTTATTTTAATTACGTATCACATATTAGTGAGTGGTTTCAAATAAATGTCCTTTTGTACACATTTTTCTGAAAGAAATTTATAAAACGTGAGTTTTAAATTCATGCATGCTTAAACATCATTTTATCTGTGACCCACGGAAACGAGCGGTGCCTCTGAACACGGCCCGTTCGCAGACGTCTCTGCTGGTCGATGAGGTCATTTTTCTTCGACGCGAGCGTTGTCGTTCATCAACATCAACGATCCCAACTCTGGCTGAGAGTTTCTCATCTCAGCCAGTCGTCCAACCCACCGAAGGCGTAAGGTTTACACACTGCGGCTCAGCTATCGCGACTCAGGGGAAGTTGAAATACAAAATTTCTTCCCAAAACAACTACAAAAATCTCAACTTCACCAACAAAATTACCAATTCAACCATATAGACTCATCCAAATTCAGAAATCCAGAATCCAATTCAAAAAACTAATCCAAACTAACAATTTTCAAAGTATTCTAAGAAACAAAAATCGAACTTTTATACCTCACGAACTATCGGTTACCAAGTTCAAAAATGTTCGGCCAATACTGCAAATCTATCCTCGGTCTAAAGTCAATTCCTTCCAAAATTCCAATCCAAATTCAGAACATCCATCAAGAAATTGAAAAACACAGGGTCATGAGAATCTGGGCTTACCGCGATTGACGATTTGGCCCAATTACAGAGTTCCAAAACTTCACCAAAAATGGCCAGCTATGACACTGTCTGATGGAAGGGTTTTTGCCACGAGAGAGATGAAGATGGAGATGGAGATTGAGAGGCTAGCGTTTTAAGAATGAAAGGGGAAAGCGAGGAAAATGGGAAAACTCCCGAAGGTTTGTTGGCTTGGGAGATGTTTTTAGAAAAAAAAACGTCTTCCCAAATTAAATTATTTATTTATTTATTTAAATATTGACAGATATTACACTATCGGATATCACTGTTGAAATTGTTAAACTCATGCATATCGGATTTTGGCTTATAATTAATATTTTAAATCTTCCACTATTAGTTAATAAAATTTAAGAAAAAAATGATCGATCAATTCAAATCTTAAGGTTCGATCGTTCTTTGCTCTGTCTTGGTTTTCATATGGGCAAGGAGAGATTGAAATAATAGCGTAAGTGCTTTAGTTGCACCATCACCATCGCCATCGCCATCACCATCAACATCAAATTGAAAACCTTTGATGGAAGAGTTGAATTGATTTTTTACTAAGACAAGAAAAATTGAAAAGTGGGAAGTACCTCATTTTTTGTTTTGAGAATATAAATCCATGTGAATCTATTATAATCATCAATAAATGTAAGGAAATACTTAGCACCAAAAATAGAATTAATGGATAATGGTCCTCAAACATCACAATGTATTAGTTGAAATAGAAAAGTTGCATGAGAGAGAGAATGAGAAAGGCATTGAGTGACTCCTAGAAAGAGGACACACATTACAAAACGTGTCTGAAGAGTTAGATGGAACAGTAGTATTACAAAGATGTAAAACATTTTTTGACAGTAGGATGAGTCGTAGGACCAAGCCGTTGATGCCAGAGAGATAAGAGAACATAGTGCTGAAACTCACGGGTGATAGAAAGAATTCGAGCAGTAGACAACTGTGGAGAGGGTAATTTGTGGAGCCATGCACTAGGCCCTTGAGGAGAATCTGTTTGATGAACAAATCTTTGATAAAAAAATGTATGGAGAAAAATTCATCAGAAAATCAATTGTTAGAGCATAATTTAGCAAACACTAATAAGATTGTTTGTTAAGGAAGGAATATGAAGCACATTATTCAAGGTGAGGTGCTTAGAAAAAGAAAGAAGATGCGCTAAAATAAAAGTAGACGGAGACTCGTCATTGCCCACCAAATATTTGATTGTGTGATGAGAACAAGAAATATAATAACTAATAATTAAATTAGAACAAAGTAACGCATGTGATGTAATTGTACGTGAAAAATGATTGAGAATCAATTTCTCGCCCTTTGTAATTTTTTGTTTGTGTGTCGCATCAAACTATAATATTTGTGTCTGTTCTTGATGTTTTAACTTTGTACGAGCAAACTACTCTTCGTTAAACTAAAACTAGTACTAAAACAACTTTGGGATTGCTTGAATTACTAAGAATTAGGGGTGGGCAAATCGGGTAATGGTATCGGTTCTTGACTTTTGGAACCGGCTGTTCGGTTATTGGTTCCAAGAGTTGAGAATCGGAACCAGAACCACACGAAAACAGAACCAGAATTAGAACCGTGCGCGATTCCAATTTTGGGTTGGTTACTTTTCGGTTCCCAAATTGAGAAAGAAGGTGGTCTGATGTGATCTCTCTTTTGCATCTGTTTCTCACTCGCTCTCTTTCTCCCTTTTCGCAGTCTCTCTCTTACGTAGTCTCTCTCTCTCTTTCCCCATCTCTTTCTTGCTTTCCCCCTACTTTTGCAGTCTCTCTCTTTTTCTTTCACCAGCTCTTTCTTGCTTGCTATCTTCTTCTAACTGCGGCATTCCTTCTGTTGTTTCTGGAAGTGATCAACGGCCCTCTCGCTGATTCCCCGATCAATCGGCCTTTCTGCCGATCAATCGCAACTTCTTCTTCCTGCGTCATCGACTTCGCAACTTCTGTTGTTATCGGAAGTCAATCGGCACTTCAAGTGATCAATCGGCCCTTTGGGCTTCCGGTAATTCCCCAATCAATCGTCCCTTCCGCTGATTAATCGCAATTTCAACTGTGTTTATCAAGAATGGAAGGATTTTAAGTCCCACACCTTGCCAATCTTCTAAGAATGGAAGGTGTTTGTCCACATGTGTTTATCAACTGGTTATAGACAGTTCTTTTCATCATCATCCTTCTTGCTTCACAGATACAGTGGGCTGTGTGTATATTTAAAGTTTTCTTCTGTTCATAGTTTAGTCGTTAACCCCTTTCAAGTAAAGCACTCAAAAGAACATACTTAGCATGAAAAGTAAACATTGAATGGATAAGTGCTCAAAATCAACCTGTTTTGAGATATGTATAATTGCCACTAACTGTTCAATTCTATTACATAATTCATCAGATAATGATGAGGGCAAGGCTATTGGAAGCGACGACAAAACAGAATTCATCAGAAAAAAAAAAACAAAACAGAATTCTTCAGAAAAAAAAAAAAAAAAAACAAAATTCATCAATGCAAGCCATACTTAATCGAAGCAATTTAGAACACGAGGAAACTGGGTTCCAAAATGGCAAGGCGACTGCAGATTGTAGAACACAAGGCGAGCCGACTGATGAATTCTGGAATCCAGAATCTGAACTGGTGAGGCAACTGCAAAACATGAGGTGAGGTGAGGAGAGGCAAGACGAGGCGAGGCAAGGCGAGAACAAAACAGAGGCGAGGTTAGTTGACTAGTGTTCGAGGAGAGAGCAGAAGTGCAGAACAGACGGCAAAGCGAGAACAAAGCAGAAGCAGAAGAAAATCCTTAGCTCCAAAAGAAGAAGCTCTCTTCCCGTTAGTTCTGCGGTTCTCTACACCAAATAACCATAAACAGAACCGCAGATTGAAAAAAGAACCAGGACTGAACCATTTGCATTTTTTGGAC
Source organism: Begonia loranthoides (assembly GCA_022433065.1). NCBI lineage: Eukaryota > Viridiplantae > Streptophyta > Magnoliopsida > Cucurbitales > Begoniaceae > Begonia > Begonia loranthoides. The sequence goes on from CM039471.1 coordinate 16,286,822, forward strand.
CCAAGAACCGAAACCGACCCAAAACCGACCAGCGGTTCCGAGTCGGTTCCCAATTCTGGTCGGTTCCTGCCCAGCCCTAATGAGAATCGAAGTTGATTATTTATTAATGAAAATATAGACTTTTCATTTGGCAATTCGGGATTTTGGTTAACTTTCCAAATTTCCATTTTTCTTAAGCGACAAGTTTCTGAATATCTTTTTTTTCATTTCCATTTTTTAAAGCACAGCTATATCTCCTTTACTTCAAAAATAGGATCAATTAGTAAAACCAAGTCCAAATAATCATAAATATATAAAAAGTTAAGTATTTTCTCAAAATAAATTCTTAAATTTGAAATTTGCATTACTATTGCAAAACTACTATTTTCTATAAAAACAACTAAAATATATAGCATATTAATTATCAAATCTATGTAAAATTATATCACAATAACTCTATAAAATAGGGGTGTGCAAAAGTCGATTAGGTTTGGTTTGGTTTATAAGATCAAACCAAAATCAAACTGGCTTTTTTCGATTTGTAAAAAATGGAACCAACATCGAACCATTTAAGAATTAAAATCAAACCGAAATTTCTATTCGGTTTCGATTCAATTTTGATTCTACTCATTATATAAAATAATATTATTTTTTATTTTATATATAAATATAAATTTAAGTTTTACCAAATATAAATTTAACAAATATAATTAAATATCAAAACAAACATTTACTCGAATGAAAAAAACATAATTAAAAATTAAAACAAACATTTATTTGGATGGAGAAAAATATAAAATTTAACCTAATTAATTCAATTATATAATCAAGTAATAATCAGTCTATATAATAATTATTTAATATAATTCATTAATATATTTATGGTATAATTTTATTGGTAATTAGATAATAATTTAATTACTAATTAGTACAATTTTAGAGCTAATTAGTCAATAATTCAATTATTATTTAGGTATCAATCAAATAATTTAAATTTTAGACAATTGTGAGACTTAGTTTTGAACAAATAAAAATTTATTGAATAATTACTTAATATTAGCCCTAAACCAAACTACAAACTGAGTTTTTTTAATAAAAATTATAAATTTATCTGTTCGATTAAGTTAGTGTCGGTTTTGAATAAGTCAAACCGAAAACCGAACCGATAACTTTGATTCATACACAATAAAACCGAAGATTGGTTCTGAGGTGTTCAAAACTGATCCGAACCAAACCAAATTGATTGGTTTCAATTTGGTTCACCAGTTCCGGTTCTGTTTTGAACACCCTTACTATAACATAGAGTTATCACGTAGCACTAGAATCCATATACGAAGGGGCAGAGGCATCACCAGTATAAGGAGGAACCATTGTTTGTGGTTCAAATAAAGCAACCATAACATTGAAGGACTTGGGTGGTGGAGGCTGATAAGATGTATTTGCCCGACGAAAGCACACCACGATAGTGTGTTAATTTTGAAGCATATCTAACATTTTGGTTTGAAATTACCTTTATTATATTGTGGAGGAGATCTCCAGCCACCATAAGATGTAAAAGGTTTGCTAAGAAGGTTAGGTGAAGATGTAAAGGGCAAAGAGAAGGGTTGATTATGTGGAAACTAAGGGTGGGTCTTAAACTGCATCAAAGCAAGATTAGCCTAAATATCAAGAAGCAAACTATGAACCTCTTTAACTAAGGATTCATCAATCCGATTGGTAATGAAAGTAACAAATCCATGATAATCGCTACCCAACACCATTGAAGAAGTAAATCAAGTGGTCTGTTATGAAAGTGGGCTCACCAATAGCAGCTAGATTATTGCAAATCAAAAAAATTTTTTGAATGTAAGCAGTAGCAGTAAGTCCATCCTTCCAAATGGAGTGAAGAAGACTACGTAGTTCAGTGACTCTAGCTAAAGATGCAAAAGAGTAGAGTTCAACAAGAGAGTCCCAGATTTCATATGCATAGGAATAACTCATAGTTTGTGTTAGAATGGATCACCTACGTAGACATATATCAAGCTCATTAGCAAATGATTGTATCACTGCCAAGTAACTCCAAATTCACATAGAGAGTATGATGGACTACAAGATCTAATCACAAGAGTAAGGGCCCAAAGACTCATTAACACCTACCTTTCTAACTATTTGGAAGGTGGCTCAATTATGGCCCAAATGGAAGAGCTTCCAATCCATGAAAACTAAGGAAAGCCCACGCACTTATTACTATGGAAAGAAGCCCAAGCATACAAGCTTAAAGGGGAAGGAAGAGCAAAGGAAGAGGAGATAAGGAAACTTCCTAAATCTGCCAAGCAAGTGGACATAGGAAGGCAGATTGATGGATGAATATGGAAACCATCCAAGTGGCAAAACTTGATGAGAAAGTAACTGCCAAAAGTCACAAAAAATTTGGAGCCAAAGTCAACAAGGATGATTAAGTAATTACTTTAGAAAGTTACCTAATTACTAGTATAGTAATTGGCCAAGTATGACCGAGTATCTAGGTTGTTTCTTATTATGTTATTTCTTATTATATGCTTTGTAATTGGCTATATAAAGCCATCTAGTATGTGTGTTTAAGACATTGAAGTTTGACTATTAAGAGTTTTTGCTTTCTTTTGAAATTGAAGTGATTCCTCTTTCAACCTATGGTGAGTTACATTCAAAGTCTCTTTGCATGTGTCACATCACAAGATTGAGCTTACTTGAGAGTTAAGAAAATTCTCTTATTGTCATCCCCATTCTTGCTTCTTGAAGGAAGAGTGTGTGAAGTGGTGTCCAACTTTCAAGAGGAGTTTCATTGGCAAAGACATCCACACGGGAGTACAAGTGGCAATACTTGCTATTTTCGTCCAATCTATTTCTTTCAAGCACACTTCCAAATCTGTGGTGTTTATTTCCATTATTCTTGAAATGATTCTTTCTCCATTCATCCAAGAGGTTGTGTTCCAAATTGCATAAATGAAGCTTCCGAATTGAGGGCGATATGGGTTTCCAAAGTTAAAGTTTCCAAAAGAGGATGTGCGGCAAAATATAGAAACTCTGAAGGACCGGTCGATCGCCTTCTCTTCAACCGATCGACCACTCACCAAAATGCTCGACTCTATAATATTTGTGCACATTGCTGACCGACCGTTAATCCATCTTGAAACTTGCGGCTGATCGTTTGTGGTTGATCACCTTCTAGCTTCTCCAACCTGTGATCGACCACTCCGCCTGTATTTTCAGCACCCATTTGTTTATCCTTCTTCAACAACTTCATTATTTACAGGTTATATTTTATTTCTCTTCTGCTGGTGCATCAAAGTAGAATCAAGGAATGGAGGAGGGGAAGGAGAAGAGCCATCAAAAATCGATTCTAACCCATTTGCAATAACAATGTTTAAAAGTTCATTGTGGCAAACCAGATAGTTGGCAAAGTCGAGCTTCACCGTCAGGGTTTGACTTAAAGAAGAGAAGAATGGAAGAGCAGGAAGAGAATCAGAGTGTCTAGAGGCATGACATTCTTACTGCTAGAAGATGTTATATGGTAGTGGCTCTAATACCAAGATAGAGTTTGAAGAGATGAATGATAATTTGATATTGCACACTCAAAGATTACATGCAGAGCTGCTCATTAAATATGCAGCAAAAAGAAAACAATGGTAACGAATATCTACACATGTCTATACATTATAGGAGAGTAATAATGTTCACAAAATGCAAGTAGATCAAGCATGCATTGCATGTCTAAATTACATTTGGTTTGTGACTATTTTGTACACAATTATTGTCACACCCCAAAGGAGACTTGATACAAAACGAGGAACGACCCAGCCTAAAATAGGTCAAACCATTCGATCCTTACATTAAACTTTTAATTAGCAATGGAAGACTTAAAATGTACTTTACAAGCTAGGCCCAAAGTAAAGGTCCAATGGTAACATTAAGATAGTAAGAAAGAAAAAATGTTTAAAACCATGTCAAAGTAAAATTTTAAAATGGAAATAATTTCAAAGTGCCAACCTTATGAAAAATAATCTAAGTCTCTAAAAGGAAAATTAAGTTGTTTGGGGAATTCTTTGAATCTACTCTTGCAGTGGCAATTGAGACTCACTTTGAAAATTCCTTGAAAGAGGGGAGTCAATTGGGGTGAGTCACCTAAACTTAGTAAGAATCAAAATTTATGTTCAAAATTTTATTTTAAATAATATGTGAGCATGCCCATTTAAAAAAAAAAACCACTTCATAAGCAAAAGTTAGAAATCATATAGTAAAGCAATTGATAAAACAATCTTATATAGTGTGGTATATAAATAAGATAATTGTCTACTGTATGAGGTTTTAGTCAAAATGGAGCAAGCCACTCATAGACTCCGCACACACCATGTCATAGACATAATGAAAATAAATAACAATGATACTCAAGAGATTGCAACAACCACACGACCCTATCAGGTTTAGTGTTTTGCTCTTAAAGACACAACACATACAGTTGTCTCATTACTTTATTTAACGACAGACAATGCATAAATTTAAATGTATACAATTGAGCTAAACAATAAATTAAACAAGAATACTCAGATTTTAAACATGTTCTATGAAAAATATATACATAATTACTAGACATGACATTTAGTATGAGAACATGTCTCAAAATATCGTTTTACAAAACAATGTCATGCTAATCATAAAATTTAAATCCCTACCTTGATTTAGGCTTACCAATACCAAAGCCCAACAATAAAAGATTCAATGAAACCCAATAGCAAACAAATCCAATTAATTTCTTAGGTCTCATAATGTATTCATAATATTGTTACAAAATTAGGATTCAAATCTTATACTTTGAAAAAATATATGAATTTCTAAGCTAAAAAATGACCTAAGAATGATTGAGTCAGAAACTCAATCCAGGTCTAAAATAGCCCACAAAACAATCCAAAAACGATTAGGTCAAAAATTCAATTCAACCTTAAAACATGGTCTTGGCCGTGGATTAGAATAGCCTGTGCCGCAGCTTAGAGTGGCCTAGGTTGCAGCTTAAGATGGCCTAGGCTGCAGTGTAACACCCCATTTTACTTAATTTTTTTTAAATGTGTTTGACATGCTATTGAAATTATAACATAGCATAAGACTTTTGTTTATAATATAGGGAAATTAATAAATCAACCATTGTACTTTATGATCAATAATGCGTCAACCACTAAAGTATTTTTGCTAACAACTTAATCACTGAACTATAGGAAATAGACACTGCAAACATCATTGTCACATTTGCCGTTAAATATTTAAATTTTGTTCTGCGGTGGAACAATACATGTTCCTCCATGGAACGTCAATGCTAAATATTAACAATTTAGCACTGACGTTATGCGGTAGATAGTGTCACATTTCGCCACGGAACGTCAGTATTAATTAAAATTAACAATGTTCCACGGTGGAATGAAAACTTTCTACTACAGAATGTTAACTTTCTGCTGAGGAATGACGACTGTCGGTTGCAGAATGACTACGTTTTGTCGTAGAATATCATGCATCGTTCTGCGTTCCAGTGCGCTATGGTGAGTTCACAAATTCCTCAGCAAACCATGAAATCCTCGGGGAACATTCGTACTCTCAGAGCAAATTTCTTCACTCTTTCATCCAATTCAATGGATTCTAGGACAAAGAAATTGACTCTCAAGTGTAAGGCTACTCCGTTGCAGTCTCAGCCATAACCCTCGACAAAAACAAACTCAGCTCGTGAACGCAGATGGCTTGCAACTGAATTTATTGTCGGTTAGTTGCACTATAATATACTAGCCACCGTTGAAGTGGAGCACCCACAGTTGAAGGTGTAGCAGCCACGATTGAAGTTCGAGCAGCCGTAGTTGAAATTGGAGGACCTGCAGTTGTCCCTGTTACATAAGCCAAGGTTGAAGCACAGCCTCAACCTCAACCTCAGCCTTGACAACGACCAACAGCAAGTCCATTGATCCATTTCCAACCTATTATAGAGAGGTTTCACTCCCCACTCTTGAAGACAGCCAAAGAAAACGAATGGTATGAAGCTGATAATAAACATTGTTCAATTATTGTATAAAGAAGAGTAGACTTTGAGTCATTGGCTGAATTGGAAATTGAAGAGTTGGTTGAGGGGGCTGGCTTAGGCGGGTTGTGCAGATTGGGTGGAAGTTTCTGCGAATGGATTGTCAAACTCTTTTATGCCAATTTGAAACTGTCCACCCAACCATTAGTAGTTCGACCTTACATGTTTGGATGAGAGTTGAGAATGATTCCCAAGGATATTAACTTGCTACTTGAATGTTCGATGGAGGAACCAAGCAAGCATTATTACCACGTGTCTCGGGAGCCACCTTTCATCAGATGAGGAGAAGGTTTGACTGCTTCAAAAATTGCACTGTGATCCCGAGATTGTAGCGTTCAAGAAGCCAAAGTGCAACGACTTGAACACCAAAGCCCAAGTGATCCACACCATCATGACGCACACCATTTTGCCTCAGGATGGACATCGAGACCATGTTAGCTACATGGATCTCTATATACTAGAGAAGGTGTTCAACAAAAAGAAAGTGAACATCAGCTCTGTGATTTTGAGTCACATGTATGAGTTTCTCAACAACTCAACCAAGAGTTTGTCATTTAATTGGCTCATTCAAATGATTGTTAAGGTTTACAGGGTATTGGTCCTAGATGAGGAGCCGAGAATCAAAGAGAAGGCTGCCAACGTCTACAACGAATTGAAAGTGGACTGCATGGGGATCTCCAGAGTTGAAGGGGTATGGGTATGGGTATGCAAGACTCCATCCAAGCCCGCCCCGAAGAAACGAGCTAATGTTTCCCACCTGCCAGCCCCCTATAACGACTTGGTTTTTATTTACTTTAAAATCACATGAAATTTAAAACCTTTTTTTATAAATCAGAGTACGGATTTTCTTTATAAAACCCGATCGTTAAAACTCTTTACTTAAAACATTTATCAATTGTAGATGAAGTAATAAAATTCATTTTATAAAACGCAGTGGAATTAAAATGAAGCATTAAGGATTATTAAATAGTTGACAAACCCTTTTTACAAATAAATCCCCATTTTTAAAACTCTTTAGCCAAGCCAACTACAAGATCCATCGTGCAAATACTCCATCAACGGCTACAATCTATTCTCGCACATATACCTACATTACGGGGAAAACAATGAGTCTAACGCCTAGCAAGAATCAGAATTTAAATGCAATGCAAATGATACATTACAGAAGAGAGCCGTATCTCTTCTGGGAGTCAAGGTGGAATACTCCTAGGGCCATGTGGCTGAACCATTTCACTCCGATGGGGAGATATATCCATCGGGGGTATTCCACATGCCGGTATCCTCACTTTTGTTAAAGACGTTGGCGGTTTCAAAACGGGGTAAAGGTGAACTCAGCTTCTATGTAGCTAACTCTAAACCTACCAACCCCTACGTGGGAGGAATACTACCGTATGGAAGTGTCACCGATCATCCGAACCCCCACACGACTATTTACATAGATTAGGTATGACACACAATATGTAAACAGTTCATAAGCCCTAGGATGATGCATGTGTGCCATAAAATAAATCACAGAATAACATACAAGAGGGCACAATATAAAAGTGCACGAACGTAACACAACCATTAATCGCAAGTGGAATTTATCATAGTAATCATCGCTATTACTATTAGGAAAAAAGTGAACTAACATAAGTATTTGCACAAAGCGAGACAATGTTAGTTATCAGTTCATTTAACGACAGTTCAGTTATCATGTCACTTAATGCCAATTCTGAGCAAGAATAATAACTCTAAGCCCATTTGCAAGTTTCACCTCAACTATAATACCACTACCCTTCACGGTTTTCCAAATTGGTTTAATTAACTACATTACAGGCATGCTTTACTCATAAGCAGAAAAATAATTTACAATACTCTGAACCATGCTCTGACAAGAACAAACTTCAACTATGAAATCAAATGATAAGCTGAACTATCATTCACAATACATTCAAGCCCTAATCTCTCCATTCTTCTCATAGTTCAGTTCAGTAAATTCAGACCTACTTTAGTTCAATATTCAGGCTTATCACTATTTAACAGTTTACACATAACTCTAGCGGTTCAATCCAGCAAAATCAATAGAGATCTTAGCAAATCAAAACAATCCTAACCCGTAATGTAGGGCCACCTTTGGCCAACAACAAATTCCAATTTCTTACCTTTTGTTGTGTAGCAAAACCAACAGCAAGGCTAGCAAGGCAATAGTTAAGACGTTCTTAGTTTCTCAACACCCACAATTCCCTAAGAAGTCTAGCATTAGAGGTTAACTACAAGGTTCATAACCAACTTGGCCTGAACAGGAAATGCATAATCCAATTCAATAAATCCCAAATTAATTCTTACATTTCCTTCACTTCACAGACCTCACAGCAACTCTCAGAGCAGCGCTGATTGTTCAACCAAACATACTGCCCCCCACACACTCAATTTACTTCTTACTTATAGAAAATACAATCAACCTTCACTTTACCATATATCATATATACGTTTTTCCAGAGTGAATACAGAGGAGAGGACACAAAGGAGAGACTTACCTATATAGATGAAGAAGGAGAGGAAGCTGACAGTTGCAACAGAACAAGCTGCAGAAAGAAATTGCCAAATCGCCCAAATCAAGAGGAAATGGTCCAATGAGAGAGCTCCAGGTGGAAAAGCTTCCACACATCCAGAGTGGGAGAAGACGGTTTGCAGGGAGCCTATGGAGAGGAATTTCATTGTGTAAAACACGAAATCGGAAGAGAGAGAGTGTAAATATAAATGGGTTTCTCGAAAATTCCCGACATTGCGGACGCATCAAGTCGTCCGTAGTCCTAGTCCGCACCGTCCGAAAGTCAATTTGGGACGAGAAAATGTGTCCCCAGCCTTTGTCCGTACCGTCCGCAGGTGCTTTGCGAATGTGACATGACGTTCGCATGCATTGTCCACATCATCCAAAAGTGTCCAGGATTTAGGACAGGTTCATTTAGACACCATTCTTTCTCGTCTGCAGTCATCCGCTATCGTCCGAATTGTCCCAGAGTTGTACAAATTCAAAACAGACGCTACCCTGTGTTGTCCACAGTGATCCGTCGGCGTCCACAATCCAACACTTATGCATTTTTTCTAAGTTTTTCACATTTAGGTCATTTTCCAACATTAACCCTCTACTTTTTGTGCACAACTTACGCTCACCGTTGCATAATTTGACGCAATATTCGTATATTAAGATTATCCATAATTATTACATCATAAAAAAGGGAAAAGTATTTTCGGGGTATTACACACCCCCCCCC
>CM039471.1:16296527-16401349 GCA_022433065.1 Begonia loranthoides
GTCGTACGACCTCCACTCCCCTCAGTTGTACAACCTTCAGCCCCCTGGGAGGAACAGCCTCCAGCCCCCTCTGAGAAAAAGCCTCCATCATCACCTCTGCAGAACATGGAGGATAATACTCTGTAGCCGATGATTCTGCCCCCTCCTCAGTCATCTCACTTTACGTTGATGCATGAGGAGATTGTTGGCTAGATGTGAAGAATGGAGGAGCAAGCAGAAGAGTGGCATGAAATGGTGTTGGATTGAGTTTGAAGGATGGTGGACAGACTTGTACGGTGAAGGAATATCATCAAATGGGGCTACACAAAATGCGAATAATGGAGGAGCACCATCAAATGAGGCTACTCCAAATGAAAAGAATAAAGAAGCGAGCAGAGGAGCACCATCATGAGATGTTGGCTAAATTATAGACCACCATCCTCTCCAACAGCCTCTCAAGCAACTGAAGGCACAAACTGCTTGTAAGTTACTTAGTTTTTAAGCAAACTCCATTATTTACTTTATTTCTATGGGACGTAATAACGTGTCTGAAATTTACAGCACCATTGCCCTTAGACACCAACCTTATCCTTCTGCCATGCTTGCCAAGGTACAAGAGATAGTTGCTCTCATTTCTCCATCGATAGCTACGTCAAGTGGATCATAGCCTCCACCACTTAAAACTGTAAGCGTGGTACTCTTCAATTTAGTTATCTACGTGTGTCTACACTTATTCATGCCTTATTAGTCTAATGGTCACTTGCCAATGTTAATTGCAGCCAAGTCAACTGATGGATCTTTTCATGACTTATGTTTGTGAAAATACTCGGAGGAACCTGGAGACATGCACAATTCTTTCGGGAATTATGGTAGGCTTTTTCATTTTGTATTGATAAGTGTTTTGGACTATATACTTTGGATATTTCAGCTGCTGTTTTCCTTTTCGGGTTCAAGATGAGTATCACATCACTAAGATCATCTTCCCGAAGCAAGAAGCGACGGAAAACATGGTGAGAATTACATTATGTTACATTAAGTAGTTCATAAGCTTTTATCTTAGTACTCATTCTTGCATTGCATTCTTTGTATGTAGTGCTATGCGTTGGACAAAGAAGGATACTTCAACATTCAATTTTAAAAATCGCTAATGACATTAGGGTGGATTCTCACTAGTAAACATCTCATCTTTCTAGTTTGTCTTTCATGTTTGAACAGTTCTAATGCATGGTTTACATTTCAGTCACACCCAAAGCAGACATGTTTTATGTCGTCTGTTGATCTGCACACTCACTACCCTTACTACGTGTTGCTGCTTGAAGCAATTGCGATTGTTGTAGCATCAATTGGCAAAGAAAACTACATCTTTTCCCTTGTATAGAGTCATATTGCTTTCCGCTTATGTGTTGATTTTTCCCTTTGCATTTCAGCCAGCACAACATTTTTCGGTGTATGAGTGAGGGGTTATGGTTGCTCCAAAATTGCAAGCAGACCGACTTCCACCATCATGAAGATCTACCTAATAAGAATATGTTGTTCGCCAAAGGGTCCAACATATAAGTGGACCCATAGTTGTCATTTGCGATCATGAATTTGCGGATAAAATCTTGCAAGAAGGCGATGCTGACTTAGTGTATGTGAGATGTATAGGGATACTGAGATACTGATTTTGTTGTACATAATAATAAATTTATTGTCTCTTTATATGTTTATGTTTACTTAGTATACTTGGATAATATATATTTATGTTTATGTTTACTTGGATAATATATGTTTATGCTTATGATTGGAAAATATGTGCTTGGATTTCTGGTTTTGATAATGTTGGGATAGACTAAAACAATGGAAACTCTTGTAAAATTTTCATTTTTTTGTAAGGGAAAGAAAGAAACTTTGACTTCCATTTAATTCATCATCAAATAACAACTAACATGTTCATTGCAACAATTTAAGCAATCTGTGTATAATATCAAAATATATAAGGTAGAGGAATGCTAACATTTCGCTGTGGAAATACATTGTTCCGCAGGGGAAAGTATGATGTTTCACCGTTAAATGTCAACTTTCCATCTCGGAACGACAACGTTCCACTCAGGAACATCATAATTCCACAGTGGGATGTGGAAGCTTACTCTGGTTCCAGTGTACCACAATTCCGCTTACTTTGTTTGTAGTATGTCTCAATTCCACTTTGTCCAAATTTACATTTTCATACTAATCAATTCTCATTCATTATAAGCAACCAAATTATCAATTCCATTACCACCATATCATGTACATGTGCATTGCAAACGCAAACAAATTTATCAATTTAATTACAACCATCGTGCATATGTGCATTACAGACACAAACCAATTTATCAATTCAATTACAACCATATCGTGCATATGTGCATTACAGACATAAACCAAATTATAAATTCTATTACAAGCATATAATATACATGTGCATTAAGAATCGGTGTGTCTCGGGCTAGTAAGATACTATAGTAACTTGTTGTTCATTTAACTTCTTCGTATATCTTTGCACACTAACAATCTCATCAAGGCAATGCAAAATGTAATGAAGGAAAGTTAAAGTCCACATTTATGTTTGTTTGTGTTTGTGGACCTTGCGCATCATCCTCCTACATAACACATTGCAAATAATGTTAGCATAGTTAAAATAACACATGAAAATGTAAACGTAATAATGTGTTCATCTGTGTCTCGGGAACTATGTCAAGAACTATCTTGGGAACTGTGAAACCCATAAATGTGCCTTGTGAGCTTCCTGTATTGCCTCTGGCTCTAGACCTGCAGACGCCACATGCACTTGACTCTGGACCTCCACCTTTGTACGTGCAGGAATTGTGCCTCACACCCCTACACCACCCACACGTCATGTGTAGATGTCTCCTGGGCAACACTATCTGGCTTAGGGCCTCGTCAACATCCCTTATTCTTCATTTTTGCGTCTTTCCGAGACGTCTCTTAAATGGCGGTAACATAATTGGATCAAGATCCATCACAGGAGGCCACATGATTTCTCCACTAATCGGGCGAATAAAGTGGGAGTACATCGTCATATATGTTTCCCGGTAGTGGAACTCATGCACAAAGTCCTCAGGAGATTTTCTCATAAATAGCATGCATGAGACTGCATGGAGACATGGGATGCCAGTCAACTCCCGTTGGTAACAGTTACAAGTACGCCTCTCCAAATTGACACTATACTATTCATTACAATTGCTCACCTCAAACTGGGCCACACCTGAAAAAACAAAACTCCAATTTTGACCTGCAAGCTGTATCTGGCAAGCCGATTCTTGATCTACGAACACAAAAGGTCCATCGAGCATGCCATCTTTTCATGTTTTTTAACAATCCTACACATGATGCCCTTTCTTATAATCTCAAACATACTGAGAATCTGTTTATCTAAAGGACTCGCTCAAGTTGTTAAGGCTTATGTCACACTTTGAGATGGAGCTGAAGACATGTTTGGCCCAGAATCTCCTATCTATTCCTCGTAGATATGTGAGGGTTGTCGAATCAAGCATAAAGAGCTTTGTCATCTCTCTCTCAAAGTGCATTGATGTTGTGGCTTTAGAAGAGCCTTACATTGCATCCTTGAACAACCTGCCTTTAAATAGTTTTTGAAAATTTGCATACAGATGTCGGATGCAAAAACGATTCTCTGCTTGCCTTACGAACTCTCTGACAACTGGCCCCTACAAAAATTAAAAGTATGAGTCAAACATTCGTACACAACACATAACATAAACATAGATGGCAAGAGCAATCAATCGTACCTTTTGTCGGTCAAAAATGATTGTCCACATATTGTCGGACGGGGTGTTTAGATCCTCGAGCAACAATTCTAAAAATTAGCTCCAAGAATCCCTACATTTTGCTTCAACCACTGCTACAACAATTGAATAAATTCCATCAAATAAATTTCATCATTCCCGTTGATGCTGACAGCAGTGAGCAGGTGGCCTAGAGTCACTCCCTTCAAGTGGCAACCATCTAAACAAATAACTGGTTTACCACAGTTCAACAGTCCCATCTTACATGCTGCCAAACACATGTAGATCTTTTTAAATGTACTCATCTCTGGCTAGTCACGCAGTGAGCTTCCAAGATTAGACCTCTAATATAATACCACGATACTAATTTTCCCGTGTACGCAATGTAATCGAACTTTGGAGATAAATTACAAATTACATTTCGTCCCTATACGTGTTAAATTGTGATGTGTTATTATGGAAAATTATTCCGTGATAAAAAGTTAGTAGAAAAATGCAAAGAAAATGGAGATCCGGCAAATTCGGATGCCTGCGGACACCATGGGGATGAGGGTTGGTGTCCGCACCATCAGATTTTACTTGGGGACAACTGCAGGAAGGATCCTTGCATCCTGAAATGACTCTGTACCTTTGGGAACGAAGTGCGGATGATGCGGATGAGGACGGGAAGCGTCCACATCGAATCTATCCACATTCTGGAGACATTCGAACGCTCGTGGATGAGTGCAAACGAGGCAAGGCCTCGTCCGATTTGCCTCTGTCTAATTTTTGAACTTATGTGAATGCTACGTATAGACGCTAAGTAACATCCAAACATTGACTGTGCACGGTACAAACGAGAGTGGGGACACCATTCCTCATCTGTGATCACAATTTTGCCTATGGAATTTTACTCTTGTGGATGAGATCTATGCATCCGCACTCGTCCGGAAGATTGCAGATCTGCGACAGAAAACGATTTAAAATTAGAAAAAAATGATGCGCAGGCAATAAAAACTCAACCTCTTGACACTGAATCACACAGCTAGGCCCAACCAGCAGGGATTTGTCTTCTTGCGCCTTCTTTACTGGAGGTAGAGGTTGTCTCCCAAGGAAACCCCTTTATCTCCAGCCTCTTCTTCTTCTTCCTTTAGTTTTCACCCTTGAAGGAGTTCCTACGTGGAGGCCAAGAGATTCAGCAGTCCATGAGTAACCTTCGTCTACAAAGGTAAGGAATGGGGTAGTTCTTGGCCATATGGAGGCCCTACACCCAAGTAAATGTGTGTGTGTGTGTGACTTTTCTTACGATTGGATTTCTGCAGTTCTTTTAATCGCTCTAAGTTTCTGTAAACCTCTTGGATGCTCTGTTAGATACCATGTTGTAGTTGTCTCTAGCTTTGTTGAAAACTCTCTCTTCAGTTGTTTAAGCCCTTATGAACTTCGTTAGTGTAATCTCCTTTACTACAATATTTCCTTTACTGCTTATTGAGCTCTGTACTTCTAAGTCCTTGCAACTCTATCTATTTCAAACGCTTGCCTTATTAGAGCTAAATGATGTGATGAGTGTTTAGTTGGTGAATGACGGATGTTAAGTGTTGTAATAAAGAACGTTGCACGCATGAATATGAATGAGCTAAGAAGTTCACTCTGAATGATTTGGGCCTGTATGTTGCGTAGTTTTGCCTTACTTGTTGTTACATTTCATTTCTTGCTTAATGTATATTCCATTAACTGGATGTTACGTTGATAATCTGTTGTTACATTTCATCCTTGCTTAACTTTGGAATTTATTCCCTGCAAGCATATTCATTATAATGCCTTCACTGTTGTTACGATCATTGTTAAAAGCTCATATGCTCGTTTTCTGCCATACTTAGTATTTGCTGTCCAATTGTAAAGCATGCTTATTCGTTTTTCATTGCTGCCATATTTCATATTCGCTGCCAAGTTATAAGTCTGTATGTCTGTTTCTAATCTGCAGTCATACGTTGTTATTAACTCGCTAACTTATGTTCTTGCGTTATGTTGGAAAGTTCAGCATGTTAATACGTTTTGTTTACTGTATATTTGCTGTTATTCGCCGTTGCAAAGCGTGACCTGTAGTTTTATTTCACTCGCACTACTGTTGTATATTCGTCATTTAAGGGGAACGTTCGGTTGTCATTACTGCTGTATACCATCGTGTAAAAAGCATGTTCTCGCTGTTTTGTTTTCGTTGTTTCTTACTGTTATTATTATCATCAAGGAGCATGTTTTTTGCTATTCCGATCCAATATTATTACCGTAAATTTCAATTTGCTAAAGAGCATGTTTGCTGCTTCATTCGTCATTATCTTTTCGCTGTCATACTAGTCTATTAAGAAGCATGTTTCATTATTCAATTTTCAATATTTTGCTACTCTTTGTAGTCAATAAGAAGCATGTTTCGCTGCCATATTTTCAACAATATTGCTGCTATTTATTATCAATTTAGAAACATGTTTCATTATTCCATTTCGTCATTAAACACTGTTGTTTATTATAGATTTAGAAGCATGTTTCATTGCCCCATCCCTTCATTATTTGTTGCAGTTATTATCGATTTAGAAGCAAGTTTCGTTGTTTCATTTCATCATATTCCATTCTGTTTGTAGCAGCAATCGTTGTTTCGTTTCGATTATTATTCGTTGTTGTATATTATAGTTTAAGAAGCACGTTCCACTATTTCATTTCGATTGCTGCTATTTATAGTCACTTGAACAAGCATGTCTTCGTGTTTAATTACTGATGTCAATTGTTGTTAATAAGCATGTGATGATTTCTTGTTATTGAACGTTGCCATGCATTTTCTTTTTAAAGCATGTTCAATCGTTTTATCTTGTTCGATTTACATATATATTCTGCGGTTTTAATGCATCGTTGCGAGCACGTTCGGTTGATTTATTCCGTTCATCGTACGCTACTATGTGTTCATTTAAATTACTTAATATTGCCTAGCTACTGTCGATGCATGTAATACTTGTTTTAGATTCTGCCCTAATTATCAATTGTCAATTATTTAAATCACTGTCATTTACTTTCCATGTATGCGCTATTTAATTCGAAAGTGTCCTCATGCATTCACGTTAATAGAAACAAAGTAGGGAGTGCAACCTTTGGGGGGGTACTCACATGCATTGGGAAAAGAAAAAAGGATAAGAAAATGAAAGAAAAGAAAGGAAAAGAGAGTTGGGGGGCGGATGGGTAGCGAATCTAGTCTGCAACTAGCCGAAGCCCCTCCCTTATCAAGTATGGGTGTTCTAGTTGCAAGTAAAAGGTTAGGTCCGATCACTATTCCATCACAAATGAAATCCTCCAATCACTAGCTCGAAGTACGAGTAAGAAACGAACGAATGAACGTAATGAAAAGAATTGGTTTAGGTGGCCCCCATTCCAAAAAGGAACTAAAGAGAGACATATGCATTTGTATTAACCCATTTCCTTACAGAGCTTCATGCTCACATCCTTACTTGTGGTGTAGGTAATGAAATGGTTGTGCCACGAGCAGCAAAGAAGACTATTTCGGTGGAGCCTGCGGTGTATCTGGAGGAAATGCAACATGAGTAGTAGCGGATCTTTAAAACATGTTTTTTGTAAACGTCAATTACTATCCCAACCCTTATTTGACTATCTATCCTGAATATTAAGTAGCTTACATTTTGAACCCTAAACTTTGAATTTTTGTCAATGTTTTAAGAGATGTTTTAATTACGTTTCCGCTAACTTCTATAATTATAGTCCTTCCATGATTTGATTAACAATTTTAAATAAGTTAGTAACGATCGGATTTTTTTAAGGCACTCTGATCTAATTTCTAAATTGAAAAGATCTTTTTTTAAAATGAGGAATTTTAGTCATGTACCAAAAACTTAAATTTCTACACATTTTATAAGAAAACAAAAAATCCGGGTTGTTACATCTGAATCTCCTTGGCATATGACCATATGAGCTTGTATGGCTCATTTTCATCCACTTCATTCATTTTTCTTGCCGTATTTCTTGCCCTTCTAGCAAGGCTGGGTGTAATGTTGATGTTAAAATTTTTCCTGACTGTCTCAATTATGGAAGGAAGGTCCTAGTCAACCTAACTTTTAAATCTGTCCAAGTAATGCGTTGCCACCCATTTAGCAAAGACATGGCGGCTTTCCATCTTTCTTGAGCAAGTGTGAACGTTGTTATAGCTCTTTATTTGAAATTTCATCTCACCTTGCATTTTTTAGGCATGCATCCGCCATGTGCATCGTTCTTGGTAGGGAGCCCATAACCGATGAGAGTCACTGTGGATGAATTTTATCTCGTACCCATTCTTCAAAGCATGATTGACGATTTGTTCTCTAATTTAAACTATACTTCTTGCCAAGACCCATACTAGCGAACGTGTCTTTTGCTTATGGTGGTCGTCAAGGCCTACTTTCAGCCATACCCATGTCTTCATCACTAGATTCGCATAATGAACGGAGCTCCTCCTCGTCTAGAGTTACTGAGACGGAATGCACAACTATAACAGCTTTGTCTCTAATTGCACGTACACCATGTGTCAAAACTGTGGACATGGGCTCCAATTCAAATGGACAGTTAACAGATTCCTCAACACTCTCAGACGTCATTGGTGTTCAACAATTACTAACGCTTCAATTTCTACAACATGCGGTACACTTCAGCTCTTAGAAATCTCTAGGGTTCGCTAATTACTGTCAAAATCGCTAAGAAAATCGTGATAAGTGTAGTGTGAATTTATATAAGACAAAGGATGCAATACTTTCCGAAGTGTAGGGTGAATTTATATAAGACAAAGGATGCAATACTTTCCGCGGCGGAAAGTTGACGTTCCGCAGCAAAAGGTTGTTATTTCGCAGCGAAAAGTGAATGTTTTGCCACAGAACATTGTAATTTTTTAATGAATATCCATGTTCCACGGCGGAACATGACACTATCTGCCATGGAACATCGTGCTAAAACATTAATATTTAGCATTGACGTTCCGCGAAGGAACGTGTATCGTTCAGCTGTGGAACGAAATTTAAATTTTTAACGACAAATGTGACAGCGATGTTTGCGACGTCTATTTTCCATAGTTCAGTGGTGGTTAAGTTTTTAGCTAAAATACTTTAGTGGTTAACTTGTCATTGATCACAAAGTACAGTGGTTGATTTGTTAATTTCCCTATAATATAAAAGCATTCGTTCTTTCTTTTCCACATGTAAAAAATATGTTTTACCATCATCATCATAAAAACATTCATTCTATTATTTTATAATCCTATTACATAACATTTATACAAAAGTATGCTTACTCAAGTCATAACCCACCATTCAAGTTGCCGAACAACATAGACGCTCAACATAGTGATACTCCACCAACTATAGCCTCCCTATCATCAATCCATATCTATCACATCCTGACTAAAGTCCTCACGTATATCATAAGATTTATCTGTGAGTCTAATGCTCAGTAAGAGATAAAACAGATTATTAACAATTATATGCTCGTGTTATACAATTTTACAAAAATATGCATTTTTCATTAAGTCTTTCTTTTCTATCACATAACAACCCAGCCACTTGGGTACATCAATCCAAGGAAGAGTGACATCGTTTAGGGCACTTTACACGGGATAACTAACTCAAATCCCTTGACCCACAACCTCTAGTTATATTTATTCAGCTCATTTTTTGTCTTTTTGTCAAAAATATATGCATAAAAATTCTTTTTTGTCATTTTTAAGAAAACATTTTCATGATACATGTAGAGTGCATATGAACATGACAATGCACATCATTTACTAAGGATCCTATATCATAACAACATATTACATTTTTTCATTTATCATAGCATATCAATCATTAAACAACCCATATTTTGTTCTTTTTAAGGATCAATAATATTCTCATATATTTCAAAGCATAATAACTATAGTGATAGCATACAAACAATCATTTCAATCATAATATTATCCTCATATAACACAACATGTCAAACAATATCACAATACACAACATTTTAACCTATGTCATAATCCTACCCCTAGCACCTTGTGATGTAGGCCAAAAAGATAAAATATCTCTTACCTTGTGGTCTTAAGACAATCACAGCAATTTAACAAATATTTCCTTGAATTGCAACACCTAAAACATGTTAAGCTTTTCATTAGCACCCATTTAAACACTTGTAACTTAAAATGTTCATAGCTCTTAAATTACAAGACCAAATCCTTTAATTCCAAAACCTAAACGTAACCAACATCGTGTATATTAACATAACAATTCCGCTTGAATAATTTTTCATGCATGTTTAAGATAATTTACATTAAAACTTACTCTAGTATGCACTAATTTTTAGTTTCTCTTCATAGTTTTTATCCATCTTTGAAAAACCATTACTCTAAACCTATTCCACTAATTCCAAAGCCTATCATTTCCTTGAGGTGTTTAATATAACATAATAGAATAGTTTTGGTTTTAAAATTCATTAAGACAACCATTAACCTTTCGATAACTACACAAATTTTAACAAATTTCATGTCATCCACTCTTTTCAACTTACCAACTTAACCAAACTCAGAAAACACTTATTACCTTCAAAGGGTCAAGACAGGGAACAACTTTCTTGAGAGCTTCCTGGTCTTCAATGGGTTCTTCAAGGTTGGGAGTTTTCTCATTTAAAACAAGCCTTCCTTTGCCTTATTTTTATTTCCCAGCATGATGTGTCATACAAATCAGCCATAAACACACTTATTCATAATAATTTCCCCTCTTAAACAAGACACCTAATCTTATTATAGGTGACCTTTTGCATTCCTGGTCAACCGTACCATAACCCGAAGCTACTATATTTTCTACCACAGACGCAGACACTCAACAGAAAGTAGTCGATACACTAGTTATGGGCAATGACTCGTAATGTCTGGTCAACCAAAAACTTCCTGAGATTAAACATTCTTAATCTATCTTTGAATTGATCAATCGCACTCAATGTTGCTTGACTACAATACTACCCGAGGCTGATACATTTTCACTATCTTTCGAATGATTGACCGTACTCTTAACTTGGTCAATCGCAATATGACCCAAGAGCTTTCAAATGTGCATGTTGGATGTCCACACTTTTCTGTGCTTTCGCAGATACTCAAAATTACCTTGGACAGGTCGACCGTACTTTTACCCTGATCGACAGTGAATTCATCTAAGAGCAATATAACTAAGTCCTTGTATATTTGTCCTCCATCCTTTCTTTAACATCAATTGGCCCATATTAAACAATACTCTTAACAATTATAATTCAAACTCCTTAATTATAATCTAATCACATTAAAATCATTGAACATACTCATTATACCATTTACACTATAACAATAAAATTTCGGGTGTTACACATGGCCCAACGACTTTTGCTAAGTCTCTGTTTGGCCAAAATTTGCTGAAACCTCCATGCTTTCCTATTAAAAACCTCCTTCGATCACCTAGCTTGTTTTCAAACCATCAAAGATTTCTAGAACATACGAAACTATGATTTTTATTTATGAACTCCATTACCAAATCCTAACAATCCAACTTCAGCATAGAATTCCCAAGCAAAAAAATCTGAAGAAGTTTTTTTGCTTACCTGAAGAAGTTCTCTCTTCCCTTCCAAACTAATTCCGTCAAAGTGGATCTTACAACCTCGATGTCAAACCTTCAATACTCAAAAATCAATTTACTCCATCCAGCACCGATTCACAAGGAGAAAAACAATCAAATACAAATAATCGTAACTCACCTTGGACAATGAATAGAATTGCCAAATCGTGCAAGAGAAATTCCCCCTTTTTTCTTTCTTCTAACTCGACTTATCAAGGGAGAATGATTTTGAAGGAGAGGGGAGTGGTATTGGCCCCTTCCCCACATCATAGAAAAGGGGAAGGAGTTCCCCTATTTTCAATAACCAAACCCAGAAAAGGAGATTTAAAAAACAATTCTATTGGTTTATACATTCTTCTCCACTTAATGAATTTCATCCCCGAAATGTAGAACAACTTCAATAGTATCATTGAATAAGTGGGGATGCTTGGTCATCATTTCTAACTCAATCTCCGAGTAGCATCCTTTTTATTGTGGTTCTTCCATTGCACCTGAACCAATGGTATCTCACTATGAAGAAGGAGATTACATGTGATGGATTAGATACATACTTTCTCAACATAGAAACATGAAAAATATTATGAACATAGTTCAACTATGGTGGCAAATCCTGACGATAAGTCACTAGACCAACTCTTTCAATAATTTGGAAAGAACCAATATATTTGGGAGCCAACTTACCTTTTACTCCAAAGCAGCTTATACCTCTCCTAGGTTTGACTTTCAAAAATACAAAATTTTCAATTTCAAATTCAATTTCTCTTTTAGTAGGTCTGCATAACTTTCCTGGGGACTTTGAAGTGCTCTTCTCCTTTCTTTTATCAATTGAACTTTTTCAGTAGCCTCTTGGATCAAATCAAGCCCGAAAGTAACACGCTCCTCAGCCTTTGTCTAACATTTCTGTGTTCTCCATAGTCTCTCATATAAAGCCTCATAGGGCAAAACCCTAATATTGGTTTGATAGCTATTGTTATAAACAAACTCTACCAAAGGCAAATGATTCACCCAACTATCTCCAAAATCCAAAATACATGACTTTAACATGTCTTCAAGAATCTGAATTGTACGTTTAGACTAATCATCCATATGAGAATAATGTGTAATACTCAAACTAAGTTCAATGTCCAAGGTCTTTGAAGAGCTTTCCAAAATTTTGAGGTGAACCTCAGATGTCTATTTGAAACAATGTTTGAAGGAACACCATGAAGAAAAATAATGTTCTCTATATATAGTTTACTTAACCTCATTAAAGAGAAATCCATTCTGACCAAAATAAAATGCACAGATTTTGTCAATCTATCAACTATTATCCATACTGCATCAAATTTTTGCATTGTATTTGGAAAACCAGTTACAAAATCCATAGTAGTTTTATCCCATTTCCACTCTGGCATAGGTAGAGGTTGCAACAACCCAGCCAAACATTGAGACTCATATTCTGATACATCCCGTTTTATTCCAACCCACCAAAATTGACGCTTCAAGTCATGATATATTTTTGTGTTGTTGGGAGAAATAGCAAATCTAGATTTATGATTCTTTGCTAAAACTGTCTATCTCATATCTGAGTCACTAGGCACTACAACTCAATCTTTAAAATATAGAAAACCACCCGAACTAATCTGCCAACCACCAAACTGTTCAGCCACTTGAATCTTTTCAAACTTTTCCTATCGAATTTCTGCATACCCTTGACACGTTGCAAAAGTGTATGAGTTGCTATCTAATTAAATACTCGAACTACCTAGTCATCCTCTTGATATTTCAGCTCGTAATCTCCAATGGTCAAACATTTCTTCCAATCTTCCAACACAAAACAAGATAAGAAACCTTGAGGATAATGACTCAAGGCATCGACTACAACGTTAGCATTTTCGGGATGATATTCCAAAAAAAAATCATAATCTCCCATGTATTCCATCCATCGGTATTATTGAAGATTTAGAACTCATTGTGTGAAAAGATACTTTAAACTTTTGTGATCAGAAAATATTTCAAATTCAATACCATATAATTAACTCCACCAAATCTTCAAGGCAAAAATAATAGCTGCCAACTCTAAATTATGTATAGGGTAATTTCGTTCATGTGTCTTCAATTGCCAAGATGCATAAACTATCACTCTATTTTGCTGCTTCAGAACACAACCTAAACCAATTCCTGATGCATCAATGAATACTGCATACGATAAACTTCCATCGGGTATTGCCAAAACTAGGGTAGTGGTCAATCTTTGCTTAAGCTCCTCAAAAGTTGTCTGATATCTATCATCCCAAATAAACTTCACATTTTCCTTGTCAATTGAGTTAAAGACATAGCAATGGAAGAAAATGTTTCCACAAACTGACGATAATAATGAACCAAACCCAAGAAACTTCCTACCACAGTGACATTTTTGAGTGGCTTCTAATCTAACATAGCCTTGACCTTGACCAGATCCACTGATATGTCATCTTGAGAAATAACATGACCTAAGAATTTTACTTCAGTCATCCAAAAGTTTCACTACTCCCACTTTGCATATAATCTATGTTCACGCAATGTAATATAAACCAATTTTAAGTGCTCTCTATGCTCGTCATGAGTCTTAGAATATATTAAAATGTCATTGATAAAAACCACTACAAATTTGTCAAGATAGAGTTGGAAGACTCAATTTATCAGGTTCATAAATGTAGTTGGTGTACTAGTTAATCCAAAAGGACGCACCAAGAATTCAAATTGTCCATATCGAGTCTTGAAGGTCGTTTTAGGGACGTACTCCTCTCGAATTTTGATCTGGTGATAACCCAACCCCAAATCAATCTTTGAGAAATACATACATCCCCCTAGCTGATCAAACAAGTCTTCAATCCTTAGCAATGGTTATCTATTCTTAACTATCGGTTGATTCAACTTTCAATAATCAATACACAGGCAAAGCGAACCATCCTGCTTCTTTGCAAATAATACCGTGCACCCCAAAGCGAAGTATTATTTCAGATAAAACCTTTTTACAGCAAGTTATCCAATTGAGTTATCAACTCATTCAGTTCAGCAAAAGCCATGTGGTACGGAGCAATAAAAATCAGAGTAATGTCGGGAACTAAATCAATGTCAAACTCAATCTTGCGATTGGGTGGTAAGCTAGACAGATCTTCAGGAAAAACATCCAAATAATCACAATCTATCAAATCTCATAATCTTGCTTGACCATAACAAGGTCATTTCAAATAGCAAAAACACTCCCATAAATATCCAATCTCCTCTAGCCGCCTAGACAGGCTCGTAAAATGAAATTAATAGGGGTCACATGATTATCACATGGATGCACTAAAACTTTTTTATTTTCTAACATAAGGGTTACATTCTTTCGATGACAGTCAATATTAGCCTTATATTGGCTCAACAATTCATACCTAGAATTATATTAAACTGATCCATAGGTATTATATCAGATTAACCGATAGCTCACGCCCTCAAACAATGAGGGTAGTAGATCGGATAAGAAAATTTATTTCATAATTCTTATCCATAGGAGTACTCAAAATCAAATGAGTTTCTAACTTTTCAATTTCTAAATCGATAATATGAACATGCATTAAAGAAATAAAAGAGTGTGTAGCTTCTGTATCAAACAATACATGCACTGCAGTATTAAAGAAATGTAGTGTACCTTCAATAATCGGCCAGCTTGATCAGGAACCTCAAACCTTGTAACTGTATAAGTTTGGTCAGTCATTTTCTCATTCACTTTTTTGTTTCCACCGAAACTACCTTTAAATAAATTAACAACTGTTCTAGTAATTTGAGTAGTAGATCATGCAAGAGTCGGACTAGAAGCAAAACTTTGTTGCTAACCAGCAGACCTCTAAAAGTCATTACCAACAAGTTGATTTTGATATTGCTATAGTAGCCTATATCCAACTGGTTTTGGAGAATTAAAAGTCTTAGATCGACAATCATTACGCTACCCTTGTCTAGAAAATCCTTGGTCAACCCTAATCCAGGTCTAAATGATGTTGTTTGTGTAGGTGGAGAATTTACTTGAGCAGGCCTCTAATTCACTAGGCAGTTCTTCCTCAAATGTCTAGGCTACCTACAAGTATGACAAATATAAGGGTTCGAGTGCCCACCAGCATAAGGTGCCCCAGTGGACTGACCAGCAACTCCACTCTGAATATATCCACCTTTGTTTGGGCCTTTTCTTTGATCTTTCTTGGTCATTTTACCTCTCACAAATTGTTCTTTATTACCTTTTCTCTTATAATCACCAAACTATTCTTCCGTATCAACCTCAACTCACTGAGCAACAGCAACAACCTCTAAAAGGGAGATAAACTCAAGTGTAGACAATTGGTGTTGAATCTTAGGTCTCAAACTCATCATAAACTTTACCATTTTGTCTATAGGATCTATATCTCTAATATACTGGGAGAACTCCATGAACTAAGCATAATATTCCAACACTGTCAAACTCTCCTACTCCAGATTATGATAGGCAGTGATCATATTCTGATGATGACCAACATTGCAATAGTTATCTCTGAAGATTGCTTCAAATTAACTCCAAGTCATTATTTCCATTGGGTATTCCAATCTTAGCAATTTCCACCAAATTGTAGTCATTTTCTCAAAATAAAATGTTCTAACCCAACCTAGTACTCTGTTGGAATACCATAGCAATTAAATTCTTATGCCTCATCCTTAACCAATTTTCAACATCTTGAGGGTTAGCACTACCTGCGAATACCAGTGGTTTTAAACATCTGAGATGCAAAAAGAAATTCATGTGGCAAGTTTGTTGCTTACTGATATCTCTTGACAAATTATGTAGTACATCTTTCAATGCTATGATAGGATCAATAGGCTGTGACTCAATTATTTATACAGTAGGAGCTGCAGGAGCACAGTTTCTATATGCTTTTCTTAGAAGCATTTTCGAGAATTCGTAAATAATTCATGGTGTAGATTAGAACACATCCTTAAGCATAGTATTTATTATTTCTTAAATTCTTTCACACTATCTATTTTATTGAAGTCACTTTTCAATATGGAACCTAACTCTGATACCAAAATTTTTGTTACGTTCCAAAGGGAACCAAAGACAGAACATGGAATGATCGGGCCTAAAATGGGTCGAACCATTTGATCCTTACATTACAATTTTAATTAGCAGTGAGAGACTTAAAATGTACTTTACAAGCTAGACTCAAACAAAGGTCCAATAGTGACATTAAAATAGTAAGAAAGAAACAATGTCTAAAACTATGCAAAAGTAAATTTTTAAAATATAAATAATTCTAAAGTGCAAACCTCACGGTAAATAATCTAAGTCTCTCAAAGAAAAATTAAGTTGTTCATAGAATTTTTCAAATCTACTCTTGCAGTGGCAACTAGGACTCACTTTAAATGTTTTCTTAAAGAATGGAGTCAATTGGGGTGAGTCGACTAAACTCAGTAAAAATCAAACTTTATGTTCAACATTTAATTTAAATAATATGTGATTATGTCAATTTAAAAAAACACTTCATATGCAAGAGTTAGAAATCATACAGTAGAGCAAGTGATAAAACAATCTTATATAATGTGGTATAAAAATAAAATAATTCTCTACTGTATGAGGTTTCAGTGAAAATAGAGTCACTCACAAACTCTAGGCACACCATGCCATAGGCATAACAAAAATAAATAATGGCGATACTCAAGCGATCATAACAAGCACAACGACTCTCATCAGGTTTCGGGTTTTGCACTTAAAGACACGACACATATAACTGTCTCATTACTCTAGTTAACGACAAACAATGCATAAACTTAAATGTATACAACTTAGCTGAATAATAAATTAAACATGTATGCTTGAATTTTAACCATGTTTTTGAAAAATATATACATAATTACTAGACATGTCATTTAATACGAGAACATATTTCAAAATGTCGTTTTAGAAAACAATGTCATGCTAATAATAAAATTTAAATCCTTACCTCGATATAGGCTACCAATACCAAAGCCCAACAGTAAAAGATCCAATGAAGTTCAATAGGAGACAAGTCTAATTAATTTCTTAAGTCTCGTAACTTGTTCATAATAGTGTTACAAAATTAGGATTCAAATCTTATACTTTAAAAAAATGAATTTCTAGGCTAAAAAATGACTCAAGAGTGATTGAGTCATAAGCTCAATGTGGGTCTAAAATAGAGCCTGAAATGATCCAAGAACGTTTGGGCCAAAAATCCAATTTGATCTTAAAATAGAGCATGGGCTACGGCTTGTCGGCTTGTGCCAAGTTGTTGATTAGCTAAAATTTATTGGAACCTCCATGCTTTCCGATTAGAAACCTCCTTTGATCACCAAATTTGTTTCCAAACCATCAAAGATTTTTTGATAATACCAAACTATGATTTTTATTTATAAATTCCATTACCAAATCCTAACAATCCTTCAGCATAGAATTCCCAACAACAAAAGTTTAAAATTTTTTTTCCTTACCTGATCAGGCACCGCGATTCACAAAAGAGAAAAATAATACAATCCAAATAATTGTAAGTCACCTCAGATGATGAACGGAATTGCCAAAACCCACAAGAGAAATTCCCCTTTTTCTTTCTTTGAACTCGACTTGTCAAGGGAGAATGATTTTGAAGGAGAGGGGAGTGGTATCGACCCTGTACCCACATCACAGCAATAGGGGTTCCCTAGTTTTTGGTGACCAACCCCATAAAAGGGGATTTTAATTTGTTTGTTTTTATTTTTAAAAATTTTTTGTATATAGTTATTGAGGAAGATTTAGAAGTTAGTTTCAACCACACACACAACAAATGCATTCTAATAAACAGATCATTGTTGCTCCTACGACGCTTGCTCCTCTGTAGGAAAACCAGTAGTTGGAGTAGAAACAGAGGAAGTCCGAAGTTGGAGTTGAAAATGAACCTCTCACCTCCACAGGTGAATCCACATGCTAGCTCCCTCAAGCAGGTCGGCGATGGTTTCCCCGATATCACCCCTGAGCTAGTGCATGTCATCATAGCACAATCATGAAGAGAACACCAACAATCTCTACTTTGTGAAGAGCTTGGAGGCAACATCGATAGTTCTTGTAGGCTACCCACAATGCCTGCTGTACATGATGCTTTCAGAAGACAACCCAAAATGCCACCAGTGCATTATTGTCCCTAATCTAGTTTATTTCTAGGGCTTTTGTCTAAGAATTTCTCTATGAGAAATTAAAAAATTGAATGATGCTACTCAATGAAGCCAAAGGCGATCTCTAGTTGTAGAACTGGGTTGTTGTCAAGACTTGGAGGTGGGCCCAACAGGTCAGGCGACTCAATTCTCGGAGAGATTCTGATTGTCCAGCCTAAGACTAGGATGTCAATGGAAGTCTTAACATAAAATTAAGCCCAAAACCCAAACAAATAGGTCAAAGTTCACAAAGTGATCAATAAGAGTTAAAGCTAACGTAAAAATAACAAATAAAAAAAATATTGTGTAAGAAATAAAGTCATTTAACACCATGACAATTTGAGCAAAACTAATACAAGAAAAATAAATTCTCACTGAGGACAACATAGAGACACCAAGAGAAAACCAAAATCCAAGATAATCACACCTCAGACACCAAGCCATACCTCTATGATCTAAACCTGGGATAGAGGGGGTGTCATGACCCGCAAGGGATTACAATTATCTAAAATGAAATGACTGTGTAGAAATTAAAAATAGGTATTACAATTATTCTTAACAAAATTTACCTCACAAAAGGAGTCTCTCAAGAATAAATTATTAAAGTGCACAAATAAAATAAAATCTCATTGGGCCTAATCTTGACTCTGCAACTAGAAGTTCGAATGATAAAATCCTGAAAGGTGTCACTAGAGGAGTTGACTAAATTCAATAAGGAATACATCTATTAATTTTAATTTAAATGATGTTTAAGCATGCATAAATTTAAAACTTGGATTTTATAAATTCATTTTAGGAAATTTGTACAAAAGGCATGTGTTTGAAACAACTCACTAATATGTGGTACGTAATTAAAATAGGTCATTGTCGTACTAAATAAAACCACAGTGAAAATGTAAACACTCATGGATTCTGGGCATACCATGTTATGGGCAAATAACATAATAAAAACAACTGCTCGATGATCGCAAAAGCCACATAAAATACCCTGACCTGGTTTAGAGTTTTGCACCCAAGGACACGACACAACTCTCTCATTACTCTAGTTAATAACAAACAAACACATTTTCTACCAGTCGAATGTGTGTAAAATAAAACAAACTTTGAACTGGGTCGATCGAACTTGGTTCACACGACCGAATTTATACAGAAATATAATATGCATTCTTAATTTAAACGTGTACAGTGAAAAATTAAATATAATTTAAAAATTCGACAACCATAAAATGGACACGTTATTTTTATATGAGACACCTCACAAAATATTTATTTTAAAAAAATTATGCAATGCAGTACATAAAACTAAATCCCTACCTTGAAGTGGTTTACATTGACCAAAGCCCAAAAATTCAACAGCCCAAATCCAACGGTCTACGAAATTTTAATGAAGTATGAGTACCTATTCAAAAATTAAGGTATTAAATTTATGTCAAATTTTTATACCTTAAAATTCATAATTATTATTTAAAAATTAAATTTAAATTAATTGGGCCAAAAAGTATTAAAATATGGCTCAAACAGAAGTGGACAATGGTCCAATATGGGACTTTGAATATGATCCATGTAGGCCAAAATCTGTGACCCAAAACTAATCTGGACAATGGTCCAAAATGGTGGTCCATGTAGACCTAAACCTGTGGCCCAAGCCATAAGGTCTGCAGCCCACATTGTGCTTTGGAACGTGGCCCACTTTTGTTAGCCGAGATGCGATCTCACAGCGTTCCTTCCCTTCCGCATAGGTGGTCCCTCATCTGGCTGAGACAGTCTCCTCCATTTCTTTAATTGACCACTGCGGAAGATCTCTCACAACACAACTCAGCCTTTACTGAGCTGCATCTCCATGGCCCAACCCAAAAATTGCGCGATTCAGTCACCTACATTTTTTCAGTTAAATGGCCATCAACAAATCAAAACAAAAAACAAAAAATCCATTCCAAATTATCCATCAACAGAAAAGAACAAAAAATAAATTTTGAGTATACTTTCATCTTAGTTTTGTGACCACAAAACCTTCGCTAGGACAATGAAGACCCAACGCTCCCTCCACGGTCGAATTTGCACAATACCTTCCAAAAATATTTGAACCAAGATTTTCAGAATTCAATAAATATGTCAACATTAAAAGCTTGAGGAAAAAAAATTCAACTTGTCGTCTCCAAAGTCCTAGATGTGATTGCCTTCCAATTTCTAGGACTTGTCAGAATCAGAAGAGAAGACATTGGAAAGGTGAGATGTTGAGTGAAATAAAGGTAGAGCTAAGGGTGAAAATCAGTTCGGTTTGAATTGAAAAATCGAACGGAATTGAACATGCTTGGTCTGATCAGTTCAGTTTTGATAACAAGAAAATTTTTAATTTGACTGAACCGAACCGAAACGAAAATGTTTAGTCGCACGAACAGGTAACCTGATCTGAACCGACTACATAAATAAATAAAAACTTGAATTGAAAGTGAAACCTAGCAATGTATTGTGAGCATCGTCTGCCGATGACTGGAGCAAGAGAACTCATCCTTGGCTTCGCATCACTCTCCCTTTGAGCCAGTTGCCCTAGTTCCCTATCCTTATCACCATGACAAAGTAGCATTTCAACTGGTACCCTTACGACGATAATGGTGGGTAATCTTTTCTTTCTGCTCTCTTCATTTTCACTAAAAAAAAATGAATTGAGACGTATTTTTCGCGGTGAGAAATGATCGGCCGTTTCACAGGTCCTATGTTGCAATTGCTGGGGTCGATTACTATGTTATCGCCACTGATACTTGAATGTCCACTGGTTATAACATCCTTACGCACGAGTACTCCAAGATTTGCAATCTGTATGGTCTCTTGTGTTTTGTTTCGTGTCTTTTTTTAAATTGGCAATTTGTATAATCTCTTATCTTTTTTTTTGGTTTTTAATTTTATAGTTTATGATTGCTTTGTATCCCGAATTTCTTTCTTTATCTAATATATAATTGAATTGAGGTATGCTTATTAATCGTGATGGTAATAATACCTCAGAAAATGGGTTCTTTTTATTTACTAAAAAGTGAGTCATGCTTATAGTGTTTGTGGGTCTCCATAGTGATATATTGATTGGGAGCCATAATTATATTTTTTTTTATGCCGGCCAGGGCATCAGGAGCAGATTCTTTTTGAAAATCCATTTGTATAATAAGATTGGAAATCATTGTTGCTAGAATTCCACTTGTACGGGGGGCAAGTGGGTTCACACGTAACTAGTCAGTCCATAGCTAGAGATGGACAAATTTTGTAATTTATAACTGTATTATTATGATTACTTGGCTATCTGAACTTGGTCATAACTAGCTTTTCTTGTGTCTTTGTTGATCTATTTCATCCTTTAGGAGATCATCTTAATGTTTTTTCAGAGCATGGGGATTACTTATAGAGTTTTGATCTGTGTTCAAATTGCTTTTGTTTATTTGTTGATGAGAACGATGAATTTCTTTTTTTTTTTTTTTTTTGCCTTAGCAATTTTTCACCTAATTCAATAGTTTGGATAAGTATTTAACTTGTATCCTAGCAATCTATTCCTGTCATTCAGTGTCCATGCAGCTTTACTCTTCACTTCGTCTAGTGGTGGATATTGCAGAAGTGTTTCTATGGCTTATTGTTGTTGGTACCATCTTATTATCATCTTATTGGTTTGCATGGACTGCCAAAGAAGTAGCTATTGAGCAAGACAAGCTGTTAAAGGTTGCTCAAACTATTTTTATCCTACATGTAGCTTGAATCATTACTGAGAAATTAACTATATTGCATGGACTTCTGTTTTTGTCTTGTTCAACTTCTATTTTGTTTTCTGTTTTTGAAAGGAGCATTTTTTTTTCTATTTGTCGAGCCCAAGAACATATCATAAAACCAAAAAAACAGAACTGAAAAATCAAATTCTGAAACCAATGCAAAAACCGAAACCAAATCGATAAAAACCAAAACTGGGGTTTGGTTTTGGGTTCGATTTTCTAGTGTAATTGGTTTGGTTTCAGTTTCGGTTTCGGTTTGTAAAATTCAAAATTAAACCGAGTCGATTCGGTTCTAGTTTGGTCAAAAAGTGAACCGAACTAAACCGAACCATTTTCACCCCTAGGTAGAGGAAGAATGGCAGAGAAGAAAATGAGGAGGAAGGTTTTCGCGAAGCGTTTTCAAAATGGGGAAGGAAATAGGAGAAAACTTTCCTTCCCTAACTCAAAACGCTCTCGCGAATTAGGGGTTGCCAATTTTTTTTAGCAGATATTATGGGGGGTTATTATGGTGAGTGACTAACTCAATAAGAAAATCTATATTATATGCAATACATGAGAAAATTGGTTTTATCTTTCTTTTAGAAAACTTTGATTTAATGCTTATTCTTATTGTACATGGGTTTTCAAGTCATTTTAAAAAAGTCCTATACCATTTTATTTAAATCAAGCTCTAAGAGCCATTGATGAGGCTTTTATCAAAACGTGTTGTATACATAAACAATTATATTCCAAAAATAAGTCTGCATCATTTTTCATTCAAAAACGATCTTAGTGAAATAGGATGGTCACACAAGAACCACTCCAACATACAACATAGAAAGGTGGCGATCCGAAGACCAGACAGTGCCTCATGAGACAGAAGACCCGACAGTCACATGAGTGGCCGGCAATCCAAAGACAAGTAGAGATATCACTTGTAAAATCAAGAAACATATAACATTATCGGCGACGGATTAGATCCAAGTTGACCAGGGTTGTCGGCGAGTGTAACTCTGCAACGACACAACCGCCCATCAAATGAAGACGTATTAGGTGAGTAAAACTCAGTGACTAACAATTTTAAATTCGTGTGACAAAATACCTTTGCCAGCTTTAGGGACTCGAAACCCAAGGAGCGTGTCATCACCTCTCTATACCCAGTTTCACTTTAGGGATTTGAAATCCAAGAACATGTCACCAATGCCCTACTCCTAATTTGCATGTGCACACAAACAATCTTCATGTAATAGAAGATGCATAGAAATAGCCTCATGATACTTTAGTGCCAAGATTGCCCAAAACATCAAAAGGATTCATCCTCCCAAGTATACAGATAGCACAAAAAAATTTAAATACCATGTATGCTAAATTAAATATGAGAAAAACATATGTACATATACATAAAAACAGATGTGTTGTCAAACAATCCCCCTCGGATTGTCATATGTGGCAACCCACAAAATAATAGTTTGAAACTATGATGCAATGTAGTGCATAAAATATAAAAATTCCTACCTCGATGACAACAGAACCCAGCCGACCACCAGCACATGCCATTGGGTAAATGCACCAAAACAAGGAATGCTGTTGGAACCTAAAACCTAATCGATGTCAAAACCCCAAATCAAAACTAGGGACAAAATACGAGTTCCAAACATGTCTTCGAGTACATGCACCAAAACCAGGGACATTGTCAGAACCTAAAACCAAACCGATGTCAAACTGGAATTCAAAAACAAACTGGAAGAATTAGCACAAGACTTCTCGACTCAAGTCAAGGAACGATAAGAACCCACACATTGAATCCAGAATCCACAGTGACTAGAAGCAAGATACGTCTGAGGAAGCCGAGTGAACATCACAAAACTCAACTTTATGAAGACAAACATTGCAATCGACCAAGGCATAACAATGGTTGACCAGGCACAACAACAATTAACTCAAACGGCCCATCGGTCAACGAGTCATGGCTACGGTCGACGAGATACAACATGCCCAACTTGAATAACTCAACAGTCGAGGAGCCATAGTTGGAGTCAACCGAACACGACTACAATCAACTTGGACCACCTAGTGTTGACAAGACATAACAACGGTCAACCAAGACCAAACAATGTTTGACATAACACAGCTACGATCAACAAACATCAAACAGCAGTTGATGACCCACACTATGGTTAACCAAGACCATGAAGGAACTTGAACTGAAAAAGAAGAAACCATGGTCACGAAGTTTGTCTAGGCGCGTGGTGTCGAGCAACAAAATCTGACACCAAAAGGGTTGCCACAATCGATCGGACCCTCACCACGATCAATTGGCGCAGACGCCTAGACTAGAAGTGCAAATCCAATGCGGACATCTGTACCTAGCATAGGTGCTTGGTGCAGACACCCAGTGCAGACGTTCACACTTCTGCGGACATGCAGAATAGATGTACAACACTTCCATGCACGCCCCTACTTCTGCGGACACCCCGTATCCCATGAACCTTTCAAGGCATAAGCCCGAGGTCCACTGAAACCTAACAAGTGGTCGACCAGACTCCAGCCATCTAAAACAAAGGCTCTTAGCCAATTTTCTAGTCAATGAGACTCAACAAGCGGTCTATTGGACATAACTCTTCTCGAACAGAGAGGCTCTCAACCAAAACTGTGGTCGACTAGACCAAACCAGTGATCGAATGGGGAAAGCTTTCCAGCACAAAAACTGTAACGACCCGATTACCTTTTTCTTAAAACGTTGCAATTTAAAACACTACTTCTTTAAAAAATGCATAAAACTTAAAACCTTTACATTACACAACGGAAGACTTTGCATGTAAAAACTAATTAAAACAACCATTTATCCAAAGTGTATTTTCTTAGTTAAAATATTGCATAACGGAAGACTTTGTTTATTAAAACAAAACATTTGAAAGTACAATAAATAAAATTCTTTTCTTTTACAAATCAATATCTTTACAAAACTTTTTACATTTTCTCTTAAATCTTTAGCCTAACCAGCCACAAGATCCGTAGTGCATAAATCCTCCATCAACTGCTCCTTTCCTTGTCACAGCACATTCCTACATCACAAAACTTAAACTTTGAGCCCAACGCTTAGTAAGAAGTGAAATGCATAATGAATATGATATGCGTATTATAAAACATTTTCCTTTTTTTTCTTAACTTTTATGTGCTTAGGAAAAAGGTGATGAACTTCAATCACAATTAACTTTATGCTATACAGGTGAACTTGTACCAGAATGGTGAACTTATACCGCAACAGTGAACTTACACTATGATAGTGAACTTATTCCATCATGATGAACTTATACCATTTTCTTTCTTTTTAACATCTCGGGAGTGAGCGCTAAACTTTAACCCAACTC
Organism: Begonia loranthoides; assembly: GCA_022433065.1. Taxonomy (NCBI): domain Eukaryota; kingdom Viridiplantae; phylum Streptophyta; class Magnoliopsida; order Cucurbitales; family Begoniaceae; genus Begonia; species Begonia loranthoides. The sequence goes on from CM039471.1 coordinate 16,322,171, forward strand.
AAACTCTTCTCATTTTCATTTAAAATCATGATGCAAGAACGTTACAGTTTATAATGCAAGAACGTTACAATTTATCATGCATGAACATGTATGAATGCATACAATTCCTCATATTTCTAGCATATCATTGGCATATACGATCCTCAATATCTATTAAACAAAATATCAACAACAAGTTCTTATAACAAAATTCATAATAACAACATCAAACATTAGCAAAACAGTACATCTCCAAGTAAAAGCAAGATCAAAATCTATTATCTATTAAACACCTCACCACCTTATTATTATCAAGATAGCCACATAACTTGACATTCAAGCATATTCTTCCAAACAACAACATCCAACACAACAAAACCACATCTAATAGCACCTCCAGAACAACATAATAACACTTAACTCAACAATAATCCAGATCAATACATCTCCAATAGCATGCAAATAATCTTTTACCTAACAATCTACTTTGCATGAACACCAAGCAACAGTCATCAACATGCTCTTAATTAACCATAAAATCCAGAACCTATAATATGTGCTCTTAATAAGATCTAGAACAGCAAGTATCAACAACAACTATTAACATGCTCTTAATAAAATTCAAAACCATAACATCAAATTATCCAGAACAAGCATCAAATCACACTACCTGTTGTGATGTAGCCCAAAATGGGAAAACACATATACACTTCTTACCTCTTATCCACTTTTCTTCTTCTTCTTCAGCGCTACTCTATTTCTCTCACGGTGATGATCTCCTTCCTCTTCTTCTTCTTTTTCCTTGGGACCTTCTCCATCACAGATTCCTCTCTTTCTTTTTCTCTAAAGTTTACAGAACGCACCTTCTCACCCTCACCTCTGCTCCTTTCTCTTCTCTCCAGCAACTTTCTTTTTCTCCCAAACTCCTTTGAAGCTTTCTCTTTCTATCTCACGATTTCTCCCTTGCTCCCAAGCTCTCTTTTTCTTCCTCCAGAGACTTCCCTTCTTTTCTCACAGACTCCTAACTCTTCAGACTTATATCTCCAAGCCACTCACATTCTCTAGCAGCAATTTGGAGTTGAAGAACAGTGGACAATGCAGGTGCATCCATGGAGTTCCAACCTCAACAACCTCCAATCAGAATACAATATCACTGCTTATTTTAGGTGACGCATCAAATTCCCGGTTGATCACCTTCATGAGAATGATCGATCGCAAATTCCAATATTCTAAACTTCAAAGGCCACGATCAACCGCAAACCCCATGTTGATCGACCACAAATCCTAAAAGCCAGTCGATCACCAACATACACATGATCGACTGCTCCAAATATTGCTCACCTCTGGAATATTATGCAAGGACGTGATCGACTGCACCTCATCTCATGATCAACCACTCCCTCTTCTTGATCGACCTCCACCTCAATATAAAGCCCCTGAACATAATTTACACTAACAGTGGCCAATTAATCCCTGAATTACCTTGCCAAAACACTCAACCAATTCAAATATCATCCTATTTAACTCTAAATATCATCTAATAAATCTCCAATCAACTTTAATAATCATCACTAAGTATCCTAGATGTAACATGATAAATTTAGGGTATTACAAAAACCACTAGGAAACTCGCATTCCCTCACCAATTCTTGCTCTAAATCGGCATAAAACCCTGCATAAACTCTAAATTACAACAATAACACACAAACAACGAAAAGATTCGAGTTTCCAATCTCAAATCAAAGATCGACACAAACAGAAAATTTCAAACGAAAAAACGAGGTGAGAAACAGACTTACTTGCAAAACTCCTTCACAAAAGACAAAGATTAGGATGCTACGAACACTATTGTAACATCTTGTGTTCCATTTTATCTTTCATTAACCATATAAAAATTTTGCCTTTAAAATCTTGTGAGGGAAAATCAGAGTTTAACAAAAGCGAAAGTCTTTTATAAAATAACACATACAATTCACCACTTAGAATGATTTAAAACAAACATTACCAACATACTTATACAACAAAAACATTAACATAAAACAGTTTAAAACAAACAAACACTTGAAAGTAGTTTGAAATTCTTAAAATACTTAAATATGCTTATTTCATTTTCGTGAGCTATAACCCCCAAATACGCCAACAACATAAAAGGGCTCAACATCGCAATACTCCATCAGCTGTATCCTCTACAGGCTTTATCCAATCATAGGCTCCTTACCTACATCACAAGACTTAAACTATGAGCCTAAAGCTCAGTAAACGATATAAATATAAAATGTTCATGCTATGCTCTTTGTAAAAATACATGCAGTTTCCATTTTCATTTTCCATTACCTTTACCTTTACCGATGTTGGAGATGTCAACTTGATAAGGTAAAGTAGCACCTCATGACCCATACGGGCAGCTAACTCAAGAACCCACACCTCACAACATCTATTTACATTTATTCACATGTATTCCATTTTCATTGAGTGCTAGTTACCCATATAAGTGTTAGAGATGTCAACTTGACAAGGTAGAGTAGCATCTAATGACTCATGCGGGCAGCTAACTCAAGAACCCACATCTCTTTACATCTATTTATGTTTATTCAATTTGTTCCATTTACATTTTTAAAACAATGCATAAAAACCATTTTCATATATTCTACGAAAATATGAGGAATGAATGCACGCATTCAAGTCTATTATACATGTCTATCTAGCATATCCTCAAAGCATGATCAATCCTTAACCTAAAAAACTAAACTTAAATCTAATAAACACAACATTAACACCAAGCAATCAGCAACGCACCCTCAAATAATAGCATTATTAACATCCTAATCATCTAGCAAACACAATCAGCATACAAACCCTAATTTCTTGTGATGTAGCCCTGAAGGGAAAACACATACAATATCAATTACCTAGAGTCCTTAGAGAATTTAGCACTTAAAGTTGTCCTTCTCAATTCCTTCAAAATCAAATAAATATTTACTCATCAATAACAATTCTCCAACCAACAATTATAATTTCCAACCAATATGCATGACAATATTCCTTAAATTATTTCCAAAACTTATCATCTATCTATGGAGTAACAACACTTCAACCATGCTAAAGAGTCCTTCTATAATTTAATAGTAGTATTCAACACTTTCTTATTAAACCACAACAGTATAGACATATCGTTAAACCAACAGAATCTTCACTTCAACTAACATTCTCAATACTTTCACAAGCAGAAATCAACAGAGTCTAAACCCAAAATCCAGAACTTATACATCCAATAATATTCCTCAAAATCATCTCTTGGGCAGAAACCATTCTAACGACTGAATTAAAACCAACAGTATATCCATCAAAACAGTAATTCATGTCCACATTCAATAAGCATATAGCAATTTAGAAACCATCATAATACTACACATTAACAGTTTATCGAATCAGCAGAGGACATGCCATCTAACAAAACCAATATCATCAATGTTATATTCTACCAACAGTAGTTTCAATCCAACACAAACTTCTCATAACCTCAATAGGAAATCAAGAGAGAACTTTGCATACCTGAAGCAACCAAGAAAATAGACGACACCTAAACGCCCAGACATCTCCCTTCCACTGGGCTGTTCTCCTTAACACAAACCTTCACTCAAAGTTTCTCAAAGTTTTTCCATTCACGGTTTCCCTTCTCCAGAATTCCTCTCGGCCACTTATGTCTAAAATCCCGCTTCCCTTCGTCTATATTTATATACTACGATTTGCACCCCTTCAATGTCCATTTGATGGTGAAAGGCCATAAGCATCCATGAAGCATCAAACGTTGATCCCTTCATTTTGCAGGTGACGGTTTACCATTTTCTGGCGACTTTTAAGTTTGCCAAACGATCGTCCTCACGGCCACGATCGACTGAAAATTCCAACAGTCACTGCCATAATTGACCGCCGTTCAATTATGATCAGCCACTATTTCATCTTCTCCAAATTATCGGTCAATCATCGCCTTAGTGGACGATCGACCACCTAGTCGTTGCTCTCTGGACTAAATTTCCTTTGGAGTCGGTCAATCACCTTCCTTATAATACCTCGATAATATTTTCCCGTATATATAATGTAATGAATTTTGGAATAATTAATGTGTTATATTACGGGGCAGTATGTTGTTGATTAATGCCGTATAAATATGGAAAAAATATTATGGAGTGATTAAAGTATTAAAGTTTTGTTTGAAAAATGTGTATTTTGAGTTTTCGGTCGTGCTACGGTCGACAAACGGTTGTCATTTTGCCTCCAAAAAGTGTCTCGGATCACCCCTACATTTTGGGTTGATGCTGGGTCGACAATTGACGTCCAAAAATGCACCCTGTTTGCAATATGAGTTTTCGGTCGAGTCGCGGACGACATGCGATCGAATGCGGTCTAGGAGAGTTTGAATCTATCCGATTTTGTTGACTTTTCAGTCGAGCCGTGGACACCTTCCCACAATCAAAATTGCAATTTTGAAGGGAAAATGTAACACCCCGATACTAATTTTCCCGTGTAAGCGATGTAATCGAACTTGGAGATAATTATATGCTACATTCTGTTTCTCTACGTGTTAAATTATGATGGGTGTGTATGGGGAAAATTAATACATGGATAAAAGTTAGAAGAAAAATGCGAAGAAAATAGAAATTTGGTTAATTTAGACGCCTGTGTACGCCACGCGGACGAGGATCGGCGTCTACACGAGCACTTGAGGACGAGGGTTGGACAAATTCTCACGTCCTGGACTTACCCTGTTGTCTTGTGGACGAAGGTGCGGACGATGCGGATGAGGGCAAGACTCGTCCGCATCAAATCTGTCCAAGTCTGGAGACTTTCGGGTGCTAGCAGACGTAGGCAGACAAGGGGAGGCATCGTCCGAATTGAATCTGTCCAATTCTTGGACACATTCGGACGATACATACGGACGACATGCGGACGCCAAATGGCGTCCAAATGCCAATTTTGGACGGTACGGACGAGAATGAGGATACCATTTCTCGTCCGAGGCCACAATTTGACCTAAGAGATTTGGTCTCACGGACGAATGCGGACGTGAAGACCTCGTCCGCACTCATCCGAATCATCATAGATCAGCAACAAAATTAATTTAAAATCAGAAGAGAACGATGACCAACCAATAGAATTGCAGCCCTCGACACAAATCCCACTTCCCACGTCCCAACTAGCAGGACTATCTCCTGCATACCCTCCAGATGTAAGGCATGTTCCCCTAGGAGGACTCCCTCCTATTGAGCTCGCCAATACCCTCCTTCAGGATGCATCTGCTTCCTCGTTTGAGTCTTGTTACTAGAGTAGTTCTTGTGTGGGTGTGGTCACAGAAGGGAGCTGTTGAAGAACCGCTAATAAGAGTAAGGATATGGGTTGTTTTGGCCAGGTGGAGGCCCTACACCCAAGTATAGAGTGCGTGTGTGTGAAGATTTTATAGTTTATGTAACTGCCATAAGGATTTGTTGTGTAGTTTCTATTAGACACCTTAACTTCCATGTTTTCTTTAGATGCTCTACTAATTTGTTGTTGCATTTCGTTTCTGCTGAATGACTGTATTTCTTTACTGCTTCCTGTTGGTGTTCTCAGTATATTCTTTTATTGCTGTCATTGGAATGTTCACGTCAATGGAGAAATAGTGAAAGTATTAGGTTAAGCTTTGAATGAACAAAAAGAGGAGATGCTTAAATGAGCGAGAAATATGAAGTAATGGCTGATGGATTTCCAGTGTTGTTACTTATGGTGATTTCATTCTTTTATCAAGCAAATCTAGGAGTGGGCTTCCACTTAATAGCTTTATGTGTTTCTTACTGTTATTGTTATCATTAGGAAGTATGTTTTCGCCGTCCATGTTCGAATATTTAATACTACAAAGTTGGTTATTGATGAGTATGTCTTTCACTGCATCGTTCGTTAATTTTCCTATTAACTTTGGTCGTTAGAATCTCGTTTCGCTAGTCATTTCAATGTTGTTTACTGCTGGTTATTTCTGTTAAGGAGCACGATCTATAGTACTATTTTATTACTTTACATCGCTGTTTTATCTGTCATTAAGAAGCTTGATCTGTAGCTCCATTCCGTTACACCATATTGCTACTTTATCTGTCGTTGAAAAGACGTAACCTGTAGATTTGTTCCGTCATAATCTATTTTTGTTCATCGCTATTTATAGTTGTTTACTGCTGGTTATAGTGTTTTAAGAAGCATGTCTCGTCATTTTATTCGTTATTGTTCACCACTGTTTATAACTGTTCTAAGAAGCATGTATCACTATTCTACTTTCGATATCTTGCTGCTGCATGTTAATCGTTTGAGAAACACGTTCACTGTCCTACCTTTGATATTTGGCTATGGTATATTAGCTACTACTAAGCATGCTTCACCGATCTGTTTCCTATTTCCTCGCTGTTAATTGGTGACTTTGAGAAGCATGATTCGACATTCTGTTCCGTTGTCATTACTGCTATTTATTGTCTCTAAAAAGCATGACTCGTAGGCATAATTTGTTGTTTACTTGTTATTATTCTCTATTGTATTAGTCATTCAAAAGCATGATTCGTAGTTTTTGTAGTCGTATATCGCCGCTATTTTATTAGTCGATTTAACACATGATTAGTGTTTATTGTTCTACTATATTATTAGTTGCCTAAAAGCATGATTAGTTGTTTGTTTCTGCGACCATGTTCATCATTGGAAGCATGCCTCATGATTCTAGTGTTTAATACTTTGCTACCCAATACTTTGCTACTGTTCATTACCATTTAAGAAGCATGTCTCGCTGCCTCGCTTCAATTACTACTCGCTGCTATATATAATCATTAAAATGCTCGTTTGTTGTTCTGTTTCCCATACTTGCTACTATATGTAATTGTTTGAAATGCATGTTACGATGTTCTGTCTTGACAATTTACTGTTGTTTAATTGTTGCCTTAAGAAGCATGTTTTCGTTACTTTATTGATCGTTTGCTGCTCTATGTTGTCACGCTCGTTCTGTTTTCTGATTTTTTGTTGTATAAATTCATTACGTTTAATAGCATGTAAACTGTCAGCCACTTTAATTGTAGTTGATGTTTAGGCATGCTATTGATTTATTTTATTCTTCAAGCATGGTTAAACTTTGTTGCGTTTAGACAAGTATGCCTAGTTAATCTTAATTAACCATTTAGCATGTTTTAGCTACTGGTGGTGGAAGTATTCCCAGTAGATGACTTCTAAGATTGTTTCATATGTTTTCCTTTGTAGTGCTCTACATAATACGTGGATATACTTATGTTTTCCTTATATATTCTGGATTCTTTCATTGTTAATCATAGAATCCTTGATGCCTTGTCATTATCGTCCATGTATGTGTTAGCTACTTTAGAAGTGTCCTCCTGCATTCACATTAATAGAAACTAAGTAGGGTGTATCCCCTCGAGGTGGTACTCACATGCTTGAGTGAGCAAAAATGTTAAGAAAAGACTGTTTTCGGATGGGCGGGATACACCTATCACTGCAAGAAAACCGGAAGGTGGAATACGCCGAAAGGGGAAAGAATAGGGAGTTGGGGTAGATGGGTAGTTTGGATCTAACCTGGCAGCTAAGATACACCCTCACCTAGTCGAGAAAGGGACTAGTATGCACACAGGAGGTTAGAAGCCGATCAAACTAGGTCATCTCAAAGGACAACCTCCAACCTCCAGCTTGAAGCACGAGTAAAGAACCAAAGAACCAACGAACATAACGAAAGAATTGGTATGGGTGGTCGCCATTCCAAAAAGGAACTAAAGAGATGCATGTATAATTGTTTTACCCTATGTCCTTACTGAGCGTAAGCTCACATCTTTACTTGTGGTGTAGGTAATGAGATGATTGTGCCAGGAGCAGCAGAGGAGGCTATTCCCTTAGACCTTATGGTGTATCTGGAGGGGACGCAACTTGAGTAGTAGTACGACATCAAGTGAAAGAGGAAGAAGTAATTTTGTAAGGGCTAACATCAAACTTGTTTTGTAAACGTTAATTACCCCTTTTAACCCTTATTTGAGTACTTATTCGGAATATTATGTAACTTCACTTTGAAAATTCAAACTTTGGATTTTAAATTAATGTTTTAAGTGATGCTTTAAATCACATTTTCGCTAAATTTACTAATCATAGTTTTCTTTTTCCAATTTAATTGACTATTTTAAATGGTTGGTAACAATCGGATTTTTGGCACTCTGATTATAAGAAAGGGTTTTCAAAAGAAGAATTTAACCTCAAAATTTGATCTATTAAATTTTAACGTACTTTTAAAACGATTAGAAATTCGGGTCGTTATAGAAATTGTTGAATTTGGACGACATGGGGTCGAGGCTCAGACGCCTTCCCTCAACCGAAATTGCACTATCCTGAAACAAATATTTTTTAAATATACGAGTATTTTGTCGTTTAGGCATTAAATTTCCACTCAGTCGACAAGGCAGTAGCTCTCCCACACCTAGGCACTCCTCCCCATCCCGGTTAGTGAATGACCACCACTCCTTTAGGTAAGCTTCGGGTATTAAGTTATCCAACTGAGTCATTCTCTGCATTTTCTTCTCTTCTCTGTGCATGAGTGAAACCTCTGGTGAGTGATTGTTCTGTGAGAGCTGAGTTCTGAGAAGTGTGTGCTTTGTGAAGTGATACGTTGTGCATTGGGTGTGAGGTCCATGAACTAAAGGGCGAAGTTTGGGTTGAACAACTCGTTGTTGCATTTTCTTCTAGTATAGAAATTCTTCAACAATTGACCAAATGAGGTAAGAATTGGGTAGAGTTGTTGGCCAGTGGAGACCCTACCCACAAGCAGTGTCTGTTTGTCTTCAATATTATTGTTTTGTGTTTTCTTTCCTGTAAATCGATGCCTAGTTTTGTAAAGAAAGTGATGATGTTTCTGTTAAAATTATAGTCTCTGCTATGAACTCTATAATATGAACTGCTCAACTGTGAAATGCTTTACGACACGTTAAGTACGAATAAACTGTTAGCTAAACTCTGAGTTACTTTTGTATAAATAACTCTCTGTTAGTAGTTGTAAACATTAACTCTCTGTTATTTGCTGATTATTGGTTCTGATTGGTTCTGTTTCCTTTGAATGTGCTAAACATTTATCATGCTCATTGTTTGATAGTCTCGCTGTATTGTATTAACCTATCACTACTTCCTTATTGCTTGCTAAATACTGATATTTTATTTGATATGAGCTTTTTTAGTTAATCTTTATAATGAACTGTCTCACTCCTGTAAATATGAATAGGTTGTTAGTTCAGGTTAGAAATATTGTTAACAAACCATGTTTTACTTTTTGAAGTTATTTGTCTTATCAACTAAATAGCATGTTTTCTATTTACGATTAACTGTTGTAGCCAAATAACACTTTGCAATCCACGTTGAACTTTGGACTAATAACAAGATGAACTGTTAGGTTGTATTAGATAGTTCTAGATATGATTCCATGATTTACAGGATGTTGGTTCTTTTATCATATATCTTGTTTTATTGTTGTACTTTTATTCCATTATAATTGCTATCACATGTTAGCTACATTTCTTGATATTTTGTCGTGTTGCTTGTATTTAATTTAGTTGGATTCGTTTCATTTCTGCAATATTGACATGTTATTATAATTATTGTTTCGTATTGACATACATCATGATAATAGAAACAAGTAGGAAATGCCCCGTCGAAAGTGGTATTCATATGCATTTACGTGAGGAAAAATGAATGGAAAAAAGAAAAGGGGAGTTGGAGGATAAAGGGGTAGTTCGAATCTAACCAGGCAAACTGAAAGAATGATGTCCTTCCCTTGTCGGGTTGCGAGAGACTGTCTACCCTAGGAGGTTAGAAGTCAACAAGAGAGTACTCTCTCCGCCACGGATTCCTCCAATATCCCAACTGGATGTTCGAGTATTGTATAAAACATAAATAAAAGAACGGTTTGGGGTGGGACCCATCCCGATATAATGAGGTAGAGGCATACATCATATTGCATACCCATTTCTTACTAGGCCTTAGGCTCACAATTTGCTTGTACTGTAGGTAATTGTCAAGAAGTAATGATTCTAGGAGCAGAGGATGAGGCATTTCCTGTTGAGCCTGCAGGTTATTTGGCTGAATCGACCTAAGAGGGTTTTGGCTCGCAAAAAGAAGAAGGAAAAAATGTTATTTTGAAATGGTTTGAAAAGGGATACTGTTTTGTAAAACTATTAACTCTTACTCTATCCTTTAAACCGTATTTTGAATTTAAGTATGTTTACGCATTAACTCTGATTTTAACTTACGAGTTTCATGTTTTCTCGCTCGCCTCAAATATTTACTCTCGTTTGTTTTAAATAAATAAAAAAGAAAAATTTTACACAGTAATTAAAAAGAAAAAAGTTAAAGAGAAATTGACGCAGGGCGTCACATTCCTTCTTGTGATCGAACGCCATTCCACTTTTCTTCAAAACTGCTTCAACCCGGTCGATCATTCCCCTTTGGACGATCGACCCGTTACAATTTGGCAGCTCTCTGGAATATTTTGCATAAATCATGATCGACCACTCCTTCTCCTTAAGATCGACCGTCATCATCAATAATATAATTAAAACCAAATTCACTTATTTTTCTATACTTAAGGTATATAATTAACAATTCCTCCCATTTATTCTTCTATCACATAAACAAGCTCTACATCAAAATTAACACTAAATCCAATATACCCTTAAACATTAACAACCTTATTATCCTCAACAACTCGAGTATTATAATTCACTATATCGGAATACATTTCTTCTGGTCAACACCTTAATCGTCCAATTCAGCTGCTAATACCCCCAAATCATCACTTAGGCCTTATGCTTAGATTTACAAAAATCTAGGATATTATATACCTCCCTCATTGCATAAATTTTGTCCTCAAAATTTGCTTAGTCTAAATTTATTCTACTCATGCCGAATAAATTCCTAGTCATACTCTTTCCTATTACTATCAACTATACGTAAAATATTTATTAAAACAAGCACCAAGCAACCATGCAAGAATGATACTTTAAATTTTATCGAAACGTACAATACCTAGCCTAGATGTGGACGACTCATCTTCTTGATCACCATACAGTAAAAATACCCTTGGTGCTACTTTTTCTTATTCTTTGACCAACAACGAACAGTTTTTAACTAAATGTCCTCGCTTACCACACTTAAAGCACTGTCTAGTGCCTGCCCTACACTCACCATAATGCTTCTTATGACACTTAGGATACGGTTCAACATAAGGGTTTCTAACCAAAGTTTTATCTAACTCATTCCGCACAGGTTTATCCTTGGCATACTGGTTCTCATTTTTTTAATGTGCTTTTTACTCCTTTGTCAGCCACCTACCCATCCATTGGTGATTGCGTTTGATTCATCTTCTTCAGTTTCTGACTTATTTTCCTCTGCTTCATAACTTGAATCTCAGCCTCATCAATCTCCAAAGCTTTAGTTACTATCCTAGCATATGGCACATCTTCAGTACCATATATCTTTATACCCTTATATATCTCGGTCTTTAGTCCTTGAACAAACTGGTATACGTTAAGGTCCTTGGTAGCCAGTAAATGACTAGCAAATTGGCATAACGCCTCAAACTTCCTTATGTATTTAGCAACTGAGGTAGTCTACAGGAGACGCACAAACTCCACTAACTTATGAGTCCTAACCATTTTGTTAAAATACTTATTAAGGAAAATATCCTTAAACTGGGTCCAAGTCATTTCTCTTATATCCTAAGTTGACTAAATTATCCCACCATTATCGCACATCTTGGACAAAAAGGTAAGCGGCACATGAAACCTTCTGTTAGCCTTTTTGGTAGGCTAAGTGTTATTTTGATGATGACTAAATTGTATGTTAATTTAGTTGATCAATAAGTTGTATTTTAGTAGCATGTTGCTTGGATTAATTGATTGATAAATTGCATAACTTAATTGAATAAATCAAATATGCAATGTTTGTGGTACATGCTTAGGTTAGGAAATAAACAACTTTATATGTTTTGGACATCATCAAGTTTAGACTATGTGATCTAGATGATGTGAAAATTAATAAAGTGCAAAAGTTGTTTATACATTGAATTCTTATATATCATATTATCGATTAAATTGAGAATACCCTTGATTAAGGGTATTGGGAATGTTTAATATGGTTCTCTAAGTCTATGCAGGAGAATGGAATGTTCGTATGACTTAGAGGAAACATTTTGTGAAAGTATGAAGTAGGCTATGCAGCTGCGGATGCTGCGGATGAGGCAGACGCGTGGCTTTAGTCGTCCGTTTTGCTTCTGTCCATTTTGATGAACACGCGGACGATGCTCGCAGACGAGGCGGACATAAATTGGCATCCGCAACCCTTTAGTTGTGTGGACGGAAGTGAAGAAGAGGACGATGGTTTGGCGTCCCTTTCAAATTTGTGCAGTCGCGAACGATGGACCCAGTAGGTGTGGACGCAAATATTGGCGTCCGCTTTGAATCTGTCCAATTTTATTGAAGACGCGGATGATAGATGCGGACGCAGCGGACGATGAGAATGGCGTCCGCAAATGCCCATAGTTGTGCAACGGCTATTTTTCTCAACGGGCATTTTTACAACGGTCATGCGGACGATAGGTGCGGACGCTGAGGTTGTCCGGAAGACGTAGTGGCAGTGTCTATAAATAGAGGATCACTCTATGCTCTCCACAATGAACGAATCGAATATTCGAGGCGAAGCCCTGACAAAATCAATACTCGAATACTACTCATTGGGAGCTTTTAATAGCATTGTAAATCAAATTCTCCCCACTCTTAAACTTGCGAGTTATTTTGGGAGAATTTGGATTAGATAGATTGCGATTTAATTTTCGAGTCTATTACATTGTGCTTGATTGTAAAGGGTGATTCCCTAAGAATTCATCATACTAGGGTGACGCCCCGAAATTGTCAAATTAAGAGTGACGACTCATAAGAGTCTAAGGTTGATGACCTTATAATTAGTAAAGGGTGATGCCTCGTCTAATAGTCAATTTGTAAACGATTTTATTGGCACCCGCAAGCCAATTACTTAGTGTATCTCCAAGTGCAACTTGGAGTGCGAACGTAGGCTAGTTTGCCGAACCGCGTAAACAAATATTGTGTGCATTTCTCCAACCCTTACTCTTTATATTATTGCATATATTTGTTATCGATATTTTAATTATATGCATTAAATCACTTAGGGTAATTAGAGATTAAAATATCGTACGAAAAAGTTAAAACACTATATTCACCCCCCTCTATAGGCGTATATCGATCCTACACCTTCTCAGTTTCCTCTATTCTTGCATATTCGAGCATGTCCTCAAGGGATCTCATTCTTCAACCAGGAATGGATTCGATACATTCCCATCAAAACTCGGTGGCTTTAAACATCTAAACTTCTCCCATCTGGCTTCCTCATGTACCCTCATTGGATGAGGATTTCCATTCTTCTCCCTTTCCATAAGGCGCTTAATATAGCGAAACTGATGTTCTACCATGCCAGTCAAGCGGCCTATTCTATCTCCCTGCTCAGTCTGATTTTTGTTTCCTTGGCCAGTAGGTCCATGGTTTCCTAGATCAGTAGGTTCACCATTTCCTTGATTAGCAAGTCTATAATTTCCTTGGTCAGTATGTTCATCATTTTCTTGATCAGCAGGTTCACCATTTCCAACAATTGTTACGTGCACGCTTCTTCTTTCCCTTACCATTATATTTGCCTACAAATTAATTCTATAAAATAAAATACTATAGTATAACTTAACATTACTAATACTTACAGTTGATAAAGCATTCATGCATTGAGTTTTTGCACTATTGGTAGTCTACAGAATCGACTCTGACCTGATTGTACTCTGATACCATTTGTAACATCCTATGTTTCATTTTATCTTTGATTTTCCCGCACAAGATTTTAAAGACAAAATGTTTATAGAGTTAAATGAAAGAAAAAATGGAACATAAGATGTTACAACTCGTCGAAAACCCTCCGCACGCCACCCGGATCATTGCTCCTCTCTATTTCTCTTTCCCCCTTCGCGTGGCAACTCCCAGAAGGAAAGGAAGAGAAAACTTCCTTTTAAGAAAATTAATTTAATATTTAATTATTTTATTTAATATATATAATATAAATTAGTATATTATAAATATTAAATAAAATTCTTAAATCTTAATCCTACAATACCCAAAAATATCGGAACTAGGACTGTGAAATATGAACTTACGTGACATAATTCCACGGCTTCAGCTTGCAGAGGAACACAAATTACACCATTTGACTATTGACTGAACCCCTTCACACATGGCCAAAGACCCATGACACGTGACAAGCATCTAGTCAACACAAAATCATTTGACTTAGACTAAAACAAAAAATTTAACTCAGAAAAATATAAAATTAAAAAATTACGGATTTTACAGGTGCGACCTTGGCTTCTAGAACAACAATCTCTCATTGAGTTTCTTTAGTGACGTGGCTTGCAAAGAAACGAGGAGCTCTAGTTCAGTTTCTCCAAAAAACTCATGTTTTTTCATCGTTGGTATGATAGACAGATTGTCTCTAACAGATTTGCTCCTACAATTTCTCTCCGAAATTTTCTTGCTATGTGAAATCAAGTGTTTATTTTTGTATGTTTTTCTTGGCCATCAAACCAAGAAGGTCTTCATAGTAAAAACTAAACCAGAGTTCATCGTTTCTCTCCAAATGGAGTCGCGAGTAAAACAAAATGAGAAATCGCCAGTCTATAAGTCGAGATTGCAACCCCTTTCTACAACCAAAGATTGCCTTCATCTTGGTCACGGAGCATTCTTCATTTTTAATTACTCAAAAAGGAATTCTTGGACAAAATCCCTACAAATAAAGTAGATTAGGGATAATATTTTGAACATCAAAATCATATGTGAAAACTAACCTTTTTTTTAATTGCAGGGTTCTAATAGCTAAGAAGCTATAGTGCGTGGTTCAAATGGTCAAAATTTAAAGTTTAAAATAGCGAAAATGAAAAATCAACAATCGTACTTTTGTGATCAACGAAAAGTGAACCATTGAACTTTTTTTACTAACAAATTAACTACTGAACTATGGAAAAAGATCCCCACAAACATCGCTGTCACATTTGCCATTAAATGTATTGACTTCGGTCCATAATGGATCATCTACTGTTCCACAGTGGATTGTTATTTTAAAAAATAACATTATTATATTGATGGTCTGTCGCAGATCGGGACACGATTTGCTGCGGATTGACAACGATCCACGGCGGATTGACCACGATCCGCAGTGGATCGTCGTGCGTCGTTTTGTGTTCATGTGCCCTACTACATAAGACTCAACTGCGTGCTCCGGCGAGTTCACCGTGAACCACAAAATCCTCGGCGATGCTTGGTACAATGTTGGAGTAGAGCTCAACGGCGATGTTTTGAAGGTTAAACACTATGGTTTTCTTGTCGAGCAAAACGAAGTTGTCGATATTCGTAAATTTGGGACCTATAAAGGGGTGACAGAGTTGGAGGCTAGGTTTTGGCCATTGTTAGTACAACTACAGGACTTCGAGTGCTCGGAGTTCCTTTCTACAGCGAACGCGTTCTTGTAACTATACCGACAATGGCCGAAACCTAGCCTCCAACTCTTTCACCTCTTTACAGCTCCCAAATTTACGAACATCGAAAATTTCGTCTTGCTCAATAGGAAAACCATAGCACTTAACCCTCAGAACATCATCATTGAGCTTTACTCCAACATTGTACCAAGCATCGTCGAAGGTATTGTGGTTCACGGTCAACTCGCCGGACCACACTGTCGAGTCTTATATACAAGGGCATAGGCACAGAAAAACTCTTGCATACATCGATTGAGGGTTGTCTGCCAGGAAAGATGCACGCCTAAAAAATGTAGGGTGAAATGACATTTCAAATAAATTCCTATAACGACATTCACATTTGCTCGAGAAAGATGGAAAGCCACCATGCTTATGCAAAACGAGTGGCAAGCGAAGCATCGATTTTGCATCTGACACCTATATGCAAGGAACATCAGATAGTGGGATTGAGTGAGCAAACGTGCAAGGATCAATAGATGGATTGTGCGTTGCAACCATATATACATCATCTACAATAGTTTATTCGAGGCAGACAATAGGATGTTCCTCAAGAAACAATACAAATGCTTTGATGTGGGTAGATCACACTGATTCTTAGTGCACATATACATTATATGCTTGTAACGGAATTGATAATTCGGTTTGCGTTTGTAATGCCTATATGCACGATATGGTTGTAATTGAATTTATAAATTATATCTGTAATGCACATATGCATGATATGGTTGTAATTGAATTGACAAATTGCATCTGTAATGCACATATGTATGATATATCTGACTTGGACAATATATGATTTTTGATAATGTCATAAGGGGGATAGACTAAAAACAAGGAAAACTCTTGCAAAATTTTTAATTTTTTGAAAGAGAAATTTACTCAAACCATTTCATACATCATCAAAATATACAAGGCATAACATCGAAATATACAAGGTTGGGAAATTCTGTCTGTCCGCCGTGGAATCTGGTCGGTCCACTGCAGAATGTATGATGTTCCGCGATGGAATGACTAGATTTCGCGGCGAAACGTCAACTTTCCACGACAAAATGTCAGCTTGGTCGATCAAAAAGTACATATTCAAAATTTCGTTCACAGATTCATAATGAAGTACATATTCAAAATTTCGTTTACAGCTTCAAAATGAAGTACAAATTCAAAATTTCATCATCAATTACAACAATATCGTGCGTATGTGCATTATAGATGCAAATTAAAATATCCACCCCATATTCTTCATTTCACCGGCCTTCCGGGACACCTCTACATTATAATTGTTGTTAAGGACAACAAACATAAACAAACACAAATGTGGACCTTAACCTTTCTTGATTAGAGAAGACAACGTACAATCAAAGTGACAATTAACCATGTTTATTTTTGTTTGTGGACCTTGCGCATCATACTCCTGCATAAGACATTGCAAATAAAATTAGCATAGTTTTAAATGTAACACATGAAAATGTAAACGCAATAATGTGCTCACCTGCTTCTCGGGAACTATCTCGGGAACTATCTTGGGGATTGTCTCAGGGACTATATCGGGAACTATCTTGGGGGCTGTCTCGGGGACTCTGAAACCCATAAATGTGCCCTCTAACCTTCCTTTGCCACCTCTACCACCTCTGTCGCCTCTGCCTCTAGACCAGCGGCCGCCACATGCACTAGACTCTGGGCCTCCACCTTTGCACGTGCAGGAATTGTGCCCCACACCCCAACACTGGCAACACATCATGTTTAGATGTCTCCTAGGCAGCACTGTCCCGCTTGGGGTATCGTCCACATCTCGTATTCTTCATTTTTGCTGTCTTCCAAGACATCTCTTAAATGGGGGTGGCGTAATTGGATCAAGATGTATCATTAGTGGCCACATTATTTGTCTACTGACGGGGCAGACAAAGTGGGAGTACATCGCGATATATGTTTCCCAGTGGTAGCACTCATACACAAAGTTCTTGAGAGATCTCCTCATAAATTGCATACACAGGACTGCATGGACACATGAGATGCCAGTCAACTCCCACCTATAATAGCTACAAGTACGCCTGTCTAAATCGACATGGTATTATTCGTTATCATTATTGACCTCAAATTAGGCAGCGCCTGATAAATGGGGACTCTAATTGCAACCTGCAAGTTGTAGTCTGGCAAGTCAATTTTTGACCTGCAGACACAAATGGTCCATTGACCGTGCCTTCTTTTCCATTTTTTAACGATCCTTCCCATGATGCCCTTTCGTATGATCTCGAACATACTAAGAATCGGTTTGTCTCGAGCTGCTAGGATGCAGGCATTGAAGGACTCGCTCAGGTTCTTGAGTCTTATGTCACACTTTAGGATGGAGCAAAAGGCATGTTTGGCCCAACATCTCGCATCTATTCCTCATAGATAGTTGTGGGCTACTAGTCAAAGCAAAAATAGCTTCACCATCTCTCTCTCAAAGTGCCTCTCTATTGTGGCTCTAGAAGTGACCCATATTGTATCCTTGAACAACCTGCCTTTAAATTGTTTTTGAAAATTTGTATACAATGTCGGATGCAAAAACGATGATCCACTTGCCCAGCACTTTCTCTGACAGCTAGCACCAGCCCCTACAAAAAATAACACTATGAGTTAAACATTAGTACACAACGCATATCATAAACATAGATGGCAAAAGCAATCAACCGCACCTTTGTCAGTCAGAAATGATTGTCCAACCATTGCCATATGGGGTGTTTATATCCTCGAGCAACAATTCCAGAAACCAGCTCCATGAATCCCTATGTTCTATTTCAACCATTGTTACAGCAATCAGATACATTCCATCGTTCCCGTCGATAGTGACAGCGGTGAGTAGCTGGGCCGGAGTTGCTTTCTTCAAGTGGCAACCATCAAAACAAATAACCGATCTACCACAGTTCAACAGGCCCATCTTACATGCATCCAAACACATGTACTTCCTTTTAAATGCACTCATCTATAGGTGAACATGCACTGAGCTTCTAGGATTAGACCTCTGAATCTTCTCGGTATAGGACCATATGGGCTTGTATTGCTCATTGCCATCCCATTCGTTAATTTTTTTGTCGCATTTCTTGCCCTTCTAGCAAGGCTGGGTGTGATGTTGACGTTAAACTCCTTCCTAACTCTCTCAATTATGGAAGAAAGGTTTCAGTCAGCCTAACTTTTAAATCTGTCCAAGTAATGTGCTACCACCCATTTGGTAGAGCCTTGACGGCTTTCCATCTTTCTCGAGCAAGTGTGAACGTCATTGTAGCACTTTATTTGAAATGTCATTTCACCTTGCATTTTTCAGGCATGCATCCGCCACGTTCATCCTTCTTGGCAGGTAGCCTTCAACCGATGAATATCACTATGGGTGAATTTTATCCCATACCCATTCTTCAACGCATGATCGACAATTTCTTCACTAATTTTATTAAGTGAACTATACTTCTTGCCAAGACCCATACCAGTAAACGCGTATTCTGATTGTGGTGGGCGTCTACGCCTACTCTCGGCCATGTCCATGTTTTCTTCACTATTGGTTTTGCATAATGAATGGAGCTCCTCCACGTCCTCCTTGTCTAGAGTTGTCGAGACAAAATGCACAACTAAAGTAGTTTCGTCTCCAATTGCACATACCTCATTTGGTACGTGTGTTGATGTGGGCCCCACATCAACTTGGGAGTTAATAATAGATTCCTTGACACTCCAAGACGCCATTTGGTGTTCAACAAATGCTTCAACTTTAACAAAATTTGGTGCAATTCAGCTCTAAGAAATCTCTAATCGCTGACAAAATCTCTAAGAAAATCGCAAGGAGTATAGTATGAGTTTATACAAGGAAGATATGCACGACATTGACAAGAGACCATCAGACTAAAGAGACATGAATAAGTGCAGACACACGTAGATGACCAAATCAAAGATGTACCACACACAGTTTTTAGTGGTGGAGGCTGCAATCCACCAGACAAAGTAGTAGCAGGTTCGCCTCTGAGGGCAATGGTGCTGTATATTTGAATCACGTTATTATGTCACATACAAATAAAGTAAATAATGGAGTTTGCATAAAAAGTAAATAACTTACAAGTCATCTGTGTCTTCCGTTGCTGAAGAGGACGATGGATAGGCCGCTAGAGAGGTTGCTGGAGGGGCTGCTCGAGATAATGATGAAGGGGCTACTCACTGCCCCATTCTCTACAATGATACCAACATCTCATAATGATGCTCCTCTATTCGCTCCTCCATTTTTTGCATTTGGAGCAGCCCCATTTCATAGAGCTCCTCTATCCGAACAAGTCGGTCCTCCATCATGCACATCTAGTTGGACATCTTCTCAAGCATTGAAGTAAAATGAGATGTCTGAGGAAGGAGCAGAGTCATTGGCTAGGGCGCATCACCTCTAAGGGTGCTAGAGGCTGAGCCACTAAGGGAGGTGGAGGCCGTAAACTGACGGAGGGGGGGAGGGGGGATGGGGCTGGCAGCTGAGACACTCTAGCTTGCTTCTTCGGGGTGAGCTTAGACAGAGTCTTGCATACCCATACCCTTTTAACTTTGCCAAGCCCCATTCGGTCCACTTTCAATTTGTTGTGGACGTCTGTGGCCTTCTCTTCGGTTCTTAGCTCTTCCTCCGAGATCAGTACCCTGTAATGCTCAACAATCCTTTGAATGAGCCAATTAAAAAGCAAACTCTTCACCAGGTTGTTGAGCACCTCGTACATGTGACTCAAAATGACAAAGTCGATGTCCACTATTTTCCTGTTGAACACCTTCTCGAGCAGATAAAGATCCATGCGCTAACATAGATGTCTATCTCGAGGCAAAATGGTACGTGTCATGATGATGTGGATCACTCAAGCTATGACATTCAAGTCATTGGACTTAAACTTCTTGTACGCTGCGATCTCGGGATCACAGTGTAACAACCTAAGCATTACTAGCCCTTCTCCTCTTCTGATAAAAGGTGGCTCCCGTGACACGTGATAGTAATGCTCACTTGGTTCTTCCGCCGAACATCCAAGCAACACGTTAATATTGTTGGGAGTCAGCCTTAACTCCCGTCCAAACATATAAGTCCGGACCTCTAATAGTTGGGTAGAATGTTCCAAATTTGTGTAAAATAGTTTGACAATCCGCTCACAGTAACTTCTACCCAATCGGCACAAACCGGCTAAACCAGCCCCTTCAAACAATTCTTCAATTTACAACTCAGCCAATGACTCAAAGTCTACTCTTCTAAAAACAATAATTGAACGGTCTTTAATCTCAGCTTCATACCGTTCCTTCACGTCGGCTATCTTGAAGAGTGGAGAGTGGAAACCCGCTGTAACGGTTGGAAACGGACCAATGCACTTGCTGCCGGTCATTGTTGAGGATGAGGTTGAGGTTGAGCTTCAACCTCGATTTCTATAAGAGGTGCAACCGCGGGTCCTCCAACGTCAACTGCGGCTACTCCAACTTGAACCACAAGTGCTCTGCCTTGCACCGCAACAGGTACATTTCCGTGTAACTGACCGACGAGCTCGGTTGCAATCCAACTTCGTTCACAGCCTGAGTCAATCGTTTCTAGTTGTGGCCAAGCTTCAGCTTGAGATGACCCACCCTTTAGCTTGAGCGACATTTTCTTTGCTGCGCGGGAAGCCATTGGTATCGATTCAACAGTGTTGAATGAAGGTTTGAGAGTACAAATGTTTGCCGAGCATTTCATGGTTAGCGATGAACTACTCGCTATAGACAGTCAAATCTTAGTAGGGCACAAGAACGCAAAACGATGGACGATGATCCGGGACGAATTGTTGTCAATCCGCCGCAGATCGTGGTCAATCCGCGGCGAATCGTGTCTCGATCAGCCATGATCTGCCACAGACCATCAATATAATAACGTTATTTTTAAAAATAACGATCCATGGTGAAATAGTAAACAATCCGCCGCAGACCGAAGTCAATATATTTAACGGCAAACGTGATAACGATGTTTGCAGAGACTTTTTTTTATAGTTCAGTGGTTAATTTGTTAACAAAAATAGTTTAATGATTGATTTGTCATTGATCACAAATTACGCTAGTTAATTTTTCATTTTCCTTTTAAAATATAATCATTCCCATAATACATGGTCAAATTTTTATATTACCCTATATTATAATTAATGTGTTAATAAATAATTATCAGTTCAATGAATCTATCCGCATTAATGAAATTGACCTTCTTCTTGTGAGCGCCAAAAACTACATTTGAAATTCTAGTCAGTTCATTCACCACCGTACCAAATTGCAGGAACGCCGACGCCTCGCCGTCGTTGACGAAGCATCATCCTTCCTTCCCACGAAGAAGGATTTCATCGAAGCCTTATGTATCTGTTCTATTGATTTGTTCGTCGCTTTGAAAGGAGCCACTAACGGCAAACAAAGAAAGGTTTGACCTACTCTTTTTTCGATTCAGTCTTTTGGAACGAAATACAGTTAGAGAAATGGAGAAGAGAATGCGCTCTTCTCTGAAATCCTCTGCAGAAGAGTTCGTCTCTGCAGCCACGAAGTTAAACCTCAAATCTGCAAAATCAACCTTAAAAAGCCTGATTCATGGCGTGAATCCATCTTCCGAAATCTCATCCTCCCTCCCTCTTTCGCTCTTCCAATCTATTTCTAAATCTATTAGATTATTTCGTAATGGTAAAGATCCGAATTCCTCGACCTCTGATCCTAATTTATCCAAATCCCCGCCGACTCCTCCATCTAAGCGTCTCCGAAGATCTTCCAGACGATCCAAGACTCGAGACGAACATAATGGGGTAAATGATGGCCAGAATCCCATTTCAGAAGAGAGACAGGTTGTTGAGAAGCTTGAGATTCTATGTTACGTTGTGCTGTTATGTGTTACGCATCCTAAAAGAGCATTTTCGTCCAATCATTTATTGCTCTGCGCTCAAGAACTACATGAAAATCTAATTTTTTTTGAGTCGGAGTCAGTGCTGTTATCAGAGATTGCGACCTTGTGTGAGGAGTGGTGGAAGGGGGATTTGCCAGGGAAAGAATCACTGATCACTCAGTTCATTCCATACTTACTTTCAAGGTCTTTGACATCCTCAAAAAAAGTGGACGTGCATAAGGTTTATGTTCTCCGCAAGGCACTTACACTGTTCGATTATGAGGACCAGAGCATTGAGGATTTGAAGCTTTTGCTTATTCGTTGTGTGATAGCACCACTGTATCTGAAAATTGAGGATGGGCGACGGTTTGTTGCATTTTTGTTTGGGTTGAGCAGGCAGCTGTTGAAGGAAGCATTGGCAATGATTCGTTCTCAGATTCCTTTTGGGAGGAAATCAATGCTGGAGGCATATGGAGATATCCTGTTTCGTGCTTGGAGAGTTGCTGAAGGGGAATCGAGGGAGGAGTTGGAGGATGGGTTTCTACAAAGTTTGGTGGAGGGTGTTATATATGGGAGCTCAGCAACATTTTCTGCTTCTATTCGTAGAATTTTGGGAGGATTTATAAACCAGCGCACAACAGATGGAGTTGAGAAGCTTCTTTTTCGACTGGTGGAGCCTGTCATATTTCGATCTCTACAGGTAACCTTCTCTATCTCCAATATCTTTTGGCTCAGTCTACCGTTGCTGAAACGAATATGGTTTCTGATATTCCTCGACCACTGGCAACTAAATTTCAAGCTCAACCTTTTTTGGTAATCAGCATTTCAATTGTTTAAGAAATACCAATGCATTTTAACCACGATTAATAAGCATGACAATATCATTGAACAAATTGCTAAGAGTCAAATTTGTAGTTCCTCGGAAAGAGTTTTGTCAATAACGATTCAGTGATCTTTTAAGATTTATCTGCAGTCTTAGTTAATCAGTATGGATATACGGAAGAATTATTTGATCACGTCGCTTAGTTTTTGACAGGTTGCAAATTCTAATGTTCGTCAAAATGCATTGCATTTGCTATTGGACATGTTCCCTCTTGAAAATCCCGATGCCACAAAGGAAGTGAAAGACACGTTGCTTAACAAACAGTTCTTTCTGATAGAGAGACTACTCATTGATGATTGTCCAGATGTCAGAGTAACTGCAGTGGAAGGCTGCTGTCGTCTTCTTCATTTATTTTGGGAAATTATCCCTTCGTCAATCATAACAAAGATAATTACAAAGATTTTTGACGATGTATCACATGACATATGCACTGAAGTCAGACTTTCTTCATTGAAAGGAATGATTTATTTGTTTGGTAATCCTCAGTCACATGAAGTTCTTAAAGTCCTTCTACCAAGATTTTCTCATCTGATGCTGGACAGTATTCTTTCCATTAGAGTTGCTTTAGTGGATCTACTACTTCTTTTACGAGATACTCGGAGTTTCCAATTTAATAAGGTCTAGTACTCTCTACTTTTATCCTTGTATTAGTTATTGCATCATAGTTTTATCTGAATTATTTTATATAAAAATATTCAGGTTGTAGATTTAGATGTGCTATTAGATGCCCTTGCAAATGATCAATCCCTTGTTGGTAAGAAAATTACAAGGTTGCTCATGCCATCATATTTCCCTTCAAAAGTCTCTGCTGAAGAAGCATGCAAGCGCTGTGTTACTCTCATTAAAAGGTCCCCTATGGCTGGAGCTAATTTTTGTCAATATGCTGTATCAGAAGGGGCATCTCTTGAATCTGTCATGGAACTTGTTCGAGCATTCGTTAGTTTGGCTTTATCATATGAAAAACTTGATGCAAAACATTTTGAGGGTTTACTTCTTGCAACAGAATATCTTTGCAGCAACCTAGTGAGTGAGCCACGTTACAAGAGTGCTCTTAAAGAGTTATTTGGTGGTGAAAGGCTGAATAGCTTGTTTGCTGTAGCACCAACTAGGCAAGCTCAGTCTTCCATATTCAACTTTGTTTCCACCATATCTCCAGATGATGCTAGTGGGCTTCTTGAAACATGTATGAGTTTAGTCACTCATTGTATTGGTTTATCGGATGATATAGAAAGGCAAGTTGAAGTTAAAGCTGCCCAAAAGTTATTGTTGTCCTGTGACATGTCTGATTACATGTTTGATGCTCTTACAGTGCAACTTCATAAAGCTGCATATCACTGTCATATTAAATTTGGAACGAAAGTGCCAAAGCTAAGTACTTCTTTGACGAAGAAGAAGAAATGCAATTCGTTGGGGAAATTTGCTTCCAAATTTAAACATTTCAATTTAAAAAAGTTGAGCAATTTTGAAGAGGATTATTTAGTTGCAGTAGCTGTCTCTTGGCAAATTAAAGATTTGCTCGTGTCTGAGGACTCTCGAAATGCAATATTAAGTTCTCAAAGTTTGGGATCAATATTTTTTTCTTTAAAGGTTATTTCTGAGATCAGCATTGTTCAGTGCATGCAGTTTGAATTCGTTGATGCATATCCTGTCATGGCGCATACAGCTCTTGCTTTGCATAGTACACTTCAAGATTTAACCACAAGTAAAACCAACATCAGCAAAAGCAGAAACAATAGTTTGCCAGATTCTTTAAATGTGAAGGCAAGTTATTTTCATCTAGTTTCTCCTTTTAGCATCTGTGTTGTTTTGTTTCACCTAATGATTTGAATTTTCAGTTTCCAAAATTAGCATTCCCTCATTTAAGTGTTGCTATAAGTTCAAGACAATGTTGTTGCTTGGTGTCAAAGTAAATTTTTTTTTTATGCATACTGACATATCTCACTGAGCGAAAATTGATTAATTAAGTCTAGTGTATATGTGGTACACCGCTATAAATTGGCTGATAATTAGATTAATTTTTTCATTAATGGAGTGTTTAAAGCCATTTTGATGGTTTGCAATTCTGTTCTTTTTGTGCAGTCAATATTGGAACAAACAGTGAATCATCTACTGACTTGTTCAGGTAAGCTTTTTGAATCAGATGGCAAATCAAAAAGCTTTTGCAGACAGAGGCAGAGGAAAAGAAAAGAAGCCTCTTCCCATATCGAGGGAGGTAAGTGTTGAGAGCATCCTCTATGGATCCACTGGATGCATTCATCTGAGAGTACTTTCATCTTATTTTACTTTAACCAGCAAGCAATACGGTAGGAAGTAGTCTATCTTAAAACTTCTTATGCTGTGAAAAACACAATGAATGATGTTAACATATTTTTAACCCACGCGAGCTTGGCATTCATATTTATAAGATGTAAACATGTGGCTTCTTCAAGGGAGACAAAATGCTCATTTTTTTATGTATTTTAGCCTGTAAACTGTACTTTATATAATCTTCAGTTTTATTTTTACCTGAATATAATTTCCACACGATAATTATGTCATTATTAACATTAGTGCAGTATCCTCCGTGGATGAAGAAAAGAAGATACTGAATAAGGTGAAGATACTGATGGTGATTCTCAAGTTCATTGTTGACACCAGTACTCTAGGTTTTATTCCTCAGAATCTGGGACCGTGCTTAAAGTTCACGTCAGAATACACACTATTTATCATATCTATTTTAAGGGAACATTACTGTAACAAATTTCAGTTGACGGAAGTCGGTGTCAAAGATTTATTTCTATGTGTAAAGAGCTCGTTCACATATGCATCCAAGTTATTAAGTCAAGCCCTTCAATATGGAAGTAGAAATCTTCAGGAAGAAATTGATCTTGGGAATAACCTGCTTGATTTGATTGTCTCAACTGAGTCATACTTGAGCTCCGGCTATGCAGCTCATATTGTTGCTATAGTGAAGCCATGGCTTCCAGATTTGATCTTGGCATTAGGAGCAGAACTAGTGATGAAACAAACTAATGAAGACGGGACTTGTACCATCACATATGAACGGATTAAATCTTGTTTTCCTTCATGGTTATTGACTGTAGCAAAGATGGAGTGCTCAAATGTCAGCGACAATGGGTTAGAGGAGGATCAAGTCTTTAAATCCGGCGAATTTCCCACGTTTAACAATCTTCTGGGAATGATTATCACGTCGTTGAAAGGAGATGGTAAAATAACGGATGTAATTGGAGTGATTTTCTTAACAGGTTCGATGGTCGGACTTCAACAAAAGGAGTTTGAGTCGGTATTCGGACTCGTACATTTTGTCTGTGAAAAACTATTCAGCAATGGTGACAAAGATTGGGGTGACTTCATGCTGAAGGTCTTGCAGGTAATGTATCCGCAAATCGAGAGAGAAATTGAAGAGCAATGTAGCGAAGATGTAAGACAGCAATTGCATAGAGTAAGGGGCTTGCTTGAACCCATATGGATGCATCACATTTATGAAACTGGAAGAATTTCCTTAATGGAAGAATAGCTTCAACATTCTGTAATATGTATCTTCTTTTTTTGAGCTTCAGTTTATTCTAATGCCTCTTGTTAGTCTTCATCTTCATCATTTTAGGGGTTGCAGAAATCAGGCAGCCATAAATCAGCACAAATATCAGGTATCACTTGGCTTTTTCCTCGCATGTATTTTTGGTTTTGAATCTAACCTTATCATGAGAAAGAAAAACAAGGAACTCAATTCTCTTACAAAAGAAACATACAAAAGGGTGTGAGCTTCCTTTGAAGCCTTTGTTCCGAAAATTTCACGGAAGTTTACACTTTGAAATTGCTTTTGGTGAAGAAATACTGAAGCCATTGTGCCAATGATAAGTCAAAACCTCCTTTGAGGATTACTTATTCTAGACGGGTTAGGAAGTAAAGTGAATAAGAGAAGTTGTAATTTGGTCATCAATTAGAGTTAAATTACTAATGATAACAGTTATATGGAAGGATAATTGAGCACAAGTAGCTGAAACTGAAAGGGCGGAGTCAGACAGTTTTCTGAGAGTTGGGGAGAAATCCTGGGGAGAGAGTGCAGGCTCTAGAATAACCTGTCGTGTGTGTGGAGTTAGTAATATCCTTCTACGTTGTTCTTGTAGATCAATGACTACTGAATTGATCAATAAAATCAGAGTTCTTATCATTTTGGTATCTACTGATTGAATGCCCCGGGCTAAACGAAATCAAGCAGATCTGTATAAGCTTCATTGTGACACGAGTAGAGAAAATAATGCTCCCTACTTTCAGGTGCTTTACACAGGAATTGTCTTTAACGAGGCAGCAATTGGCATCTCTAAAAACCCGACAAGTATATTCTAACAAACCACTGAGTATTGGCTAAGAAACTCGAAGTATTGTCAAATAAATATGATCATTGAAGCTATCTTACAGGTAAAACATGTTGATGAGAAGTTAACGATCAATGCAACAATATTAACAGCCAGCTGAAACTAGACATGGCTAACGGGAGGGCTGGCGAGTCAGCCCGTTACTGTAGCGGGCTGAGCTCAGCTCGAATCGTGTGATCGCCATCGCCATCGGTGATCGTCGACTCGCATGGAGGTGAGACGACGGACCGAGGCCTGCGCTGGATCTCGCGTCGAAGGTCGTCGTCGGGGCGTCGAGGGACAAAGATCGTCGTCGCCCGTCGGGGCGTCGAAGGACGAAGCTAGTGCCCAGTAGCAAGCTCTAAACTCTGAAGTGCCGTCGGGAGTGAGACTCCCCTTCTTTGTGAGAAGCGCGCCTTCTCTGTGAGAAGTTTCTCACAAAGAAGCAGAGGGTGCTGGTCGACTCCGTCTGGCGTCCCGCAAGCTGCATCGACTCTCGCGTCGTCACGAGATCCTCAGGCCGCGATCTCCCTCTCGCAGGAGACCGTCAGTTGGCACCCGCTCACGTCAATGGCGATCGCCGACAAGACAGAGCTCGCCGACTCGTGTGGAGGGGAACTCCCGAAGTCCACCAACGTTCGTGGTTTTCGTTGGCGCCTCTGTCCCGCATTGTCGCCTCTGTCTGAGAAGTTCAGACATGTGGCTTGCTTCTCTGTGAGAAGTTCTCACAGAGAAGCAACGGTCTTCAGACCGTTTCTTGCAACGGTCACTAGACCGTTGCCTGTTGCTCGTCTGAGGGCTCGACTGAGCCTCTCAGCTGTTGGCCAACGATCCCAACACAGCAACGGTCTTCAGACCGTTGCTGTGTATTCAGTTCAGCTTCAGGCTGAAGCCTGAATGAATGAGATCAAGCAACGGTCTTGAGACCGTTGCTTGCTTGATCCAACGGTTGGCAAATTATAGGCTATATATACTCTTCATTATCTCTCAAATTTTTCATCCCAACTTTCTTACATTCTCTCAATCTTTTCACCAATTTTTCTCTCAATATCTCAATCTTTCTCTTCATTTCTCAATTGATTATTCTCTCCATCTTTCTCCCAATTTCAAAGGTATATTTTATTTTTTTAATTTTAGTTTTTTTAATTTAATGTGTATTACAAAATAACTAATTTTTTTTTGCAATTTTTGTAGGACTCGTATTCGGGGAGGAGGTGATCACAATTCACAACAATTGCATACTATTGTTGCGTAATTGGTGTGCGGTATCATTTTATTTATTAATTGTTTCGCAGTAGTCAATTTTTTTAATTATGGATTCTCATGATTTTTTAATTGACACTTTTAATGACACTAACGATGATATTGAGGAAATTAGGGAAGATAATCTCACAATTGTAATTGATCAATCATCGGCACATGCATCCACATCGTCACCTAGAAAAAAAAGAAGTAAAACGTCGATTGTATGGAATAATTTTGAAATGAAAGATATTAAAATTGGTGGAAAAATAGAAAGTAGAGCACAATGTAAATATTGTATTAAACATTATGCATACATATCCGGTAGTTCTATTAGCACACTTGGTAGGTATTATGCAAAATATCACTCTAACGCGCAAGTGAGAGACCCTACACAAACACTCATAAATGCTAGTGGCAGTGGCAATTTTATGTATTCATATAATAAAATGAGAGAAGGAGTAGCAAAATATATATCACAATATGAGGCACCTTTATCTATGTTTGATAGCGAGTTATTTGAAAATTTTATGAAAGAGTATATTAATCTTAGTTTTAGACGAGTCCCTAGAAGTACGACGCGAAGTGATATTATTAAAATGTATAATCATATGAAAAATGAATTAATTGAGTTTTTTTCAAATGCTCCGTCTATCTCTATTTGTATTACTTCTGATTTATGGAGTGCACCTAATGCTTTAGGATATATTGTCGTAACTTCTCATTTTATTGATGACTCTTGGAAATTAAATAAAAGAATATTAGGATTTCGTAGTTGTGAATATCCATATAGTGGCGTTACCATTTATAGATATTGTTGGAATTTTGCATGAATATGCTATTAGAGATAGAATTTTTAGTATTACACTAGATAATGTTGCTGCTAACGATGTTGCAATTTTTGAATTTAAAGGTTATTTCAATTAGATACGGCTCATAATACTCTTTTTTCATATGAGATGTGTTTGTCATATTTTAAATTTAGTTGTTCGAGATGGCATGTCATATATTTCGCTACATATTGAATCTATTCGATCTGCAATTTCTTTTATTACTTCATCTAATACGCGACAACAAGAATATTGTAAAGTTGCTCAACTTAAACCAAGAAAATTAAAAACCGATGTAGATGCAAGGTGGAATTCGACTTATTTAATGTTAGTAAATGGTAAGCCATATTAGTTAGTTATTTGTGCTTATATTAGTGAAAAAACAAAATGTATTACTCTTGATCATAATAGTTGCGATATTGCTAATTTATTTTTTGGTTTTTTAAAACCATTTTATGAAGTTACAAATAAATGTTCGGGAATTTATTATCGCACTACTCATCTTGTTCTCCCACTTTTTATAAAATTAACGGGCACTTTTCAAATATTTAAACAAAGAAATGAATTTTGTGCATTAATTGAAAAAATGAAAAAAAATTTTAAAAAATATTGGCTTAACAAGATTTAAATTAGATGGAGTACGTATAATGCTTGATAGAATTGCTTCTAATTTAGGTATTTCTTCTTCAATTAATGGTGCTCAATTAAGAAATGAAATTGATAATTTATTTTCTTCTTATGAAATTAAATATTCTAATAATCGTTCAATTCCTTCATATGATATGCATGCTAGTTCTAGTAGTGGTGCTTGTGGTGGAGATCCACAAGATTTTATGTATGATATATTTAAGCAAATAGATAGCAATGTTCATTCTTATAATTCACAAAGAAATGAACTCGATATTTATCTTAACACTTACCATAACATTTCTTGCCCCGAGGATTTTGATATTTTGGCTTGGTGGAGAGTCAACTCTATTTCATTTCCTATTCTTTCTAGAATGACACGTGATCTACTAACACCTCCGGTCTCTACAGTAACATCGGAGTCTGCTTTTAGTGCAGGTGGACGTGTGTACGATGATAAACGAGGAAAACTTGCACCAGAAATCGTTGAGGCACTCATTTGCATGAAGGATTGGAACGACGCTGTGACGAAAGATCAACAACGAGAAGATGACATAGTTGAAGAATTCAAAAATTTGGATGTCGAAGACTAAATTTTTATTTAAATTTGAAATTGTAATTTTCATTTTCATATATTTTCTTTATCTTGTAAGTTGTGCTTTGAAATTGTAATTTATATTTGAAATTGTAATTTTCATTTTCATTTTGAAATTGTAATAAAAATATTTATTCAATTCAATAAAAATATTTATTCAATTAAATTATTAATTATAGTATTTTTACATTATAATAATAAATGTTTATTATAATTTTAAATTGTATAATATTGAAAATAATTTATAATATATTTATATAAGATATTATTATTTATGTATATTTGGCTCGTTAGGCTCGGCTCGTTAAGGCTCGTTAGGCTCGCTCGACTCGTTAAGGCTCGGCTCGTTAGGCTCGGCAGGCTCGTTAGGCTCGGCAGGCTCGACGAGCCAGACTTTTTCAGGCTCGGCCGGCTCGGCTCGACTCGTTAGCCACCTCTAGCTGAAACTATGCTAATTTATATTGTTTATGTAAACTGAAGGCACCCATTTTGCCAATTGTCGAGAAATTATCGTCCAAAATAATGACATCAGCTCTCTCTTTGGCAACATGAGTTGCGAAGAAAAGCTTTCTTCAGTCGATTATCTGGAACGCATAGATCAGGGACATGAACTAACTTGTGCCGATTTGTCGTAAGGAACTGCTAATATTGACTAGAATATGAGAAGGGAAGTATACATCTCAATCCCTGTTGTGTAAATGAAAAAATATAAATGAAAATTGTTTAGATTGTGCGAGTAAATCCATCGAAGTGAAGTTATAACCATTGTTAGAAACTGACCTCATGGCAAGTCCAATATCGGCTTTGTATAGTGCCGGGCGTCGTTTGTCCCATCACAGGTTCCAGCAACAACTTCATTGAATGTAGTTCTTAGGTGTTTCACAAGTGCATGCTTATCTAGAGGGGAAGATCTAGTCATCGCCTGCCGAAGTTTTATTATACATCACTTCCAATATCAGCATGTTGAAGAACTTAATGGGTATGAGAGCCTCAATTTTAGGAATTAATTCAAGCAGCTCCTCTGGCTCTTCTGCCTAAAATCTGAATCTTCAATGGCTAAGCCATCATTGTTGAGAATCCCACATTCCCTAGTTAGGGCCTTTGCCGTATTGATGTTATCTCCTATAACAATTCGTTCTACCAGCTAAACGACATACAGCAACTGAATCCTTTACGCTAGGACGAACGGGATCTTTGATGGCCCACAATTCCAATACAATTTGTTAAACTTCAGTGCTTTGGATTCGTTTTGGGGTGACTTAACAAGACTGCATTGTTCCTGAAATTCATATTAAGGTGAAGATTGTTAGAGTCCGGTGTGACCTAAATTCTAGTTGGTTAGGTTGAATTTGTATCCAATATTAAAGTTATTTATTTTCTCTATATATTGATGCTTGAATCGCAAAACTCAATGAATTTCTTCTTCACTAGGTGGTTTTTTCTCGTAAAAATTTTTTATATAAATTTTGGTGTCTCTGTTTCCTCAGTTTCTTTTTTTCGTTTTGGGTTCGATTCTCAACCATTGGTATTAAATTTTGGTTGAAGTTCTCTATACAAATTTTCAACAATTGGAATAGAGTGAAATTGTGAGTTAAATGCTATAATAGAACAGAATTTAGAGTTTTCAATTTTTGTGAAAAATTACACTTTGGAAAAAAAAACTAAAAAAAATAAAAAGAACAAAAAGGAAAATTTTGTTTCCTTTTTCCTGCGTGCGTCTGTTTTCTTCAAAGGAAAATTTTGTTTTTTTTTTACTGCATGTGCTGCTGTTCATCTACAACAGAGAAGGCAGGTCTTCTTCAAACAGAGAAGAAGAGGGGAAGCTTCCGCCTTCGACCTTCTCTGTCGCCAAACAGAGAACTCATGCCACCGTTCATCCTCAGAACAGAGAGAGAAAAGGATGCCGTACCGCTCGTCTGATCGCCTACCACCATCGCACAGAGCCGACCGATTTCGAGTTCACAGTCGCCACCGGTCGGATTTTCTGCTTGCCTTTGCTCGTCCGAGACAACGGAGTCTCGCTTTGTCACTAGCCCCGCCGTCCGCCAGTTGGCCACCCTCTGCAGGGAGCTCCGTTTGAAGAAACAGTGGGCCTTCTTTCTTTCTTGGATCTCTTGTTTTGAAGTCTGCAAAAAATTTGCTGCATTTTGCCCGATTGTGGAGGTGTATTTTTGGGAATAATTTTCTGAAATTTTGTTGGATGAATTTGTTAAATTTGAGAATTTTGGTTGGGATATTGAAATTAATTGGGATCAAAATTTTGAAGACGGATATTTTAGGATTAGCTATGTTTTTAGGAAAATTTTAAAATTTTTGGGGGAGATGAGTTCGTTGAAATTTGATATTCTGTTGTTGGATCAGAATACTAGATTTCAGTTATGGCAAGTGAAGATGCGAGATGTTCTCGCACAAATGGATTTAGACGACGCGTTATTATGACTTGATAAAATGCTCACGTCTTGGAGTGAAGAGGATAAACTTTGAAAGGATCGAAAAAACCTATATTTGATATGTTTGCATTTGTCAAATCAGATTTTGCAGAATGTTTTGAACGAGAAATCTGCCGCTTAATTATGGTTTAGATTGGAGCAGTTGTGTATGAGGAAAACCTTGACTAGAAAGTTGCATTTGAAGCAACGACTTTATTTTCATCAGTTTGTAGAAAGAGGTTCTGCTGAAGAATACTTAAGCGCATTCAAGAAGTTAGTTTCAGATTTGGAGACTATGAGATGCAAGTATGATGATGAAGATTTAAGGTTAATTCTACTATGTTCGTTACCTATTTTATATGGTGTTTTCAGATATACGATTTTATACAGTAGAGAAAGTCTAACTTTGAAAGAGATTTATGGTATTTTGTTATCAAAGGAAAATATGAAGTAGATTGTTGTTGGATCTGAGTCTCGATGTTAGGGATTTGTCATTTGGAGTAGAATAAGAGAGTCAAACAACAAAGGCAATGAAAATGTTCAGAATTTGAAAGGAAGATCAAAGTCAAGAACTGTGATAGAATCTATTACTTCTGTCAGAAGAAGGGGCACATTAAAGCCGAGTGCCGTAAATTGTAAAATGAAATAAAGAGAGCTACTAAGAAGGAAAAACAACTGATGATGTCCAGTGAAGTTGTTGTCACAGAAGAAGAAGACTATAATTGTGTCAGAGGGAAACTCAAAGCCAAACAATGATTGAATTATAGATTTAGCTTGTTCTTTTCATATGTGTTACAATCAGAAGTGGTTTTCGACATATGAGACCAGTTCAGGAGGTGATGTGTTAATGAGTAATAACATACTTTGCAAGATAGCTGGTATTGGTACCTTCAAAATCAAAATGTTTGATGGAGTTGTGAGGACACTGGGTAATGTGTGACATGTTCCAAATTTAAAGACGAATCTGATCTCGTTGAGAACTCTAGATTCAAAAAGATACAAGTACAACGTTGTAAGTGGAGGTATAAAGATCATTAGGGATGCTCTCGTCAAGTTAAAGGGACATAGAAGCTCTACAAATTTGTATGTGTTATAGGGTTCTATAGTGATGAGTGATAGATTGCAAAGTTTGTAAATTCACATTTTAAAATATTTTTTAAGAAGACTCAGAATAAGTCAGGTTCTCAGGTGAAGTTCAAGTTGAGATCTGAATCTATATCAGAGTCAATACATCAGGCTGTTACAGATGTTTAGAGTGATGCACTCACCACATCGTCACTAGTTTTAGTTTCAAGTCAGAGTGGTATCATCAAAGACAGAATCAAAAGAAATGGTAAAGCTCCACGATGATATGGTAAAACTACTTTGGTGGGTTATGCATTGAATATGTTCGAGGGTATTGATTCCAGTAGAGAGTCTTCAACATATTCAAGTGCAGTTCGTTACGAAAACTAGGATAATTCGGTGGAACCATGGAGGAGATGTGATTTCTTTCCAAGTGTGTCTCTCAAGTTTAAGCAGCGCTTAAACTTGATTGGTATTAGATATTCGCTCAGCAGGGGTCTTTATGGAAGAGGAGGTTATTTTTCATTGGAGTTTTGTATATCGTTTACCTTGCATTGGAATTTCTTTGAAGATGAAAATTGTTAGAGTTTAATGTAATGGATTCATTTTGGGGTGGGCTGAGAAGCTTGCATTGGATCTCTCATGTGGAATTTGTGTCAAGGTGGAGATTGTTAGAGTTCAATGTGACCTTAATTCTAGTTAGGATGAGTTGGGCCCTATCCAATATTAAGGTTATTTATTTTCTCTATATATTGATGCTTGAGTTGTAAAACTCATTGTACTTTGATTTCCAAATATTGAATTTCTCTTTTACCCGTGGTTTTTTCTTGTAAGAATTTTTTACGTAAATCTTGGTGTCCCTGCTTTCATAATTTTCTTTTTCCATTTTGCGTTCATTTCTCAACACAAGTAAAGCTAGTCTCTGAAATAGGATTCTTTTGCAAAGAATTCACTCTCAAAGTTCCATATAGGCAAGGGGTAGAGTTCGGAGAGCTTCGATTGTATTGTTAAGATGCTTAATGGATCCTTCATCAAGAGGCGCAATCTCACCACTTGAATTGATGACCTTGTTACGCAGCCAGAACTGTTTCCGAAGCACCCTTAGTATGTGCTCTTACACCACCTCTGGGAAGTTCAATTAATACTCCCATTTGCTTTTTCAAAGAGTTGAATGACTCGACTTTGAGAAGCTTAGACGTTCCTCGATTGGTTTGAAAATCTCCACTGAGCGATAAAAACAAATTCAAACAATGCAGTCTCACTTGGTGTTCCCAAAATCTCGAGCCTGCCGTCTTTGTTGACTAGCACTTCGCCTCTGGTGTTATTAAATATCGATTGGAGAAGAAGATTCTTAAGGGAATCGAGGAGATTCGAGCGCGAGTCGAAAACCTCATCGACGTCTGAAGTGTTCATACAAATGCCTGACTTGACGACAATCATGTGGTTGCTTGTTAGTGTTCCTGTCTTTAATGTTCCAAGTCTGTCATGGGCCCTTTTTAGTCACCCTTCCATGATAATGCTGACTATCAACGACGCAAGTGCACAAACTTGGAGGATCATGAGAGTCATGTCTTGAAGGGCTTCCACTACGAACACCCATAGACTCTTGGATTCTGTTACTAGATATCTCTGGCAAAAAGAAATTAGAGAAGAGAAACATAAGTCCCTTTTTATTTCCTCATTGTACATCAGTCTCTTTTATATTTGTTCACAACAATTATCATTTACAATTGTTTTTCTGTTACGATTTTTCTATGTGAATTCATTAAGCCAACTGGGTCTCTCTCTGACCCTTTTTCTTTCAATATTGCTCTCAGCTACTTCTTTGCTAACATTGCCTTCCTCTCGAGAAGAAACCTTGTTCTCAAAGTTAAAAATTAAGAAAAGCTTTATGAAACTTGTCAATGAACCAAAATATGCAGCAGCGAATTGTCTCCAATTTTGATCCATCTTGTATTCAAAACTGATAACATCTCAATTAAAGGATGATTGTCAACAAATCCTTTCGGTAATGGCGTAGAATGAATACTTAAATCTTCCTTGAATGGCTAAAGTAAGGAAACATGAAACATCGAATGTATCTTAGCATCATATGACAATTGCAATCTGTAAGCCACCACTCCAATTTGTTCAACGATTTTAAAAGGACCATAAAGATGCTTGCTAAGTTTTGAATATGATTATCTCTTTATACAAAACTGTTTGTAAGGTTGAAGTTTAAACAATACCAAGTCTTCTAATTCAAAATGGCGCTCACGTCAGCATAATGCTTCATTCGATTTTGTACCTGTTGTAAATATTTCTTAAGATGTTTTAAAACCAAGTGTCACTTTTGTAAGCTAAAATCCACTACTTCTACTGAAGAGACCCTTTGAATATATAATATGGTTGTTTGAGATCTGTCATAAACAACTTCAAAAGGGAACATAGCAATGGAAGAATGATAAGAAGTATTATAAGAATATTCTGGCCAATGAAGCAACTTTTCCCACAAACTTGGATGCTCCATCACCAAACATCATAAATACTGCTCAACGATTCTATCAATAACTTTTGTTTGCCCGTGAGTTTGCGGGTGATATAAGCTACCATACATAAGTTTAGTGCCACTCAATCTTAATAAATCCTTCTAAAATTTACTCATAAAGATTGGGTTGTTATCACTTATAATTGTCTTTAGTATACTGTGCTTACAAATATTTTGTACAAAAACTTTAGCAACTTTAGTAGCTGAATAAGAAGAAGGCAGTGCCACAAAGTGGGCTAACTATGGTATTTTATCTACTACTACCAAAATAGAAGTACACCTTTTTGAAGAAGGAAGATCATAGATAAAATTCATATATGAATTTGCACAAATTTTGACAAGAATATCTAATGATTGTAATAATCATGGGGATTTTTTTGTCTCATATTTTGTCTGATGGCATGTGGGACAAGTTTGGACAAAATGTTGAACTTTTTTTTTTCAGATTTGGCCGTTAGCTAACTCTCTCAATTGTTTGAATAAATACTCAGTGACCCACAGCTAACAAAGAATGAAATTCTCTAATAAGGTCAGTACGACACACAGAATCCTTGCTGAGAACAACCATCATGAATGATAAGACCACCTTGTAGTTTATAACTTCGATAATTTTGGGGATACATATTCTAATATAATTCTTGTAAATATGATAAAGAAGCAGTTTTCTCTCTTAACTTGTCCAATAAAGTGCACTTTAATGTAGCTGTTGTTGAATAGGAACAATCAAGGCTAGAGTTAATAGCAAATCTTCTTGAAAATGCATTTGCGACGAAATTACCTCTTCTTGGATTATAGACTATATCAAAGTCGTATCCCAATAGTTTAACAATAAACATTTGTTGTTCAGGAGTTTGAATCACTTGTGTCAGCATTTCACGAATGCCTTTTTAATTTGTTTTGATATTAAATCAATTGCCCAATAAGTAATGTCTCCATTTCTTAACTAACTGCAAATATTTCTCCAATATAAGTGGTTCTTTTTCACATTTTGATGGATAACTTTTTGGTGAAAAAAACAATAGGATGCTTTTTTTATATTAACACAACACTATCACCAATGCCACATACATTTGTCTCCACAATAAAAGGTTAAGAAAAATTGGGTAAAGCTAGAATTGGTGCCAGAACCATTGCTTCTTTTAATTTGTTAAATGAGTTCTCAGCCAGCATATTCCACTTAAAAGCATGTTTCAGTAGTAAAGCAATTAAAAGACTTACTATTGTAGCATAATTGCGAACAAACTTTCGATAATGTCTAGTTAAGTCGAAAAATCCTCGTAGTTGTTGCAATGTCACTAGAATTGGGCACTCTAGAATGGCTGAAATTGTTTTGCTCTTAGGGGATGCCTTATCTGCTGAAACAATATGGTCCAGTATTCTATGGAATCTTAACCAAAACTGCACTTGCTTAATTTAACAAACAATTTGTTATGTTGAAAACAATATAGGACTTTTTCCAAATAAACATGATGCTATGTTCTTGACATATTGTATACCAAAATGTCATAAAAAAAAAAAAGATAATAACAAATTTTCTTAAAAACAACTTCAAAGTTTCATTCATCACAGTTGGGAAGGTTGCCAACGCATTAGTGAACCCAAATGACATCACTAAAACTCATAACGACCTTCATGAGTTTGAAATATGATTTTAAAAACATCATCAGAACTCATTTGAATTTGACAATACCCAGCTCAAAGATCTATCTTACTAAAAACAGTTGCATCATTTAATTCATCCAACAATTTATCTACTATTGGAATTGAGGATTTGTCAAGTATTGTAAGATTATTTAAGACTCTATAGTCAATACAAAATCTCCAAGTCTCATCTTTCTTCTTTATCAACAACACTGGAGAAGAAAAAGGGCTTCTACTTGATTTAATTATTCCTACTTTTATCATTTCAGCAACAAGTTTTTCAATCTCAGCTTTTTTGAAAATGAAATACTGATAAGGTCTCATATTAACTGGTGTTGAATTAGGCAGCAAATGAATCTGATGATTAATTGTTCTATTCAAAGGTAATCCTTTTGGAAGTTATATAATATCATGATATTTCTCAATCAAGTCTCGCATATCAGAAGGTACATAATTAATTGAAGCTTCAGATACCAATGAAATTGATTGTGAGATAAAATATTGTGACATTGCACTTTTTTCTTCAATTTCTTTAACTGATGCAATTGGGTCGTTGATGGAATTTGTTGCCTTTCACCCTTTAGAGTCAGCACTTTATCATTACAATTGAACTTCATTATCAAGACTTTATAGTCCATCAAAATTGGTCCCAAGAGTTCTAGTCATTGAACTCCCAAAACTATATATGTGCCTAACATAAAAATCAATGAAAAAAACTTGCCCTTGAATTTTTACTTCCAGTTGTGAACAAGAGCCTATACAAGATAATTCATCTCTATTTCCAACTAACACTTTGAAATATTTGGAAGGTTGAATTGTTAAGTTCAATTGTTGAACAAGTCGAGTTTTGAATAAAATTTTGGGTAGATCCCCCGTCCACCGAAATTTGTACTACCTTTCCTGCAATTGAGCCAACAACTCGCATGGTTTTAGGAAATTACAGTCTAGCTAATCCGTGTAAACTTATTGCTGACAATTCCCCTTCTTCTTGATCTGTACTTTCTGATGGAATTAAACTATCCAATCTCATTGAGTCTGGAACAACATTCTCTTCATCCTCTAACATTAGCACAATCAATTTGGATTTGCATTTATGATTTCTACGTAATTTTTCATTGCATTTATAACAAAAATCCTTTTCTCTTTGTTTCATCATTTCCATGGCGGTTAACCATTTAACTGGAATATTAGAAGATTTTACATTCAATAACGTAGGATTAGGCTGAATCATTGGAGTAGGAAGTAAGGGCGATGTTGGATTACTTACCCAAACTGATTGATGATACTGAGTTTTTTGAGAAAATTGCCTAACTCCTTGATCATTCAACTTATCTTCCATCAACTTAACTAAATTAATAACTTGTTCCAAAGACTGAGGTTTTAAGGTACGTACCTCTCATCATATATCACTTCTCAATCCCAATTCGTAGTAGCTTTGTAGGAAAGAAGGAGATACTCCAACTGTTTGATTCATTAATATCTCAAATTGATTTTGAAAATCGAGCACAATTGTTGTCTGAGTTAGCTTAGATAGTTCTCCTTGTAAATCTCAATATTCTGATGGTTCAAAAAGAACTATTAAAGCTTGTAAAAGAGCTCGCCAAGTTGTTATCATTCCATTTCTCTATAAATCCACTAACACTATTGCAATGCAATTTCATCCAAATGAAATGAAGCAATATTCAATCTTTGTACAGCATCCAATTCATGATAATCAAAGAATCATTGAGCCTTGAAAATCTATCTGTTTGGATCATCACTGTTATGACCTGGAGGCGAGCCTAACAAAAACGTAAGGCCAAACAGCCCAATCCTCGGAGAGAACCTGATCGCGCATCCTAAGGCTAGGTTTGTAGTAGAAGAATTAAACCTTAACCAAAGCCATAACCCATACGAGATGGGTCTATCTATGTTCACATAGCAATTACGAGAATAATGATGCAAGTAAAAATATAAGTTAAATCCAACTATGTGCAACCAA
This sequence comes from Begonia loranthoides, assembly GCA_022433065.1. Lineage (NCBI taxonomy): Eukaryota > Viridiplantae > Streptophyta > Magnoliopsida > Cucurbitales > Begoniaceae > Begonia > Begonia loranthoides. Next base: position 16,362,800 of record CM039471.1, read on the forward strand.
ATCCTAAACATCCAGTATAATCCAAAATATTACATAATATCTAACGAATGTCCTTACCAAGAAATAAAATAAGTTACAAGGTAACAAAAACATGAAAACTCCTCGGTACAAAAGCCAACCATTCTAAATGCTTTTGTCTTTACCTAGAGGGGAGGGGTCATTAGGGTGACTGACTAACTCAATAGAAAACTCATAGTAAATGCAATGCAATGTAAAACTTGTTTTACCTTTTCTCATAAAAAAACCATGATCTAGATAAATGTGCATGCATCAAAGATTATTTTTGAAAATCCTTATTAACATCTTAAGAAAAATCAGCCTCAAAGGCCCTCGCCGAGATATAGATTAAAAACGTGATTGTATACGTAGATAACTAATACCAAAATACCTTTGTCATATTTTCATACTGAAACTAGTTATCAAGGAAAAGAGAGGATCACACAAAGATTCCTCCAAACATACACATAGAAAGATGGCGACTGTTTTCGAGCAGCACCTCATGAGCCAGGAGGAAGAAATGATGGAAGTATAAAGACTTGGCCATGTCACCCAGATTGCCGGCGAGTAAGGCTCTACGACGACACAACCCGTATGCAATCAAAACATCTTGATCAGGTTTAGGGATTTGAAACCGAAAGAGCGTGTCAACATTGCCCTATTTCCCATTTTCATAATGTGCAAACAACCATCTTCACACAAAAGAAGATGCATCGAAATAGCCTTGTGATGCTTTGACATCGAGACCGTCCAAAATATCAAGAAGATTCATCTCTCAAATCAATAGTCACCAACGGAGAAAATATCATAAACGCTGAAATGTAAACATGTGAAAATCTCATACATATAACATTAAATTGGATATGTGGTCAAACAGTCTACGTCGATTTTCATATGTGGCAATCCATAAAAAGTACAGTATTAGAAAAAATAGTGCTATGAAATACAACTAAGTATACAATTTCTACCTCGATGGCGATCTCTCATTTTTTCTTGAAAGAACAGCAACTTCAGCAGCGGTTCAAAGTTTGCAAAGTTGTGTGGACCTATATGGATCAACCCAAAGGAGTTCACAAACCAATTCAAAGAAAATGACAAGGAATGGGTCCCGTACCAGGGTTGGAAACCCAAACCAAAAAATCAACACTATGGCTGTAAACGTCGCTAAGCGCATGGCATCGTGGCGGTGGTTAACTTAATGAGTGTTAAGTTAAGTTGTTTTGATGATAAATAAGTTAAATTATGCTAAATTGTTTACACGGTACTTATGCTAAAATGATTTTAAACCATAAATTACTTGCTAATTAAACACGTCATTGATATTTATTGGAAATACCCTCTAAATCGGTTATTTGGTTGTTCTAATGTGTTTGTTCAAGTCCTTGTAGCTAATGACTTAATTTTTGGGACGTTCGAAACTCGTCAAGTGAAAAACGTGTAGGGAGGTCGACCAATTTGTGAAGGCTGGTTGACCAATTTTAAACCAATTGCTTCAAGTAATTTCAAAAATGTGAAGGCTGTCGACCTACGCTAAATTGGTCGACCAAAATCAAACAGAGAGCAACCAGTTTTTGGAGATTGACTTGAAGCGATTGACCAGGCTAAAGGTGGTCAATCGGGTCGGTCGATCAGAGTCCAAGAGGTATTCGACCAGGCTGTTTGAAAATAGAGGCAACGGTCAGAAAACGTTCGACCAAAGACGTGGAGGTTGACCACGTAGACTTCAGATTTCAAAAAGTGTGGCGCAATGGTCTAATGCAGGTCAACCAGATGAAGGGTGGTTGACCAGTTGCCTGTAGAATTGGAAATTCTATAAATAGAAGAAGACTCTGTTGGAAGAGGAACAACTGCCAACATTGTGAAAAACTATTTGCAACAAAGTGCTTCAAATTTATAGAGCTTTCAGAGCTTTATTCTTGAGAGAATTATAAACCCCCACCTAGTGTGCGTATATTGGTGATATCCATCAAAAGTGAGGTGTGTTGTGTTGTATGATTAACCACTTGTGTGATCAGTGTTAGTGACAGTGAAGTCACTGTAAAGGTTAGATTGACACCCATGAAGTTCAATTAGTCGTAACCCATGTGGTTGAAGTGAAAAGATCTTCAAGGAGAAGCCTTAAATTGTGGATGTAGGCGTGCTTTGCCAAACTACGTTAACAATTCGGTTGCATTTCTCTTACCCTTATTTTTTAATTGCATTTTGTTATGGCATTGATTAGCCATTGATTTCGTGTTTAAATATCTCGAATTAACTTAATTATCTTAGCTATATTAATCACTTGGTAAAAGTTTTAAAAACCTAATTCACCCCCCTCTTAGGTTATTTTGATATCACAATTGGTATCAGAGCCTCGTTATAAACTTTATTGTGATTAATTGTTGAGTTATCTTTGATAAATACATATGGCTTTTAACATGAACTATATATGCATGTAGAAGGACAATCCATTTCTAGGCCACCATTTTTTTTTTATGGAAATGACTATACATATCGAAAATCAAGAATGAGAATTTTTGTACAATCCATGGATTATGATTTATGGTATATAATTGAAAATAGACCATACATGCTTATTAAAACTGAAAATGGTATAAATATTCCCAAATTAACTATTGAGTATGATGATTTTGATAAAAGTAAGTTAAGTATTAATGCTAAAGCTTTCAACACATTATTTTGTGCTCTAAATATGGATGAATTCAATAGAGTACAACCATGTGATAGTGCACACAAAATATGGAGATTACTTGAAATAATACATGAAGGAACAAATCAAGTAAAAGGAAGTAAATTAAGTATGCTTGTGCACAAATATGAATTGTTTAGCATGGAAAATGAAGAATCTATTAGTCAAATATTTACTTGATTTACTAACATTACTAATAGTTTAAAAGTGCTTGAAAGAATATATCCTAATGAATAACTTGTAAGGAAGATTCTCCGATACCTATCAAGAGTGTGGCAGCCAAAAGTGATGTCATTCAAGAGGTCAGTGATCTTAAGGCCCTCAAGATGGAGGAACTCATTGGCTCACTATTGACACACAAAATAACAATGAAAGCCAATGAGAAGGAAGAGCTAAAGGAGAAGGATGCATCCAAGAAGAAAGACATTGCTCTAAAAGCCTCTTCAAGCAAAATCATTGATTCTGAGCAGGACGAAGCAGAAGATGATGAAATCGCATTCAAACTTGGAAGTTCAACAATTTCTCCAATGAAGAAAGTGGAAAGGAAAAAGAAATTTCAAAGGAGAACGGCCATAAAAAAGACAAAGAAATCACATGCTTTGAGTGTGAAAAAACAGACCACATCAAAACAGAATGTTCACAAGGGAAGAAGAGTATGAAGGCCTTCAGAAAGAAAGCATTCAAAGCTACATGAGATGAGAACAATGAAGAATCATCATCTTGGAGCGAAGAAGTAGTAAACATGTGCTTCATGCCAAAGGAGAATTAGGTACATGAAACTTTTTATGATGATAATGATTTGTTTGATGCATTTGATGAACTACTTGAGGAATTTAACATGCTAAAAACTAAATATAAACTTTTGAAAAAGGAAAACGAGAAATTAATAAAAATGCTTGCTAGTGTAATTAAAATCGTGATATGAAAATAAAAAATGATATTGAAAACTATAGTTCTCAAATTTATAAATGAAAGCAAAAACTTAAATATGCTTCTCGGTCAACAAAGAGTCACATTTGAAAAGGGCGGAATCGGTTATGAACCTTTTAAAAGTAAAAAAGGTTTGTAAAAATTTCTTTGTTTAACCAATCACTTGTCATACATGTAACATAATTGGACAAAAAATACTATTCTTGTCCACTAAAACTAAATAATCAAAGAATTATTTCTAAATTGGTATGAGTTCTAAAGAAACCAAAACTAACCTCAATGACCCAAAAAGATTTGGGTACCTAAGATATTAAACTAATTTTTGTTTGTAGGTTGGAGATTCTCCCTTGAATGATGAATGTTACTTGGACAGTGGATTTTCAAGACACATGACAAGAGATTCTTCAAGGTTTACCTCCATCAAGAAGAAGAAAGGAAATGTTGTTAGCCTTAGTGTTGTTAGGCTTATTTGTTTTAATGATATTTGTATTGATTGAAATTATAAGTTGTTAATTGATAATTATTCTTAATGGTATAATCATGTTATTTATATTTATATTCATTGGAAATACTCTTAATTAGGGTATTAAAGCTGTGCTAGTATGTTTATCTAAGTCCATGTAGTGAATAAGTATCATATTGGGACTTAGAAATATTAAGGATGGCAAATGGAAAGGATGAGGTTGAGTAAAATGCAAAATTGGTTGACCAAAACTGCCCATGAAGGATGTGGTCGATTCACTGGTCGAGGAGGCGATTGACGGGATCGACCGAAATACAATACATAGTGCTCAAAGTTTTTAGATGATTACGTGGACGACAAAGTGGTCGACGGGATCGATCGAAATCTATTACAGATTACTCCAAGGATTTTCATTCATCGAAGCGGTTGAGTAAGTGATTGACACACACGCCCGAAATGTAACGCCCCAAATTTTAAAAATCTTTAGTCATAAAATTTTTCATTTTTTTAAAAACCTATCCGAGTAAATCAACGAAATAGTGCATTTATTTTACAAAACGTTTGGAAGGTTCATGGTCAATTACGTTACAAAACATTACTGGAATAAAAACCATTTTATGTTCTTGAGTTATAACCCTTCAGGTCGAATCCGGTTGATAACTCAATGCCTACTGGTAATGCCTCCTCCTCCACTTGAGAATCATCTGCACCACGGGTCATACAGTGAGCCTAATGCTCAGCAAGAAATAGAATATAATGCTTATGCAGTTATTTTCCATAGATGATAAGTGGATAATCACCAAGCACAAATGTATGTTGTCCGCTTTGGCCCAGAACTCAATCCTCACCCCGAGGCTTTTGTGTGACATCCCGTAACTTTTTCCGTATAAAATTTTTCTTTTCTTTAAATCATTTGCATAATTGAAAACTAGAGTCATAAACATACAGTGGGAGTCTTAATCGTATAAAACACACAGTGGAAGTCCTTTACAATTAAATACCATAAACTCATTGTTTAAATAACCACTTAAATAAACACATTAACTTAAAACATTTATTTGAAATCATAAAACACTTAAGAGCCTTTCAAACATTTAAATACATTTATTTCATTTCTGTGCCCCATAACCATAGGTCAATGTTACCAATAGTACAAACGCCCACACAACAATACTCTATCAGCTATGTTCTTTAACAGCTTTATCCATTCATATGCTCCTTACCTACATCAAAGGACCTAACTATGAGCCTAACGCTCAGTACGTGATATAAGCGTAAAACATGAAATTCACATACAATTTCTATAATATCCTATACTGTTTTCTGTTTTGTTTCTCTGTTACTGTTCATGCCTTTTATCGTTATTTCATTTGCTTATATGTCGGGCGTATCAAACCAAACAATACAAACATCCATTTCTTGTTTGTCTTTTTACTATTTATAAGCCGGGCGTATCAAATCGGACAAGACAAACATCTGTGCTGGGCGTAACAAATCGGACCACAGTTGGTTTACTTATCTTTAATTTCTGTGCCAGACGTATCTAATCGGTCCACAAAATAGTTATTTACATATCTTACTGTTTCATTTTGTTGTCTCATATTGTTTCAATCTTTTACTGTTTATGTAGGGCATATCGAACTAGATCACACAAACATCTGTGTCGGGCGTATCGAACTAGACCACAGTTATTAGTTATCTTTGGTTCTTGCCGGGCGTAACTAACTGGTCCACAAAAATGACTAATTACATTCATTTCATTTTTGTATACTTTGATTTATGTGCCGGGCGTTACTAACCGGACCACAACTGTTTACGTATATTTCATTTTCGTGTACTTTAAGATTTCAAGTCTTGACATTGTTGTGCACATACAATTCTATTTAACGTGTTCGTTGATTGTATTCTTAAAATGTGATCCGTCCTAACTAAAGAACTGAACTTAAATCTAATAAACATACAAACAAACAACATACGTTTCCATATAATAACATAACCTATACATCCCGTGATGTAGGTCCTTTCGGACAAAGCACATGCAGTAGCACGTACCTGAAGTTCTTAGCTTTAACGAGTTACCACTTAGAGTTATCCTTCGTGAAATCTAGTCATAATAAATCTATAAGTCCTTATTATATCAATAATAAACCTCCATCTTCCAACTACAAATGGCGAGTAAGTCTCATCTAACACTGTCCAAAATCAACTTAACAGTTTTAATCTCCAACTAATATTCTTTAAATTATTTTTCCGAATTTATCCAACAATTTATCACTTCGTCCATTGTTAACAAGCCTATTAAATTCCTAACTTTAGTATTATTTCCCAAATAATACTTGATTACCAATTTATTTTCCAAACAATATTCTTCAACGTCCAACAAAATAATACCTTAACCAAATAATATATTGAGAGTCTAACCAAACTCACTAACAATCTTTGTCGCATAAAATCATGCAAACCCAATTATATTCAGTAACCTGCACAACAAACTAATTATTATATTCAATACTATCACTTGGGAGAACCATAGCATGCAAAACAAGACCTTCAACTCCAATGAAATATAGAGAGAGTCTGTTACCTGAATTATTCATGCGAACAGAGAAGCCTAAGAACTAAACTCCTCCACCCATCACCAAAACCTTCTTGGCCATTCCATCACCATTCACAGCTTCTGTAACTTTTCCTTCTTCAAGAAACCTCACGGTTTCTTCTCCTTCACCAAGAGAACTCAAGGTTTTCTCACAAAACTCCAAAATTTACAACAATCCTTCACTGCTTCACACACAACTCTCGGCACTCACAGCTTCCTCACAATATTTTGGCAGAGTAACGTTGTCATTTTCTCTCCCTCCACACACGCTACCACCCTTTCCTATTTATAGGCAATAAAGATGACTCTTCAACGTCCATCATTAACTCGTTGAAAGGGGAAGACCATGGGACGCACTCCATCAATGCCCATTAACTCCTTAGATATTCAGACAATCCAGGAGATGACGCTTCATTTCATTTTCTCGTTAGTTAAAACTCTCCAGTTATCCTTCGTAAATGGTGGGTGATCATGCCGGTCATTCATACCATGCCAAATAACCGCCACAATCAGCCTCTGCATTTTCATTCAGAAAACATCAATTATTTATGTTGGACGATCGACGCCGATTGATCTCCTCCATGGAGACCGACCGCCATCATTCTTCAGAAAACTGAACAATTTCACGCCGATTGATCGACGCCGGCTGATCTCCCCATGTCGAATGACTGCAACGATAGACCTTAGTTCATTCCATCTTCAGAATTATGTTTTATTCACTTTATTCCTTAACGTGACACGCATGAATATATACATTATTTCTTCTTTGATTTGATCACAATCAACCGCATTTTTCAATACCCATAATCAATACCCATTTTGTTTACAGGTTGATCACACAGGTTGATCTCAATCAACCACAATGATCAATCACTCCTTCAATACCCATTTTCTTGTTTACATGTTGATCACACCGGTTGATCAATCAACCACAATGATTAACCACCCCTTCAAACAATCATCCGACATATTCTTCTCTAAATATACATATTCTAAATATATATATATATACCTATATCCTTAATAAATCACTCTTCCAAACTATTCAAATTTAGATTTCTAAATATGTTTCACTTGACTAATGTCTTAAATTACCCAAGTTAATTCCAATAAATTCTATATTTTTAACCTTATTATTAACTAGCTCCCATCCCTTACAATATCCAAATACATCCAAATATATTTCCTCTTATTACCTCCACTGATTATCAATCCAATTGATATCGCCCAATATAACTTTAAGTCTCCAATTGACTTCAATCATTCTCATAATCTAGCTATGAACCTAACGGGGCATCATAACTCACTTAGTCCAATTTTGTTTCTCTTAAGCAATATCTTTACATGTCCAACTCAGTTCTTATCATCCTAAAAATCATCATTTAAGCTATGTCTTTAGCTCAACGAAGATTCAGGATATTACATTTTGAGCCTCAACTTCTTTATTCATTTGGTTTCGATTCATTTATTCATTTTCTTTCATTTATTGTGTCATGTATGTCACATTTTCATAAGCCCTATCATAATGCATGAATGACAGTTCATATTTATATAATAACAGTTTTTGAAGCATACAAGTCAAACAACTATTTCATAATAAACCTTAAACTATACAATGCAATACAATAAAATTAGTCCCGTGATGTAGGGCCTCCACTGGCCACCACATCCAATTTCTTACATTGTAAAGCTTTTCTTTGTTCCTTAGCATGTTTATTTTTTCCCTTGTTATCGTCAATACCTTCACGATAATTTGCACTAGTTAAAATCCATTATTTATTATTTTATTTCTTTCGTTAATCGTGGATAGTATTGATTAGGAATATTCTCAGGAAAGAACGCTTTTAGCAATTCTCCTTAGAAAGAATATCCTTTCCAAGTTAGTTCCCAGGAAAGAGTGGGCGGTCACAACGGTCCTTATTAAATATCAGTCTCCTTAGACAGAACTTACTTACACAGTACAATTATACCACTAATATTATTTCTAATTAATATCTCTATAATAATATTGTGATGATAATGATAATATATTTTAAAGTAATATTTCTAATATAATATGGCTATAATAATGATAATAAAATTCCAATTAATATTTCTAAGATAATATTGCGATAATAATGATAATATATTTCCAATTAATATTTATAAGATATTGTGATAATAACGATAATATATTTCAAATTAATATTTCTAAGATAATATTGTGATAATAACGATAATACATTTATAAGATAATATTGCAATAATAACGATAATATATTTCCAATTAATATTTATCAACTAAATTAACCAATAAACCGAAGAGGGAAAAGATCGTTACCGAAATCTAAGAGGCAATCCCGTAAATTCTTCCCGCTGAAGTTTCCGAATTCTTCGGGGTAACTTTCTTTCCCACAATCTCTCACTCAAATTTCCTCACAACTTCCTTTCTCTCTTTCTCCTTTTCTTCTTTCTCCTTCTCTTCGTTGTGATTTTCTCTCAACCTTACTGCCTATTTACAAGCATTCTCCTCTCCTCTAGCAGACCACGTAATGGAGAAAATAAATAAGAGTTAGGTGCAGCAGTTGGAACAGCAAAATTCGTCAGAAAATGTTACTCTAGTCGCAGTCTACAGGACCGGACCTGATGATACTACCACAACCATAATAAAATCTTTTTGTCTAGTCCTTCGTTAAAACCTGACTCTCGCAAATTTTCGTGGTTCTGGTCGCATGGAATGCATCGGAAGTGTCATTCCGACCGGGACAATGCGGATAATGTGCTACTGGTGCTGAAGGATTTGCAGCAGTTCTTCTAGTCCCAAACGCTGTCGTTTCCATCATTAATCAATCAACATTTATTTATTTAAATCCCTCTTATACATATCCTTTAATCTGCCACATAAACCAATAACTATTTTCCACAATATCAACTTACTAATTCCAAAATTTCCAAATATTCAAACATCCAATTTCCCGAATTTATACTCAAATAATTTTCTAAATATTTTTTCTTAATTCCGTTACTAGAAAATCGAGTAATACATTTTAAAAGAAAATCATTCCAAAATTCAATTATAATACATTTGTTAATCTAATAAAATTTCAGGGTATTATATCCCTCACTCCTTATAAAAATTTGGGAAAATGACAAATCAACCATCGTGGTTTCCCGTCAATGACAAGTCAACCACTGTGGTATATTTGCTAACAAGTTAACCACTAACGTATGAAATATTGACAAATCTAACATCCCACTCAAGTTAACCCAGGAAAAATTGCCTGGACACCGCAAACAAGTGCCTGGACACCACCCAGGCAAAACTGCCTGGATGCCGCAAACGCGCGGCGTCCAGGCAAACAAACAAGCCGGACGCTCGCAAACAAGCGGCATCCAGGCAAACAAACAAGCCTGGACGCCGCAAACAAGCGGCGTCTAGGAAAACAAACAAGCATGGACGCCCCAAACAAGCGGCGTCCAGGAAAAAAAACAAGCCTGGACGTACGGCGTCCAGGCAAACACGCGTCCAGGCAAAAAGGCCTGGACACCGCGGCATCTCTAGAGCTCTCTATTTTTCATGCATGGTGTTCATGATCAATTGTGTTTCATGGTTACTTCGAATTCGTTATGTATATGTTTTACGAATGCAATGTTTTTATTGGTTTTTTGACCTCTGCACCTTCAAACTATCATAACTTTTGCTACGGATGTCGGAATTGGGCGTAAAAGGTATCAAATCGAAGCTCTCTCAGAGCTCTATAATTTTCATCCAATAAACCCAATGACCGCCTTTATCAACCCCAAAATCAATCATTTAAGCCCTTAAATTTGTGATCAAACATTTTTCCAGACCAAGCATTTGTTTGATCGCAAATTTGAGGGCTTAAACAATTAATTTTGGGTCTGAGAAAGGCAATCATGGGGTTTATTGGATGACAATTATAGAGTTCTGAGAGAGCTTTGATTTGATACCTTTTGCGCCCAATTCCGACATCCGTAGCAAAAATTATGCTAGTTTGAAGGTGCAGAGGTCAAAAAACCAATAAAAACATTGCATTCGTAAAACATATACATAATGAATTCAAAGTAACCATGAAACACAATTGATCGAGAACGCCATGCATGACAAATAGAGAGCTCCAGAGATGCCGCGGTGTCCAAGCCTTTTTGCCTGGACGTCGCGGCGTCTAGGCTTGTTTGTTTGCCTGGACGCCACTTGTTTGCGGCGTCCAGGCTTGTTTGATTGCCTAGACGCCACTTGTTTGCAGCATCCAGGCTTGTTTATTTGCCTGGACACCGCTTATTTGTGGCGTCCAGGCTTGTTTGTTTTCCTGGACGCCGCTTGTTAGCGGCGTCCAGGCTTGTTTATTTGCCTGGACGCCGCTTGTTTGCGGCGTCCAGGCTTGTTTGTTTGCCTGGACGCGTTGCCTGGGCGGAGTCCAAGCACTTGTTTGCGGTGTCCAGGCAGTTTTGCCTGGGTTAACTTGAGTGGGATGTTGGATTTGTCAATTTTTCATACGTTAGTGGTTAACTTGTTAGCAAATATACCACAGTGGTTGACTTTTCATTGACCAAAAACCACGATGGTTGATTTGTCATTTTCCCTAAAAAGTTCATCCTCGAAATTTAATTGAATAATTCAGGGTATTTAGCTTCCATATCATTTTTCCTTTCCCAAGTAGCTTCTTCGGCTGAATAGTTTTTCCATAAGACTTTGACTAATGGGATTTGCTTATTTTGAAGTATCTTTACCCTCGAATTCAGAATTTGAACAAGTCTTTCATCATAGCTTAAATTGTTTTAGATAACAAGGTCGGCAGGAGGTAGTGTCTGATTTGGATCTCCAAGACATTTCTTAAGCATAGATATATGGAATACATTGTGAACACCATCTATAGAGGCTGGTAGTTGCAATTGATATGCCACTTTTCCCATTCTCTTTAGAATGGCAAAGGGTCCAATATATCGCAAACTTAGTTTTCTCTTTCTTTCAAACCACATAATTCCCTTAAAAGGTGATATCTTCAAAAATACTAAGTCCCCTTCATTGAATTCTAGGTTCCATCGACGGTGATCAGCAAAACTCTTCTGTCGACTTTGAGCAGCCAACATTCTCTGTTTGATTATAGGGATGGATTCTGTAGTCTGTTGAATCATTTTTGGACCATAACATTCTGCTTCACCAATCTCGCGCCAATATAATGGACATCTACATTTCCGACCATACAGTGCTTCATATGGAGCCATTCTGATAGTTGCTTGAAAACTATTATTATAGGCAAACTCCACCGTGGGTAATGGTTTTCCCCATCCAACTTGAAATTCCAGAACGCAAGCTCACAACATGTCTTCTAGAATTTGGATTGTGCATTCACTTTGGCTTTCCATTTGTGGATGAAAGGTTGTACTGAACTTTAATTCTGTGCCATTGCTTTATTCAAGCTCTTCCAAAATGCAGATGTAATGTAATGTCCCAAAATTAGAAGGATACCGTGTAAATCCATATATTACATTGTAATAAACTTTGATGATGTAATAATATAGTTTAAGTTATGTGGTAAGTAAAATGTAGTGTAAAAAGTTTAAAAAATGCCAAATTGGGAGTTTGGGACGATTGGGGATAACATTTGGCATCCTAAACGCTGATTTGTTAAAGTACGGACGCTGATCTGTCAAAGTACGGACGATGATGGACTCTGCAGACGATAACAGAGTCGTCCATTTTGAATCTGTCCATTTTCTGTGAACATTCGAACGATGCGGACGATTGCGGATGCGAAAAAATTATCATCCGAATGAATCTGTCGTAATGCTAGGACAATACGGACGACTGCAGACGTGTCATACGGATGATGCATCGCGCCCGTAAGGTCAAAATTGTCCGAGAAACCCATTTTTAAAAACGGGTGTCTTTTCTCTTTTTTCGTCATTTTCTTCCAAATTTCGCCAAGGAGACACGTTTTTGAGATGGAGGTGGCAGATTGCCTGGCCTGGCTTTAGCTTAGAGGACCTCTTCCCCTTAGGATGGGAAGCGTTTGCCACGTGGTGGTATGCTCTTCCAACATGCTCTGCAGTCCAAGTTTGTCTTTATAAACGTTGGTGTCGTCTAATGAACTCTAACCTGGGTAGCAAGAAGAGGTTGTATTCTGTTTGATTCTCACTGGGAAGACTTCACTGTGACGACATGATCATTCACGTGAAAGTGGTAAGCCTTCAATTAAGTATAAGTGAAGGTGAACTCTGAATTTCAAGCTTTATTGTTTTGTGTAGTGGAAGGCTATGTTGCTAGAACAACATTAAAGCTTTGGATTTTCTGCACATAAAGTGAGGTAAGAATTTGAATTATGTGTGGCCAGTGGAGGCCTACATCACGAGATTTGCGTGTGACTTCTATTGCTTTTGATGTTTCATGTTATTTGTGAATTATGAAGTTATGAAAGACTGGACATAACTTTACTATAGTTTGGAGTTTGGAAGTCACAATCTGTTAGGTTAAGACTTGATGGTTGAATGTATTATGTAATGATGAAATTGAAGAAAATGAACATAATTCATGATAAAGTTTGGGAAAAGAAATATATAGATATTAATTCTAGGAAGAAGAGATAGGCCATACTTCCATAAACTGCTTTATGACTATATAATATGCACACTTCTTCAACTTTGTTCAACATATGTATTAATAGAAGACTCTGTGTCAAACATGATAAATAGGACAAATTATGTTAATTGTATTCCTCTTCCAAAAGCTTAATGGTTAGCTAGAAATTGGTTCTGTTTATGGTTGAAGAGTGGAATTGTGATGCATATTCTCCATGCTATGGTTATAGTCAAATGATGAGCACGTATTATAGTTTCTTGTCTTTTACTTGCAATAATTGTGATTCCTTTCAATTATTTTATTGACATACATGCATCACATAGGAGTTAAGAAATTGTTTCATTTTGCATGACATATTCAATTTATGTAAATAGGCGTGTGAGAGTTTGGGAATAACAATGACATCCCATGAGTTACAATGAAATGTTGAAAATGAAAATATAAAATTAAACGATTAGAAAGGAAATAGGTTAAGTACATGGGATCGAGTGTTCATTGTCTCCCGTTCTAAAATCCCCAACGTTCTCGGAACAAAAAGTACATACGGCATGAAGAAGACCATGATATGTGTATTTATAGTTAATTGGCCAATTCTTCCTCATAGCCCTACAGTGTTTCTCATGTATGTACTCTTGAGTAAATTGCAATTGTATGGTCATGCATTACATTACATTATATTCTAATTCTTGCTGAGCGTTAGGCTCATTGTTTTCCCCCGTGATGTAGGTAATGACTTGGATGACAATCATGTTATGGAGGAGGTATTCCAGGATGACGTTTTAGATTATCAGCCATATTGACCTGTCGGTTGTGGTGCACCACAGATGTGTTTTGGTGATATGTTATGGAACATATGAGACGATAGTATTTTCACAACTAGAATTTGGTATTTTGGTTTGGGACATGTGATATAATGGATCAATGGGTATTTTGCTAAAATATTAGTAGGTTAGCTATAAACTTTTGAAAATGTAAAAGGACTATTTGAAGACTTTTTTGGTAAAGTACTAGTATTTTGAAAATCGTTTTGCATTAAGTTGTGTGGATTACTCTGATAACTTATATTGTTTGTGAAATAAGAAGCGAAAATTTTATAATCGTTTTTAAAATATTAAATAAATAAGGGGAAAAGTGAGGGATGTTACATGTAAACCACGAATCTCGATCAGATATAATTGAGACTGGAACTCTATGTAGACTCACAATCTCCTTGACATATAAATCCATAAATTGACTCATTTTGAATGACATTTTTACAGGCAAAAAGTGAGCAACTTTGGTTAGTTTGTCTACAATTATCCATATAGCATCGTGACCCCTTGCGGTCTTGGGCAAACTGATAACGAAATCCATGGTAATATTTTCCCACTTCCATTCTGGTATTGATATTTGTTGTAAAAGTCCACCAGGTCTTTGATGTTCTGCCTTAACTTGTTGACATACATGACACAATGCTACGTACTGAGCGATATCAAACTTTATTGAAGGCCAATAAGAATGTACCTTGAGATCCTTGTACATTTTATTACATCTAGGATGAATGAAAAAATTTGAAGAATGAGCTTCCTTTAATATGGCCGATCGTAATGATGGGTCGCAGGTACATACCATCGATTTTTAAATTTCACAATCATATCAGGAGATATCAAAAAATCTTGAAACTCAGCCAAGGTGGGATTTAACTTGAAGTCTTCGCATTGAGTGTCTATCAGCTAAGCTTCTTTAATTTGCTCCAATATAGAAGGTTTCATTGTTAATGCTGATAGAATTACAGCTAACTGCGTAGGAACCATCAGTACATCCAATTCTCTCATATCTTTTTGTAGTCCTACAGACATTTCTTTACACATTAAACTCATAACAATGATATTTCTACTTCGAGAGTTAGCTACTACATTTGCCTTCTCGGGATTGTATTTGATCTCACAGTCATAATCTTTAATGAATTCCAACCACTGCCGTTGCCTCATATTTAATTCTTTCTATGTGAAGATATACTTTAAGCTCTTATGGTCTGTATAAATCTCGCATCGTTGACCATACAGATAATGTCGCCAAATTTTGAGAGTGGAGACAACAGCAGTGAGTTCAAGGTCATGTGTAGAATAATTGGCTTCGTGCGATTTAAGCTGTCTGGAAGCATAAGCAATTACTTTGCCATTTTGCATAAGTACTCCACCAAGTCCATACTTCGATGCATCACAATAAATGCAGAAATTACCTTCTTCTACTAGTAAAGCTAAAACAGGTGTTGTCGTTAATTTGAGCTTTAATTCTTAGAAACTCTTTTAACATATTTCCGACCACCAAAATTTCACATTTTTCTTTGTTAAACTGGTAAGAGGTAGCGCAATTTTAGAAAACTCGCTTATGAATCTTCTATAGTAACCAGCTAGTCCAAAAAAACTCCTTACATCACCTACATTCTTAGGTTGAACCCAATCGACAATTGCCTTGATTTTAGCTGGGTCGACAGAAATCCCTTCCTTAGAGATCACGTGACCAAGGAGGCTGACTTCACTTAGCCAAAACTCGCATTTGGAAAACTTTGCATATAATTGATGTTGTTCCAAGATAGATAGAGCAATTGCTAAGTGCTTATGGTGTTCTTCCTCAGACTGTGAATAAATCAAGATATCATCAATAAAAACGATGATGAATTTATCCAAGTGATCCTTGAAAATTTGATTCGTTAAATCCATAAACATTGTAGGAGCATTAGTTAATTCGAATGACATTACCAAGAACTCATAATGTCCATACCTTGATCGAAATGTCGTTTTAGGTATATCATCAGGTTTGACTTTTCATTGATTATACCTAAAACGAAGATCTATCTTTGAAAATACTTGCGCACCCTGCAACTGATCAAATAAATCGTAGATGCATGGCAAAGGATATTTGTTCTTGATCGTGACCTTATTTAGCTCACGGTAATCAATGCACATCATCATCGTTCTATCCTTTTTCTTTCCAAATAAGACCGGGGCTCTCCAAGGTG
Source organism: Begonia loranthoides (assembly GCA_022433065.1). NCBI lineage: Eukaryota > Viridiplantae > Streptophyta > Magnoliopsida > Cucurbitales > Begoniaceae > Begonia > Begonia loranthoides. The sequence goes on from CM039471.1 coordinate 16,379,056, forward strand.
AGAAACTCAGACGAAAGAATCCATTGTTAATTAATTCTTCAAGTAGCACTTTCAACTCACAAAGCTCAGCTGGAGCCATATGATGTGGATTCTTTGAAATAGGTTCTGTACCAGGATATAAGTCAATAGTAAACTCAATTTCATGGTCGGGAGGTATTCCAGGGAGATCATCAAAAAAGACCTTTGCAAAATTTTGAACCACCATGACATCCTCCATTTTCGCTTTTGGTACAATGGTCGTGTCCATCACATTAATAAGAAATCCTTCACATCCATTTTTCAAAAGATAGTCTGCTTTAAGTGCAAAGATAACCATCATTTTTCGTTTTTCCTTAACTCCATGAAAAATATGTTGTTCGCCGTTATGAGGGTGAAACCAGACTTCCCTTCATCGATAGTTAATAATCGCATGGTTTTGTGATAACCAGACCATTCCAAGGATGATATCATATCCTTTCATCTCCATAATGATTAAATCGGCATGGAAAACATGATTGTTAATACTAACTGCATACCCTTTAAGACTACTACCAAAGATCATATAATCTCCTGAAGGTAAAAGTACCCTATACCCACTCATTGTAAGATTACAAGGAATAACTTTTACTTTTGCACAAAAATCAGTTGAGGTAAATGAATGAGTAGCTCCAGTAGCAAATAATGTATGAGCGGCAATATTATCAATAAAGATAGTACCTGTTATAACCACTGGAAGTTCTTCTTCTTCTTCATTTCCATATAGCGAGAAAACACGTGGAGCTACACCGTTAAGTCTTCCAATTAGAGTCAGACAATACTTGGCCACATGTCCTAGTTTATCGCATTTAAAACATCTTCCAAAGCCTGCATTACATTGTCCACGATGAAACTTCAAGAATTTTGGGCATTTTTTCAGTTGATTTGGTCCCACTGTGGGATGTTTGTCATTCCCTTGTTGTGCGCCTCCTTCCATTAGCCTTTTACCCCACGATTTGCTTGCGAAGCACCACTATACGTCTGGTTCTGGTTGTTACGCCAGTTCCATTGATTTTACTCATGCTGTTGGGTTGCCAATGACTCAATGTCTTCTACTTCCAGGAATTTTGCAATGACTTGTTTGTAAGGAACTCCTCGAGTATCCATAAGTGTTACTCCCTTCATAATCTCCATTTTTATGCTGCGAACAAACAGGTGAACCTTGTTGTCATTATTGCTTATAAGATCATATGCAAACCTTGACAATGCGTCAAACTTTCGGATATATTTGGACACTGTTCCCGTCTGCCATAGTCTCATAAATTTCTCCAACTTTTGAGCTTTTGCTGTACGATTAAAATATTTCCCATAAAATAGCTCCTTGAAATTTGTCCAGGTTAAAGTTCAGATATCATGTGCAATCTTAACAGTATCCCACCAAAAATGGGCATCATGAGTGAGTAAATAAGCAATACAAGTAACTTTTTTAGTCTCCTGAACTTTTGAATATTCGAACATATCTTCCAAGGAATGACAGCTCTAGTAATATCAGCAACAATGCCATTGAAAGTGGGAGGTTTGAATCATCTAAATCTTTCCCAGTCGGCATCTTCGTGAATTACGATTACACCATGGTTGCCATTCCCATTTCCTTCATTATCTCTCTCAATAAGACATTCCACAATGGTTGTTAATCTATTAATAGTGTCCTCATGATTTCCTCTTTGTCCTTGGCTGACCGCATTGGGATCAGGGACAACAACATTTTCTTGACCAGCTATGTTTTCTTGACCGTCTCTTTCATTGTTGTTTCCTACATTGGCTCTCAATGCTCTCCTTATTTTCTATATTTTGTAAACGTTTTAGGATTTAGTTATATGTCGTATGGGGTAACTTCCATTTAACTAAAGTAATCTTAACTAATGGCATAACTAATGCACAAAACAATGAATTTTGCTTACAATCGGAGGAGAATTCCCTTATGAGTCTTGAGTTATCAACAGTCTACAGAACCGGGTTATGCTCTGATACCAACTGTAACGCCCCAAATTTTAAAAATCCTTAGTCATAAAATTTTTCATTTTTCTTTAAAACCTATCAGAGTAAATCAGCGAAATAGTGCATTTATTTTACAAAACGTTTGGAAGGTTCATGGTCAATTACGTTACAAAACATTACTGGAATAAAAACCATTTTATTATTTTCCACTAATTAAAATCCATTATTTATTATTTTATTTCTTTCATTAATCGTGGATAGTACTAATTAGGAATATTCTCAAGAAAGGACGCTCTTAGCAATTCTCCTTAGATAGAATATTCTTTCCAAGTAAGTTCCCAAGAAAGACTGGGCGGTCACAATGGTCCTTATTAAATACCAGTCTCCTTAGACAGAATTTACTAAGACATGTTAGGGATAGGGCAACTCAAGATTCTATGAAGATATTATTCTTTGGCCACATATACTCAAAGGTATTCTCAAAACTATATTTATGGAAGTTATTGAATTACAAAGGGGTATCCACTACACTTCTAAGCTATTGTTTAATTATGGGAGGTCGTTTGTGATTATCTCACTACGATTGGCCTACCACATCATACAAGGGTTGTTTCCTTATTACATTCATGAAGAGTTAAAAGATATTGCAAATTTTAAGGTCCAAGACACATCTCTTTATATGATTAAAGAATATTATGAAGAAATCATTCTTTGGCCACACATACTTAGAGGTGTTCTTAAGATTATATTTATGGTAATCATTATTGTGGTCTACATTATTTCTAACTCGAAGACAAAGAAGGAGAATGTAGTATCCGAGTTCTTATTCAAACATGGAAAGATGTTTATGAAAATCTTAATATCATCAGTTGGGTACATCAAACACGATTTGTTTTCGTATTACATTCATGGAAATATTGAAGACATTACAATGTTGATAGCACATGATAATCCTTCTTATTATAGTAATAAAGATTATGAAGGAACAAGATATGATTCGGGGTTGAATCTTTTTCAAACCCAAGAGGATGATGGCCTACGAGTCCACTCTATTATTAATCAATCCTCAAATATATCATGGAATCATTCAAGGTCAAGAATATGTGAAAGCTCAAGAACAATGGAAGACTATTTGAAAGACTTTCCAAAACTGCACACTTCCTGACCTCTGACAAGTGTTTGACTATTTTGGCATTCAAAACGATGTCATTTCAAAATGAGTGCTTCATAAAGATTGTTACGGACTTCTTAAGCTTTCTAGAATGGGCTAGATTGTTAAATTTAGAGTTTTTTTTTGCTATGTCAAAAGCCCATGGAACAGAGAGTAAAGATTAAGGAAAGTCGAAGTGTCCAAGCTTGGAGACCAAGGAAATCTCTACATGGCAACCATCCAAGTGGCCGAGAACCAACAATGATTAGCTACCAAAAAGTCACTATTTCGTGGAGCCAAAGCCAGTAAGAAGTTACTAAAATATTGGCTTTAGAAAGTTACTAAATTCCTACTTTACTAATCGGCCAATTAGGACCAAATATCTAGTGTGTTTCCTATTTTATGCTTTGAAATTGGCTATATAAAGCTCACTAGTGCTTATGTTTTGGACAATGAAGTTTGAATACAAAAAGCTCTTGCTTTCTTTTGGAATTGGAGTGATTCCTTTTTTAAACACTTTGGTGAATTGCATCCAAAGTTATCCTTGTGTGAGTAGCATCACAAGATTGGGCTCATTTGGAGTTGAGTGAGTTCTCTTATTGGCATCCATGGCCCTACTCCTTGGAGGAAGGTTGTGTAAAGAGGTGTCCAACCATCAAGAAGGATTCCATCCACAAAGGCATCAAAAAGGGAGTTGCAAGCTGTGTTACTTTCTATTTCCAACCACTTGAATTCTTCTCAGTATATTTTCTAATCCTTAAAGGTTATTTCCATTATTCTTGAAGGAGTTCTTCCCTTATTCATTCAAGAAAGTGAGGTCTAAATTTTAGCTCAAAAACTTCTAAAACGTGGGAGTTATTGACTTCCAAAGTTGACTTTCCAAAAATGAGTTTTGTGGCCAAATAAATAAATAGAGGAACCGGTCAATCAGCTCGACTGATTGATCCCTTCATCAGTTCGCTACTGCCTTTTTAAGGTTGACCCTTTGTCAACTGCAAAGTTCGGTCGATCCAATCCTTTAAGAACCAGTTGATCTCCGCATGTGTTGTTTCCTCTTGATAGACTGCCAGTACTGCTGCTTCCCCATCAGTTGATCAACATCAAAGGACTCTTCACCAACACTTCAACAATACTTCATCATATTTTTTCAACATATTTTACAGGTTATTTCTTTACCCCTTCTGTTGGTTCATCAATGTGAAACCCATAAATATGCTCTGAGAGCTTCCTCTGCTGGCTTTGCCTCTAGACCTGCGGCCGCCACACCAGCCACACGTCATTTTCAAATGTCTCCTAAGCAGTACTATACGACTTGAGGCCTTGTCAGCATCCCTTATTCTTCATTTTTGCGACCTTCTGGGACGTCTTTTAAATGACAGTGACATAATTGAATCAAGATCCATCATAGGAGGTCACATGATTTGTCCACTGACTAGGCAGACAAAGTGGGATTATATCTTCATGTATGTTTCCCCGTGGTAGCACTCATGAACAAAGTCCACAGGAGATCTCCTCATAAATTGTATGCGTGGGACTGCATGGACACACGGGATACCAGTCAACACTCACCGGTAACAGTTACAAATACGCCTATCCAAATCGACATGGTACTATTCGTTACCATTGCTCACCTCAAATTGGGCTGAGCCTAAAAAAATTGACACAAAAGGTCCCTTTAGCGCACCATCTTTTCATTTTTTTAATGATCCTACACATGATGCCATTTCTTGTAATCTCAAACATACAAAGAATCAGTTTGTCTCAGGATGGTAGGATACACTCATTGAAGGACTCGCTCTAGTTCTTAAGGCTTATGTCGCACTTTGGGTGGAGATGAAAGCATGTTTGGCCCAGAAACTTGCATCTATTCCTCTTAGATATGTGTGGACTACTGGGTCAAGGAAAACATATCTTCGTCATCTCTCTCTCAAAGTGCACTAATGTTGTGGCTCTGAAAGCAGCCCACATAGCATCCTCGAACAACCTGCCTTTAAATTGTTTTTGAAAATTTGCATAGAGGTGTCGGATGCAAAAACAATGCTCCACTTGCCCTACAAACTCTCTGACAGCTAGTACCAGCCCCAACAAAAAATAACAGTATGAGTCAAAGATTGATACACAACGCATAACATAAACATAGATGGAAAAAACAATTGACCGCACCTTTTTTCGGTCAGAAATGATTGTCCACCTATTGTCGGACGAGGTGTTGAGATCCTTAAGCAACTATTCTAAAAACCATCTCCAAGAATACCTATTTCTGCCTTAACCACTGCTATTACAATCAGATAAATTTCATCATTCATGTCGATGCTGATAGCAGTGCGTAGGTGACCCGGAGTCGCTCCCTTTAAGTGGCAACCATCCAAACAAATAACCGGTCTATCATAGTTCAACGACCCCATCTTACATGCAGCCAAACACATGTACATCCTTTTAAATGCACTAATCTCTAGCTAAACACGTAACGAGATTCTAGGATTAGACCTCCAAATCTCCTCGACATATGACCATATGAGCTTGTCTTGCTCATTGTCATCCCCTTCATTCATTTTTTTTTGCTGCATTTCTTGACCTTCTAGCAAGACTAGGTGTGATGTTGACGTTAAAATCCTTCCTTACTGTCTCAATTATGGAAGGAAGGTCTCAGTCAGCCTGAATTTTAAATCTGTCCAAGTAATACGTTGCCACCCATTTGGTGGACGCATGATGGCTTTCCATCTTTCTCGAGCAAGTGTGAACGTCGTTATAGCCCTTTATTTAAAACATCATTTCACCTTGCATTTTTTAGGAGTACATTCGCCACATGCATCCTTCCTGGCAGGGAGCCCTCAACCGATGAGAGTCACTGTGCGAGAATTTTGTCTCATACCCATTCTTTAACGCATGATCAACAATTTCTTCTCTAATTTTATTCAATGAACTATACCTCTTGCCAAGACACATACCAGTGAACGTGCATTCGGTTTGTGGTGATCATCGAGGCCTACTTTCAGCCATGTCCATGTCTTTATCACTGGATTCGCATAATGAATGGAGCTCGTCCTCGTCTAGAGTTTTCGAGGCGAAATGCACCACTATAGCAATTTCGTCTCTAATTGCATGTACCACATTTGTCAAAACTGTGGATGTGGGCCCCATTTCAAATGGGCAGTTAACAGATTCCTCAACACTCCTAGATGCCATTGGTGTTCAACAAATGCTTCAACTTCGCCAAAATGCGGTACACTTCAACTCTCAGAAATCTCTAGAGTTCACTAATCGCTAAAAAATTCACTGAAAAAATCACGATGAGTGCAGTGTGAGTTTATACAAGGCAGAGGACACATAACATTCTAAGGTGGAAAGTTGACATTTCATGGCAAAAGGTTGACGTTATGCGGTGGCAAGTAAATGTTTCACTACAGAACATTGTAATTTTTAATAAATATTGACATTTCACTATGGAACGTCAGTGCTAGAATGTTAATTTTAAAATTTTCGTTCCTCGGCAGAACGTGTAGTATTCCGCCGCGAAACAAAATCAATACGTTTAACGGTAAACGTGACTACGATGTTTGTGGTGACTTTTTTCCATAGTTTAATGGTTAAGTTATTAGCGAAAATACTTTAGTGGTTGACTTGTCATTGATCACAAAGTATGATGGTTGATTTGTTAATTTCCCTTTAATTTATATATTTAGAAGCATAATATTACCGCTCGAGTTAATTTGAGTATTTAAAAGCATATGATGTACTACGTTGATTCTACTACTTAAAAAACATTTTTCATGAATTTACAAAATATAGAAAAACATAAAACATAATGTAAACTAAAATTTTTTTTAAAATTTTAGGGTAATTAACAAAAAAACATTGAATTATGGAGTCAGTGACAAGGCAAACAAGACAAACACTAAACTATGAAAAATGAATGAGACAAACATCGCTAACATGTTTTTTGTAAAAACTATAATATTTTTTCGCTAACAAAGAAAACACTAAACTATGAGAAATGAATGAAGCAAACATTGCTATCACGTTTTCTGTTAAAACTTTAATTTTTTTTCCCGTGGCGGACCCGTACATGAAGTAGTTGTAGTCAAAAAGTTAATTTTCATTATGGAAGACAAATATCTGTTGCTAAAATGGTATTTTCTGCAGTAGAAAGCTCATATCCACAACAGAAACGATCATTGTGCTGTGGAAAGTAAGTCCTTGTAATAGGACTTACTTTTCTCAGCAGAAGGCTAGTTTTCATAGCATAAAAGGTATTTTTCCTAGCATATACTTTTCTTTGTCTACAGAAAGTAACTTTTTGAAATAGGACTTACTTTCCTCAGCAGAGGGCTAGTTTTCACAGCAAAAAATTCTATAATCCAACACTAATGAGGTTTATCTCAGTGAACCCTAAATATTTTCTAGAGCCAAAATGAACCATATGTAGACAAATTTGAAACATTTTTAATTGTTGCTTACCAATGACGTTGAGAATAGGTAATGTTTGTATATTGATAGCATCAACACACGCCCATGCACATGCAATATTAGTTTAACTAATTCTCTAACAGAAAATACGTCTATAGAAGTACAATTTCTTGCTTGCATTTGCTCATTATCATTTTTTAAATGGATCACATAAGTACAAAATCTCAAATATCCTTAATCATGAGACATATAATTGTCATTATAAATATGATCGTACATATTGTTGATAAACATAACTGTTACTTATTTTGATGATGACAACAACTTATTATGTAATATAATTGGTGTGTGAATACTTTGTTTTTCAAACACAGAAGAAAACATCGATCAAGAATCCATTACCTACAGATTGGAGATGGGTCCAATGCGGATTGCAAAGGACTTTTTGTTGTAATTAACATGTTATTTAAATTGTTGTAATAGACATATTGATTAAATTGTGGTAATGAACATGTTGAATGAACATTTTAAATGGTTGTAATAGACATTTTGAATATGTTAAGTTGTTGTAATGAACAAACACACCAAGTCAGTATTCAAATACACATTTCATTTCACATTTCAAAAAATTCAGATGCACATTTCATTTCACTAACAAAGTTTCACAACTAATACACCAACTCAGTATACAATTATTAACAAAGTTTCCGTATACAATTATTAACAACCCTACATATTGACCATCTACGTCAGCGCATTGCTGCAAGATTTCCTACGTAGATTGACCACCCTATAGGTGCAAGTGGGGTTCATTTATACGTTGGAACATTTTTCTTACAAGGGAGTCTCATTCGGTCTCCTTACTATTTTTGGATTAGCCTTAAACCCCACTGGTATAGCAAAATATGTCATGGGAGCTGAAATGGAAAGCAGAAAAATGACCTCATAAGTAAAAGCGATATTTCTTTTTATATGTAAGAGCCATGACAATTGTAATTGACTCTGAGAACAAGGCTTGGTTTGTGTAGTGAGTGTGTAGGTCAATGAATGACAGAAAATATGTTTGTGACGAGTGTGTTTGTAAAGTAAACCATGTGTTAGAATTGTTCAAACATGAAGTACAACAAACTCAAGAAATTTACTTACATGAATCTACTCTAACGTAATAAGCAATCTTTCCAATTGAATGGTAAAATATTCTTTTTCATTTAACGTATTACACTACATACAAAGAACACAACGACGAGAAATAAAATAAAATTTTTAGAAATACTTAATTGAACATAACATAATTCTCACAATATTTTATTTCGATTCTTGCTTTGGGATGATGAGAGTAGTGATGTGGTACCCATCATCTCTTTGAATATGAAAACAAAAAGCAAAATATCCTAAACATAAAGTCCAAAACACGTAATAGTAGAAAATGAAATAGTTTCCTACCATAACCTCTGCAATATTAATGCATGTCTTTAGGTTTTTCTTTATATTTGCACGAACTATTCTGAATAAAGTCTCCATCAGGTTTACTGGCTGAAATGAAAATTTTGAAACCTTCAGACTAATAAGGTATGAAGAACTCCAGACACATAGAGAATCAAATTGAAGACATAGCACATACAAAGTTTTACATGGAGGTTGTATGCCACCCAAAACCTCTGTCGATAGAGGAATGAGAGTCACTATTTGCTACACCTTGGCAAGCACAATGGGAGGAGATGGTTGTCGTGTGAAAGCAAGAGCTTTACACATTTAAGACACATTATTATATCTCATACAAATAAACTAAAGCAAATAATTAATGGATATATGAACTTTGCGAATAAACTAAAAAACTTACAGACATTCTGAGGGTTTGGCTACTGGAAAGGATGCTGAAAGGGCTGCTTGAGAGGCAACTAGAGAGGATGCTAGAGGGACTGCTCAATCATGTGCACACCTCCTCATTTGCTGGAGCACGTCCACAAAATTCTCTTGAGTGACATTGAATTCTTCTATTTTCTTGCTCATTGCCTCCATTTGCACTGGTCACGACCCACAGATGAGCCTAATAGAAACACTAGGTCAGGCGACCTGATCCTCGGAGAAAATTCGATCACCCAGCCCAAGGCTAAGATGAAGCAGAAGTCTTAACATGAAATTAAGCCCAAAGCCTAAAACCCAAAACACATGGGTTAGGGTCCACAGAGTGACCAATAAAAGTTAAGATAGTATAACAACTACAAGGAAAAGAAATCACTGTGTAGGAAACAAACCAAACAACACCAAACACCAACTCTTACGTACCAGAGACGAAGGGATAAGATGGATATAACACCATCCATCCAAGGGAAAGTCGAAGTACCCAAAAGGGAAATACCAGCAAACACTTCATAACAACCTCGTACATAACCTATGCATCAAACTTGGGAAAAATATAGTATAAGGGGTGAGTGACTCACTTAGTAGGGGAATCTATGCTAAATGCAATGCATGAGAAAATGATTTTAGATATCTCTCGATAAATCAAAATCATGCTTTTTTTTTACCGTACATGAATTTTTAAATCAATTTTTAAATCTCTTCATCATTTTATCAAAACAAGTTCGTGGGCCATCGATGAGGTTTTTATCAAAACATGTTGTATACATAGACAATGATATCACAAAACATGCCAATATCATTTTCCATCTGAAAACATCATCAGTGAAAAATGATGGTCACACAAGGACCCATCCAACATATATCACAAAGAAGGTGGCCATCTATCGATAGCAACACCTTATGAGGCAGAAGAAATGAAATGACTGCGATTCGGAGATCCAGCTGAAGGATCGATATGCGCCTATAAAGGAGGGGGGTGAATTAGGCGATCTAATCGCTTTCGTGTGATATTCGATTTCCTAAACCCTAAGTGATTTATTACAAATATGAAATAAAGCAATAACAAATATAAAGACATAGGGATAGAAAGTTGACACTGATGTTGTTCACGCGGTTCAGCAACCCCTGCCCTACGTCTGCACTCCAAGTTTCCTACTTGGAGATCCTTAAATTTCCAATCTCCTCGATTGGCAATGTTTGACTTCACGGGTGTCAAACAAACTTTTTACAATTTGACTTTTTCTCAGGGCGTCTCCCTCTTCTCTTGACTATTACAATGAAGATAATGTAAAAACAAAGATTCCTAACTCTCCCAAATAGAAAACTCAAGTTTTATAGTATGAAGAGTTAGGTTACAAGCTCAAAATATGATTTGCAATTGAGTCTCAAATTTGGCAGGGCTTCGCTTCAATTCCTAGTTCATTGCAATGAGCTTCGGAGTGTCTTATATTTAGACACTGTAAATTCAGTCGACCAATTCCTTTTTGGTCGACCAAATTCGATCGTTAAAAACTAGCCGTTGTGAGTTTTGCACTTTTTCGGTCGACCATTTTCCTCATGCTCGACTGCTTTGTCGACCAAAAATCCAAGGTGCTCTCTGTGATATATTTCGGTCATGTATGTTGACCGCTTCCTCGATCACTTCATCGATCGAATATCTTGAGAGTAATCTGTAATAGATTTCAGTCGCTCTCGTCGATCGCTTTGTTGTCCGTGTAGTCGTCTTAAAAAATTCGAGCACTCTGTATTGTATTTCGGTCGATCCCTTCAACTGCCTCCTCAACTAGTGACTCGATCGCATCCTTCGTGGGTAGTTTTGGTTAACCAATTCTGCATTTTACTCGACCTCATCCCTTTCATTTTCCATCCTTAATATTTCTAAGTCCCAATATGATGCATATTCACTACATGAACTTAGATAAATATGTTAGCACAACTTTAATACTCATATTGAGGGTATTTCCAATGAATATAAATATAAGTATAATAATTAAACAATTAAGCATATATCTCAATAAATAACTTAAAATTTCAACTAATACAAATATCTTCAAAACAAATAAGCCTAACAACACTTATGCTAACAATCTCCCCTTTTTTATAATGACAAAATATTATAAGTTGTTTATTTCTAAACCTAAGCATGTGCATACATTATTGCATAATTTGATTTCTCTCCCTTAGTTTATGCACTCTCTAACATTAATTTCATGCAAACATATTATACAACTTATATATTTCTCTACCCCTTTTTTGTCATAATAAAAAAGAAAATCCTTGGGGATAGAGAGTTTAAACAATCAACGTCATTTTTGTCAAAAACCAATGTTATTCCCCCTTTGTCTAAATTTATACCAAAAACAAAACATTGGAGGGAATATTAAACATTCAATTCAATTCATATTTCCAAGAATATATACCAATGGTAAATACACAAACTCAAAACACAAAATCAAAATTTTTTCCCCCTATATCAATGCTCAAAATCAAACAATTGGAGATAGCAATTTGAAAATGATACCAATTATTAGATTACCAATTGAAAGAAATTTAATGATACCAATTGTTGTACAAAGAAATTTTCTTCCCCTTTTGCATTATTCAAAATCAAATCCACGGGGTTAATCAAGATATCAACTAAAAAAATGTAACCAATTTAACTCTTTCCCTTTGTCATCTAAGCATATAATAGCAATTAGAGAATATTCATCAAACGCACAATTTTAATTTCTACTACTATGATAATGACCAATTTAAATCAATGGGGATTAACAACACATCAAAAAACACAATTCTATTTTCTCCCCCTACGTTAATAATCAATTTCAAATCAATGAGGAGAATTTGTGAAAAACAATATCCAACAATTCAACAATTCAATATATGCAATTTAGAATACCAATTGTTGGATTATAAAAAATAAACCAATTGAAGAATTATAATCAAAATAGACCAATGATATCAAAAGAATATTCAAGAAATAGAATTGACTCAACCAAAAGAATATGATTTTAACCTATATATACAAATCAAGACAAATCTATTTAAATCAAAAGTATAAGCATTAAGCAATATCATCAAATTATATACAAACTCTTGATTCAAAAATCAAAAAACATCTAGGTGCTTTTCTCAGGCACACAAACTTTTTGGGTTCTATGATATTGAGTTTGGTTCATTTAACTTAGAAGTTGTCATTTTGTCATTTAATTTTAAAGGACAACTAAAGGATTTATATCCTACACAATTGCAAGTAGTAGGAGCAACAAACAAATTCTTATAATTTTTTTTTCTTGCAAAGGGTTAGTAGCCAATATCGGCTTTATAAAAAAAATCATTTGCTTTCCGAAAAGCATATTAAAATTTTTACTACCATAAGTAAACTTAAGCACAATAGAGTTCAAATCAATATTTTTCACTTTCAATTCATCAACATAAAACTCTAAAGACTTAATAGTAGCATTTGAAGATTCCACCATTCTTTTTAATTCAACAATTTGATTTTCCAAAAATTTAACCAATTTAGCATGCTTTTCAATCAAATTATTGTTATCCTTCTTCAACAATTTATATCTACATTTGAGCAAATTAAATTGTTCAAACAATTCTTCAAACGCTTCTAGTAATTCACTATCATCATTAATATCCTCAAATCCACGAGAAGAATCGTTAGAAGAATTGTGTACCTTATCTTCATTGGCAATGAAGCAAATGTGAGATATCTCTTCAATCTCAGAAGAAGAGCTCTCCTTGCTATCATCCCACGTGGCCTTAAACGCTTTCTTCTTTGAGGCTTTAGATTTCTTCTTTTCCTTAGGACTCTCGGTTTAGGTATGTTTGGGTTTTCCACACCCAAAGCACACTATTACCTTCTTCCCTTTTTCCTTCTTCCATTAAAGGTATTTGAAGAACTTCCGAGTGATGAACTTTAAATCTTCATCTTCATCTTCACCCTCTTCCTCGAAATCATCTTCTTCCTCGTATTCATCTTGATTGCTTAAGGAGGCTTTGAAGGCTATATTCCTTAGTTTGAAAATTCCCTTCTCTTTTTGCTCCTCCTCCTCGTTGCTTATTAAATTGATGTCATGCGTCATTAGGGAACCGACGAGTTCCTCCATTTTTAAAACTTTGAGATCACGTGCCTCTTGGATAGCGGTCACTTTTGGTTGCCACTTCCTTGGTAGACACCTAAGAATTTTCCTAACAAACTCCTCATTGGAATAATCTCTACTAAGCTCTTTCAAACATTAGTAAGGTTAGTAAAATGAATAAACATACAACTAATGGTTTCATGCTTATCCATACAAAATAATTCATATTCATGGATAAGCATACTCAATTTATTTTTTTTTTACTTTATTAGTGTCTTCATGTGTAATCTCAAGTAATTTCCAAATATCATAAACACTATCACAATCTTGCACTCTATTAAATTCATCATGTTTTAGAGCACAATAAAAAAAATTTATAGGTTTGGCATTCAAACTCAATTTACGCATATCGCTATCATTATATTCGTCATCTAATTTTAGAACACTTATACCATTTTCAGATTTAAGTAGAGTGAAAGGTCCATTTTCAATAATTTTCCAAATTTCATAATCTATAGATTGAACATAAATTTTCATCCTAGCCTTCTAATATGTATAATCACTATCGTCAAAAAATTGAGGCCTATGTAAAGATTGCCCTTCAACATGCATATTGAACGCCATTTTAAATTGGGATACTTATCAACAAATTAATTCAAAACAAAAATATACAATCAACTAAGAATGAATCCAATAGATACAATTCAAGCAAATCACAATATTACACAAAAATTTTAATGAACCTGCTCTGATACCAATTGAAGAATCGATATGTACATATAGAAGGGGGTGAATTAGGTGATCTAATCTTTTTTGTGCGATATTCAATTTTCTAAACCCCAAGTGATTTATTGCAAATGTGAAATAAAGCAATAACAAATATAAAGAGATAGGGATAGAAAGTTGACACTGATGTTATTCATGAGGTTTGGCAACCCCAGCCTAAGTCCACACTCCAAGTTTCTTACTTGGAGATCCTTAATTGCCCAATCTCCCCGATTGGCATTGTTTGACTTCACAGGTGTCAAACAAACCTTTTACAATTTGACTTTTTTCAAGGCGTCACCCTCTTCTCTTGACTATTACGGGGTGTCACCCTTCACTTAACCAATTCGTAGGGCGTCACCCTTTTTTATTGGAGTACAATGATGGAAAATGTAAAAACAAAGATTTTTAACTCTCCCAAATAGAAAACTCAAGTTTGGGAGTATGGAGAGTTAGGTTACAAGCTCAAAATATGATTTGGAATTGAGTCTCAAATTTGGCAGGGCTTTGCCTCAATTCCCGATTTGTTGCAATGAGCTTCGAAGTGTCTTATATTTATAGACACTGTAAATTCGGTCGACCAATTCCTTTTTGGTCAACCAAATCCGATCATTGGAAACTAGCCGTTGTTAGTTCTGCACTTTTTTGGTCGACCATTTTCCTCTTGCTCAACCAATTTGTGAACCGAAAATCCTAGGTGCTCTCTGTGATGTATTTCTGTCATGTGCATCGACTGCTTCCTCGACCGCTATGTCGACCAAATATCTTGGGAGTAATCTGTAATAGATTTTGGTCACTCTCATCGACCGCTTTGTCATTCACATAGTCGTCCAAAAAACTTTAAGCAATCTATATTGTATTTCGGTCGATCTCGTCGACCGCCTCCTTGACTGGTGACTTGATCGCATCCTTCGTGGGTAGTTTTGGTCGATCAATTCTGCATTTTACTTTACCTCATCCCTTCCATTTGTCATCCTTAATATTTCTAAGTCTCAATATGATGTATATTCACTACATGGACTTAGATAAACATGTTAGCACAACTTTAATACCCGTATTAAGGTAATTTCCAATGAATGTAAATATATGTATAATGATTAAACAATTTAGCATAATTCTCAATAAACAACTTAAATTTCAATAAATACAAACATCATAAAAACAAATAAGCCTAACAACACTTAGGCTAACACCAACACGACACCCGATCATGCTTTTTTTTTTTACCGTACATGGATTTTTAAATCAATTTTAAAAACTCTTCATCATTTTATCAAAATAGGTCTATGGCCCATCGATGAGGCTTTTATCAAAATATGTTGTATACATAGACAACTATATCACAAAAATATACCAACATCATTTTCCATTTGAAAATGTCACTAGTAAAAAAAGATGGTCACACAAGGACCCATCCGACACATATCACAGAAAAGGCAGTCATCTGTTGATAGCAACACCTTTTGAGGTAGAAGAAATGAAATGACAGCAATTTCGAGATCCAGCACATCACCAGAGTTGTCGGCGAGCAATGCTCGCGATGACACTACCCATATAATCAAAGTAACGGATAAGGTTGCTAGTGACGAATTGCTCCTCAACTAGCTACCTATAGAATCCAAGTTGACAAGAGTTGCCGACAAGTGGAGCTATGAGCTGTCATATCACCTGTCAAATGGAAAGACACTAGACGAGCAAAACTCAGTGACTAATAACCTTGTGATCCATGTGATTTAAAACTCTGGCAAGGTTCTGGAATTCGAAACACAAGGAACGCGTCATCACTGCCCTATTACCCATTTGACTTTTTGGATTCGAAACCCAAGGACATGTCATCAAGGCCATATTACCCATTTCCCATGTACAAACAAACAATCTTCATGCAACAAAAGATTGTACGGGATAGTCTTGTGATACTTTGATGCTAAGATTGCCCAAAGCATCAAGAAGATTCATTCTTCCAATATATGCACAAAATACCATATACGATAAAGTAAACATGAGAAAATATACAGAAGTATACGCAAAAATAGACATGTTGTCGAAATAGTCCCCGTCTAGTTTTCTTGTGTGGTATTCCACAAAATATTAGTTAAAAAACTATGATGCAATGTAGTGCATGAAGTATAAAAATCCCTACCTCATTGACGACCATAACAACCTTACCAAATAGGCAGCTCCACGTGCTATTGGAAATAAGAGTCAAAACTAGTGACATCTCTGGAACCTATGGTAAGGCTGATGTCAAAATCTCAATAACCATACAAGGAATTCGATAAAAGTCCTAGACCGAAAACCAAGCCAGACCAGAATGACTAACACAAGACTTCCCGACTCAATCGAGGAACAACAAGTCTCCTCCACCTTGAGTCAAGAATCCATACTGACAAGAATCAAACTTGGTTAATAAAGCTGAGTGAAATTAACTAAACCTAAAACTCCACAAAATAAATAGCGTAGTTGACCAAGACATAACAATGATCAACCTGGCACATCAACAAACAACCAGAAAGATCCATTAATCAATAAGACATGGTTATAGTCAATAGAACAACACATGTGTGAGTCGACCAACTCCGCAGTCAAAGAGACATAGCCAGAGTCGACCCAACACAACTATGGCCAATTGGGGCCATGCAATGTCAATGGGACAAAGCAAAGTTCAACAAGGACAAGCAAATATCAACCGGGACTTCGCAACAGGCGCCGACACTCGCCAATGATCATTCAAGACTCAACCACCAAAGATCTCAAAAGAACTAGTAGTTGATGAGATAGAACACTCTCGACTCAAATGACTCAACAGCTGAGGAGACTTAGCTGGAGTAATTCGAGCATGACTTCATTGGGAATTAGCTAGAAGTTTAGAAACTCGATCAAACCTGAAAATATACCAAAGTATAGGAATTTCTATCAACAATGACAAATGACATTGTGTGGTCGATCTCGAACCTCCTGTGGTCAACCATGGACCACCAGCGGTTGATTTGGGAACTCTGCAGTCGACCAGATACCTTCACTGTCCAATCTATTCATTTTGCAGTCGACTAGCTCACTGTTGCAATAAACTGAAAATGGTCAGTGGCCAAACTAGGCAAACTGTGGTCAACTGGTCTGCTGGTGCGGTCGACCGCTAAGGTTGACTTTTCCAGTAGAGAAAAACTATTGCGATCGACCAATCACCAACTGTGGTCGGCTGCAAATCAACCCGGGGCATGCCAAAATGAAAGGCCTCATATGTGGTTGACTGAGCAAGACCAGAGGTTGAGTGGGATGACTTTCCAGTGTGGTTTCATTGATAAAATTGCGCTATTTCCACCAAATTGACTTCTAAACGGCCAATACTCGTGCATAAACTCTAAATCTACCAACATAGACTATAAATTTTTGCCATATTTGAGTTTTCAAAGCTCGAATCCGACACCACAAAAAAAAAACTTTAAATGACAAAACAAGGCTACAAATCAACTTACCTATGAAACGTCTTCACAAAAGACGGAGTACGGCACCTCCATTCACGACTCCATTCTTTGCATTTGATCCTCTATTTGTTGCATTCTCTCCTCCGCTCACTCCTCCTCTCTCTCCTCAATTCATTCCATTTAGCTGCCATATGATGGAACCATGGAAGTTAGGCTCTCCAAGCAGCCAATGATCATGTTGAACCTCTCATCAACTATTGACGTAAAGTGAGATGACTGAAGAGGGGGTAGAGACATTGGATGTGAAAGTTCATCCTCCATGGGTAGTGGAGGCAATGCTACCCAGGTGTGTGAAGCATGTTCAACTAAAGGGGATAGAAGTTGTCCTATCGAAGTGGGTAGAGGTTGTCTGGTTGAGGGGCCTGGAGGGTAGGTGTCACGATCCTACTTTCAAGAGACTTAAGGAGGGTCATGCGGCACTCGTTGTTAGGGGGAACAATGCAGTCAACCTACGAAGTGTGCCAACGACACCAATTGCCCATGACGTTAGAGCGAGCTTTATGTCTAACGAGCGAGCAGTAAGCGAGCGAGATTAATCGAAAAGAGCGTCATTGAGCATAGTGAGAATAGTTTGTATGTAAAAAGCTTTATCATTGATTGGCAGCAAATTACATTAGGTAGGGGGGTCTACGTGCAGTCATGCCTCTCCCCCTAAACAGAAATCTGAACCATTTCCACCATGGCAGGAGTAAACATGCTATGGTGGTGAGGAGTCACTTGCCCAAAATAGAAATAAAAAAAAATACAAATGAATTGCTGTAAATGGAAAGAAATCTAACTTAACAGCTTGGGCGGCCATGGACAACACATCCTAGACAAGCCCGAATTGTTACATTCTCCCCCCACTAAGCTGTTGATGCCCTCATCAACTTGTCTTCAGTTTGAATTCTTCAACCTTGTATGTGGCATTCTCCAAGTTGTCTTCTTTCTCCCAAGTAACTTCATCATCTCCAAGGCCCTCCCATCTGACAAGGTACTCTGTGTGTAGGTAGTGGCCTATCTTGACCCTCCAATCTGCTAGAATCTCTTCAACTTTTTTTTTTCTTTCTGTAGTTGAGGGCGATGTCTGGTCTGATGATATTGTTCCTTGTTTGGTCTTCATCGTCTGGATGGTACAGCGTCAGGTTGCTGATATGGATTACAGAGTGGATTTTAAGCCATGCATGTAGATTAACTTTGTAAGATACCCGCCCCACCTTTTCAATGACTTGGACTAGACCTTCGTATTTCCGGACAAGTCGCTTGTCTCTCTTACCTCTGAATCGGAGTTGTTCAGGCATTAGCTTCACCAATACAAGGTCCCTGGCTTTGAATTCCAACGGATGCCACTTTAAGTTTGCCCACATCTTCATGTGTTTGGAGGCTCGTTCCAAGTAGGCTTGAGCTATCTCGGTATTTTACTTCCACTCTTTTGAGAGGTTCTAGGGTTTTGGGCATTTCCCGGAGTATGGATGATCAAATGTGTGCGACATAGTTGGTTGCCTTCCACAGACTACTTCAAATGGGCTCAATCCTGTCGAGGAACTTTTCTGACAGTTGAAACAGAATTATGATGCATCGAGCAAACTTGGCCAATTCTTCTTATTGGTGTTGATGAAGTGTCTCAGATATTCCTCTAGTAAACTGTTGAAACGTTCGGTCTGGCCATCAGTTTGTGGGTGATAACTAGAAGAGATATTCAGATTAGATCCCAGCAACTTGAACAGTTCCACCCATAAGGCTACTGTGAATCTGGTGTCTCGATCACTAATGATACTTTGAGGTATTCCCTATAACTTCACCACATTCTTGAAGAAAAGTTGTGTTGTTGTCTCTGCGGAACAATATTTTGGGGTAGCTATGAAAGTGGCATACTTAGAAAAGCGGTCGATTATCACCAAGATTGCTTGAAATTCATTTGAGGATGGTAGATTTGTTATGAAGTCCAGAGATATACTTTCCTAGGGCTTTGTTGGCACTAGTAGTGGCTATAGCAGACCAGCTACTTGGTCCCTTTCAGTCTTGTCTTGTTGACACACCAAGCAGGTCTTGGTATATTGCATCACGTCGTCTTTCATGTGAGGCCAATAATATCCCCTCTTTAGCAGAGCATATGTTTTTTGCCATCTAGCATGACCTGCCCACAAGGTGTCGTGGCATTCTTTCAACAGGGTTCACTGTAGATCATTGCTTCGGGGCACATAAAGACGGTTTCCCTTTGGTTAATAACAAGTCTTCCTCGATCCAGAATTGTCGAGTCTTCTTTTCCTTTACTAATTGCATGACGGCCCAAATAGCAGGGTCGTCTTGTAAACAGTCTCGAATGCGATCTCTCATAGACCCGGTAATTCTACTTGCTTGAAGTTGAAACAAATAGCAAAGACTAGTACACTCTGCTTTTCTACTAAGAGCGTCAGCTGCTCAGTTTGATTGGCCCGAATGGTGCTCATAATGGAAATCAAATTCTGAGATAAGTTCGTGCCAACGCGCCTGTTTGGAGGTTAGCTTTGGCTGCTCAAAGAAATGACAGATTGCGCTGTTGTCAGTCTTTACTATAAACTTTGATCCAAACAGGTATTGTCTCCACACACGAAAGTAGTGTACTACGACCAACATTTCTTTCTCTAAGGTTATGTACCTTATTTCAGTTTCTTTTAGCTTGTGGCTTTCATAAGCGATAGGATGACCATTTTGTAGTAAGACTCCTCTGAGTGCAAAGTTAGATGCAGAGTATTGACTTTAAATGGCAAAGTCACATTTGCTAGAGCCAAGACTGGACTTTGCATCATGGCTTCTTTCAAATCAATGAAGGTAGTTTGACATTCTTGACTCCACTCTCAAGAGATCCCCTTCTTCAGAAGTTTCGTGAGGGGTGCCGCCCTCTAAGAGAATCCTTCCACAAATCATCTATAATAATTTGCAAGGCCGAGGAAAGAGCGTAATTCAGTGACCGAGGCAGGGTTTCTCTAGTCTTGGATTGCCTTGACTTTATCGATATCCATACGAAGATGACCTTGTTCAATTTTGTGGCAAAGGAATCCGATGCTTTCTTGGGAAAATGAGTATTTCTCTTTCTTTACATATAGTTGATTTTGCTTCAGTTTCTCAAGGATGAGACGAAGATGAACCTTGTGTTCTTCCATGGTCTCGCTGTAGACCACAATGTCATCGAGGTATACTACCACAAATTTGTCAAGGAATTCATGGAATACTTTGTTCATGGGAGTGTAGAAAGTTGCTGGAGCATTTGTCAATCAGAATGGAATCACCAGAAATTCAAAAGCTCATATCTAGTCACGCAAGTTGTCTTTTGTTCGTCACCTTTTGTAATTCTGACTTGATAGTAGCTTGATCGCAAGTCAAGCTTTGTGAAGTACTTTGCCTTATATAGCTGATCAAATAGATCGGTGATGAGCGGGATTGGATATTTGTTTCGTACAGTGACCTTGTTAAGAGCCCGATAATCGATGTACAGTCACAAGTTACTGTCCTTCTTCTTCTAGAATAGCACAGGCGCTCTGAATGGTGCTTTGGCTGGCCTAATAAAACCTGCCTCGAGTAGTTCATCCAATTTTTTTCTCAACTCTATGAGTTATGGTTGGGCCATTCTGTAAGGTGCTTTTGCAGGGGGCTTAGTTCCCGGGATCAATTCGATTTGATGATCGATGTCTCTGTGCTGGGGTAATATCTTTGGCAAACATTCTGGCATAGTGTCCTTGTATTCCTCCAGAACTTCCATAATTTCATATGGCACTATTTCTTCTTTATCTTCATCCATGACTGAAGGGACAAGGATAAATGTCGACTCTTGATCCTTCAATCCTCTTTTGAACTGCATTGCAGAGATCATCTTTAAGTTGCTAGTGCTTGGTTGTTAGAGGATAGCAGGAATGATTGTTGGATTGTTTCCGATAATTACCATGCACTTAGCCGATGGGATGGGGATGACTTTGTATTCCATCAAGAATTCCATCCCTAATATAATATCAAAGTCATCCATCTGTGCCACAACAAAGTCAGTTGGTCCTATCCACGTGTTGAGTTTTAACTGAGCTCTTTTCACGACCCCAACTACTGGCATTGATTTTGCACTCACCGTCTTCATTTTGCTAGTGTTCTTTTCTAGTTTCAGGCCTAGAAGACGAGCTTCTTTCTCTGTTATGAAATTATGTGTGGCTTCTGAATCAATCATAGTGCTTTTGGTGGCCTTATTATTGACAAGGCTTTCCACATACATAAGGCCTTTATCTGGTGTCTTTTTCAGCTCTGCCATATGTTGTTGAGCTGCTGATAAGAAGGTCAGTGTCCTTACTTTAGCCACTTCCACAGGTTCTTCTTCGACAACCCCTTCAGATGAGTTGTCATTATGGATCGAAGCTTGTAATGCTGTTAATGCTGACCTATGAGGGCATTCTGCAACTCGGTGTGATCCCTTGCATAAGAAGTAAGACATAGGTCTATTCAGTGGTTGTTGATTACTAGCTGATGTGCCCCAAATCCCTGTCACTTGAGCCTGAGCCAAGGGCTCTTTTATTTTCTAACTTTTTAATTATTTTATAGGTTTTTTTGAATCAAATAAACAAGGAGGAGTGGGCATTTGGACT
>CM039471.1:16401356-16412733 GCA_022433065.1 Begonia loranthoides
GTTCTTGAGAACTCCTTGCTACGGCCTTCCCCATTTGCGCCACTTCAACCGCCACCCAAGCAAGGATCCTCTTGAAGCTTCTCAACCTTGCATCATTGGGATATTGCTTCTTCCAATCCTTATCTTCAAGGTAAGATTGTGGTGTGGAGGCAAGAGAACTATCCACCTTTGGAGAGTATTGGTTTCGGCCAATCTAAAATCGCCCCTCTCATTAGGAGGCTAGCGAACTCCAAAGTTGTTTCTTTTTGTTTTGTGACTCTTGTAAGTTCTCTCTTTTGCTGAATGGATGCTATATATATTCTGGAAACTAAGTGATGTTATTTGTTGAAGAAACCTTTTTGGGATTTATTGATTAAAGGAGGTATTTTCGGATTAATCATGAAGTATTGAATCTGTGATTTTTGCTGGATTGTTTTATACTACTGATTGGGGTCTCTGTTTGATACCTTTACGACGCTCAACTCTGTTTATTGTCTTCTAATGATTTGTTCAGCTTGAGTCATTGAGCTGCCCTCCAAAATTGAGCTTATTTCGGTGTTTGTAGCTCAAGTTATTGCATTTTAGATCTGCACTGTTAAATCTGCACTCTTGGAAACAGTTTTCTGGTGAATAATAAAATTGATAGATCTTCGACTCTAGAACGAATTTTGGCCTGGGATTTTGACACAATCTTCGTCCCTATATTGAGTTTATACCCTCCAAACTACAGCTCTAGATCAGTTACAGAATTGGAGTTCTAATTGTTTGATTATTGCTGGTCGGTTATTGTTGATTGTTGGAGCAGATTTCCTTTAAGGTTTCCAAGTGCTTCTTGGAACCTATCACTAGCTCCTTTCCATGTCTCTTGGCTTTCTCTTGGGACAAATGGTTTTCTTTCAGTTGTGCATGTATTCGGCTTTGGGCCCCTTGTATTGCTTGAGGTGTTCAGAGTATTCTTCTTCTGGCCAGGATTTTCGTTGTTATAATAGAACAATCTTTCAGCTGCAGCAAGAGCACTCGAGAGGGTCTATACTCTCTGTTCATATAGCTTTGTTCTAGCCCAAGGTTTTAGTCATTCAATAAAGGTGAAGATCTTGTCTTTTTCTAACATGTCATGTATATTGAGCATGAGGCCAGAGAACTGTTTCACATAATCATGAATGCTGCTCGTCTGTTTCAGCTCTCACAATGATCTACGAGCATTAAATTCAACATTCTCGGGGAAGAACTGATCTTTCAGCTATTTCTTGAGATTGTCCCAGGTATCAATAACATAGTCACCATTACATATATCATTGTATTTTGATCTCCACCAGAGTTTTGCATCCCCAGTAAGATGCATTATGCCTAGCGTCACTTTTGATTCATCATCAGTTTGGGTTGCTTTGAAATATTGTTTTATATCGAAAATGAAGTTTTCCACTTCTTTGGCATCCTAGACTCCACTGAAGGGTTTTGGCTCCAGTATTTTCACCAGACTGGTCTCCACTGCATTTGTAACCTGAGTTTGGTAGCCCATTGCTTTCATAGTGGCGTTCAATTTGATGTTCATTTCAGCAATCTCAACTTTGAGAGATTCGAACATCACCTTGAAGTCTTTCGCCAAGTTGGTCACGGTTCTTGATAGTTGACCATAAGCTTGGTCTATATCTTCAATGTGCTCTAGGAGCCCAAACATAGCACTCGTGGAGCTCTCTCCACTTTCTACCCATTTCCCTTATCTGGTCGGGATTCGAAGTTCTCCACTAATCCATCAACTCTCAAACCGGGAGGATGTCTATCTAATTGTGAATAGTAGCAATCTCAACAGGAAATTCAGACATTTCCTTCAAATGTTCCTCCAAAAAGTGAACACTATCAGAGATTTCTTGGAGATACTTCATCTCCTCTTCCAACTGGACTAACCGTTTGAGCTGGTCCATTGATGAGTTTGCCTTGTCTGTCAAATTCTTTTTCGGCATGCTTTCTTCTGATTTGAGCCAACTTGGCTCTGATACCAACTATCACGGTCCTACTTTCAAGAGACTTAAGGAGGGCCGTACAACATTCGTTGTTAGGGGGAACAACGAGTCAGCCTACGAAGTGTGCCAACGACAGCAATTGCCCACGACACTAGAGCGAGCTTTGTGTCTAACGAGTGAGCAGTAAGCGAGCGAGATTAATCGAAAAGAGCGTCATTGAGCATAGTGAGAATAGTTTGTATGTAAAAAGCTTTATCATTAATTGGCAGCAAATTACATTGGGTAGGGGAGTCTACGTGCAGTCATGCCTCTCCCCCTAAAGAGCAATCTGAACTATTTCAACTATGGCAGGAGTAAACATACTGTGGTGGTGAGGAGTCACTTGCCCAAAATAGAAATAAAAAAATACAAAGGAATTGCTGTAAATGGAAAGAATCCTAACTTAACAGCATGGGCGGCCATGGACAACACGTCCTGGACAAGCCCGAATTGTTACACTAGGCAACCTTGGATTGAGTCTTGATAGCCAACTTGGATGAAGATTTGGATACCCATTCCCCTCCGACTTTGTTGATCCATATACGACCCACTGTGAAGTTGTTGTAGATGTCGACAAGCTTCTATTTGATTCTCAACTCATTCAAAATAGGTACCCCATTATGGTCAACAATTTTATGAAACAAGCCCATTATATAGCAGACTCTTGGCTAAGTTGTTTAGGATGTCGTACATATAACTCAAAATCACATAATTGATGTTCACCCACTTTTGGTTGAATATCTTCTTCATCATATAGAGATTCATGCAGCTAACATGGTCTTGATGACCATCCCAATATGGAATAGTGTATGTCTACATGTTATGGATCAATCAGGCTTAGGCATTCAAGTCCTTGGATTTTGGCTTATTGAACGCTTCAAACTTGGAATTGTGGTGCAACTATAGAAGCATTGCTAAACCTTTCCCTCATCTAATAAAATCTGGATCCCGACATTGCTCAATTGCTTTCTCCATCGAACATCCAAGAAACTGGTTAATATCATTGGGAGTCAACCTCAACTCTTGTCCAAACATGTAAGTCCTCAACTTTAATGGTTGGGTGGACAGTTCCAAATTAGTATAAAAAAGTTTCACAATTCGCTTACTATAACTTCCATCCAATTTACACAAATAAGCTAATTCATCACTCTCAAACATGTCTTCTATTCTTATATTAGTCAATGTATCAAAATATATTCCTTTAGATACAATAATCAAACTATTTTTAATATCAGCTTTGTATTTATTGGTCACACTTGAGATTGAGGTTTAGGTTGTGCTTCAGGTTGGGGTTGTGTTTCATCCTCGGGTTATGCTTTGCGCTAAAATTGAGTATGAACGAACTCAGCTGTAGCTCAACTACGGGCACAGACCGATTCAGATTCAGGTTGAGGTTGAGACTAAGAGGGAGCTACTTTATGCTTGAGAGTAAATCTTGTAGGTCTTGTAGAATCTATTGAAGAAAATAGTGAGAGTTAGGGTTAGGGTTTGGAGTTTGCTCGGAAATTGCTATGACTGGTGTGGTCAATTTGAGGCGGAATGTGAAGTTATATAATAAGGTTAAGGAAACTTAATTGTCGTACATCTCTTCCTTAGTGGAAGACATGTTTTCACTGAGGAAACTAAGATTCCACAATGAAAGGCAAGTATCCGCTGTAGAAATTACCCTTTCTGCAGCGGATGTTTGACTTATGCTACGAAAAAGTGTAAGTTCTTGAAGGACTTACTTTCTGCAATGGAAGACACGTTTCCACTGCAAAAAATATCATTATGCAACAGATACTTTACTTCTGCTATGGAAATTAAATCATTGACTACAACTACTTCATCTATGAGTCCGCCCCGTTGCGGAAAGACAACTTATCCACTGCAAAAAAAAATTCATTTTTAATGAAAAACGTAACAACGATGTTTGCCTCGATCATGTCTCATAAATTAGTATTTTATTTTTTAGCAAAAATTGTTTAGAATTTATCTTATCACTGATTTCATAGTTCAGTGTTTTTTTTGTTAATTACCTAAAAATTTACTAAAGAAAGCTAATTTTGATTAGGAATAAGTTGGGAGCACAAACCAACTTATTTTAAACTTAAATTTACTGGATCAGTTAACTAATTGAGATACGTCCATTTATTGGGTCCTTAAGTTGAGATTTGTTTAGCTCCAGTTATCCAAAATAATGTTGTTAGATGTATTCTGTAATTTTACCTGTAATGTTTACATCAATTAATAAAATTAAAATTTAATATAAAATTAAACTATACATTTCACTCAACTGAACAAACTAATTAAGGTAATATTGTTTTTATTTATTTTAGGGTAATACACAAAAAAAAACCCTGAACTATAGGATCAGTGACAAGACAAACACTAAACAATTTTGACTAACAAATAAAATATTGAATTATGGAAAATGAATGAGTCAAACATCGTTGTCATGTTTTCCGTTGAAATTTTAAATTTTTTTTCCACAGTGTATATAACTTACTTTCCGTAATAGAAACATATCTTCTGTTACAGAAAACAAGTTTTTTTTCAAAAGATTTGCTTTCCTTAGTAGATAATTTCCACAACATAAAGGATAATTTCCACAATAGAAATGATATTTTTTACAGCAGAAAAGATAATTTCCACAGCAGAAATGATAATTTTCATAGCATATACTTGTCTTCCGTTATAGAATCTTAGTTTCCTCGACACCATTGGTGAACAACAATTAAAAATGCTTCAAATTTGACTGGATGTTGTTCAATTCGACTCGAGAAAAGATATAGGATTCGCTAAAATAAGTCTTACTTTTCTCAGTAGAAAACATCTTTCTACTATAAAAAAATAATCTTTTATAGTGGATACTAGTCTTTCGTTACGGAAAGTAAGTATTTAACTACAACTACTTTATGTACGAGTCTGCTGTGGAAAGACAATCTATCTGTTAAGGAAAAAATTTTAAATTTTTAAAGAAAAATGTCATAACGATATTTATTTTATTCATTTTTTTATAATTTCAGTATTTTATTTGTTGCCAAAAATTTGTTATTGGTTGTAATTTTTGGTGTAGCTTTTTGTTGTTTCGTTAATTACCCTTTGGGAAAATGACAAACCAACCATCGTACTTTGTGATTAATGATAAGTCAACTACTAAACTATTTTTACTAACAAATTAATTACTAAACTATGAAAAAAAAAGTCACCGCTAACATCGTTGTCACGTTTGCATTAATGACGACAATCCGTGGCAGCTTGATGACGAACTGCAGTGGATTGACGACGAACTGCGGCGGATTGACGACGAACCAGCTGCGGATTGACTACGATCCGCGACGGACTGATAAGAAGGAAATTCTTTTATTACATCTAGTGCGACAGATCGATAATTCTCTCAATTTTCAACGATTTTGAATGTTTGATGACTCATTTTCTATCGTTTTTTTTTTTTTGCGATGCACAGGTAGGAGAGATCTATTTTGTCATTCGGTGCATATCAAATCAGATTTGGGCACGAAAAAAATGAGATCGCTTACTTGAAAATTTTGGAAGGCCATAAATTTGTGCTCAGTCGACTGATTTGGACGAATTTTTTTTTCTTTAGCATAAGTTTTCGAGATCTACGCGCTCGAAAGCTTCCAAAGGCAGCTTGTCCCAATTTCAAGGGCTAAAAACACTTCTAAGTCCTCTAATTTTCTTTACACAATTCAAAACCGTGAAACTCTGCATGTTTTCTTGTCCGAATCTGCTCTGATAAGCACCAAATGATAAAAACAGATGTTTCCTGCCTGTGCATCGTGAAAAGATAATGAATAAAAAGTCCTCAATCATCCAAAACCGTTGAAAATTGAGAAAATTATCAATTTGCAAAGGTTCACTGTCATGTTAAGTGAAAGAAAAGAATTTCCTTCTAATCAATCTATCGTAGATCGTGGTTAATCTGAGGTGAATCGTTGTAAATCCACGACGGATCATCGTCAACTTGTTGCAGATCAAAATCAAAATATTTAATAGCAAACATGACAGTGATGTTATGATGATTTTTTTTCATAGTTCATTGATTAATTTGTTGGCAAAAATATTTTATTAGTTTACTTGTGGTTACGATGGTGGTTATTGCAAGCCCTACATTTCCTCGCCCTTGCACCTTCCATTTCCCCTAAAATTTACACATCCTCTATCTCTCGCTCTCTACGATTCGCTGTGAAGATGAGCAAAGGGCCTGGACTTTTCTCAGACATCGGCAAGAAAGCCAAAGGTATTTCAGCTCTCTGTTTCTCTTTCTCGTTCACTCTACCGAGCTGTAGTCTTTGTCCATGCGAATTTCGTGGCCGGAGCTTCTGCTTGTTTTTTGTTTTTGTTTTTTTTTTTTTCGTTTGTTGTCCCATGATGATAGATTTGTTTATTTATTTCATTTTAATTGGCTTTATTTTTATTTCAGATCTTTTGACAAAGGATTATAGTTACGATCAGAAGTTCACTGTTTCCACTCACAGCGATGCTGGCGTGGTATGAACTCTATCTATCTTTTTTTTTTTTTTTTTTTTACGGTATTGGTTGGATTTTAAACATTTTCCGAATCAAAGTTGAAATATAGAATGTATTTTTATGTATTATGCATCTGAGGGAATCTTATTTGTATTAAATTCGAGCTAATCTAATTATATAGAATGATACGGTTAATGAGGAAGGTGCCTTGTATAATTTGGACAATTTTTTCTTGTTTGCCTTAATTTCAATTGTGCGTGTTGAATCAAATGAGATATATTTGTTCAACGTGTTTGGAAACTTCACGGATCTGCATGATGCTTTTTCTGGTATGATATACTGGAACTAAATAATTAAGATAGTCAATTATTTGCTTCAAAAGTGTAAAATTAGAATGTATACATACTCATGTTTTATTGGTTGCAATTCTGACTACCTTCTCCTTTCCATGGTGTTTTCTCCTTTCCATGGTGTTTTCTCCTTTCCATGGTGCTTTTCGTGCTACGTATGCATCAAATGGTTTATTTGTTTCATAGTTCACATTATCCTTGCTCTCATGAAAGATGTTAAATAGAAGATGAACTTGCAAATTAACCTGGTGAAGCTCGTTTCTTAGTACTTTCGTAAGACTGCTATTTGTTCATTACTTGCCAATTTCTGTGTTTATTGTTACGTGGGATGGAAATAATCAAAAGCACGATTCAAGGTTTCATAAAAAAGATTTTTAATTCATCTTACTCTTGTGTTTGTTTTTTCTATGTGGTGTATTGAAACTTAACAGCCCACATTTGGTTTCCACTCATTTTCCATTACTCTTAATTTTAGGTTCTCACATCAACTGCTGTGAAGAAAGGAGGACTTTCAACTGGAGATGTGGCAGCACTTTACAAGTATAAGAACATTGTATTTGATGTCAAAGTTGACACCGTATCAAATGTAGATTTCTTCCCAGTAAACTTTTGTAACAGATTTTCTTGATCGGGTAGCATCTTCAACTGTTTCTGTTTTTGCAGATCTCAACTACTCTTACCTTTACTGATATTCTTCCATGCACTAAGACTATTGCTTCTTTCAAAGTGCCTGATTTTGACTCTGGCAAGGTTGGGTAATTGATATTCTTTCCGTTTGGTGGTTTGTGTAAT
This sequence comes from Begonia loranthoides, assembly GCA_022433065.1. NCBI lineage: Eukaryota > Viridiplantae > Streptophyta > Magnoliopsida > Cucurbitales > Begoniaceae > Begonia > Begonia loranthoides. The sequence goes on from CM039471.1 coordinate 16,408,951, forward strand.
GTATTTGTGGTCTTGTTCTGTGAGTTTCCCTCATGTGCTTGTAAATTGTAATGCATTTGCTATATGGTTTGCAGTTGGAGGTCCAATATTTTCATGAGCACGCCACTTTCACAAGCTCTGTTGCGTTGAATCAATCCCCTTTTATTGACTTTTCAGCCACCATTGGTACACCTAGCATTGCCTTTGGGGCAGAGGCAGGTTATGATACTAATTCTGCTATTTTGACCAAGTACACTGCTGGAATTAGTATAGCCAAACCCGATTCATGTGCCTCAATAATTTTGTAAGCCCTTATAAAACTGTGACTAACTATTTCCAAAAGAATATTTGATATTGATATGCGCTTTAATGATTTTTTTCTTGCAGGGGTGACAAGGGAGACACTATAAAGGCGTCCTATGTGCACCATCTAGATTTGCTCAAGAAAAGTGCTGCTGTGGGAGAGATCACTAGGAAGTTTTCTACTAATGAGAATACTTTCACTGTGGGCGGATCATATGCTCTGGATCACCTGACAACAGTAAAGGCAAAATTGAACAACCATGGGAAGCTTGGTACCCTCCTACAACACGAGATCGTACCCAAGTCTCTGCTTACTATTTCGGGTGAGATTGACACCTTGGCATTGGAAAGAAATCCCAAGTTCGGATTGGCCATTGCTCTCAAGCCTTGATAGGGAATGCTCTAGCCCCATTCATTATTTGTGCTTCTGGTATTCTGTGTTATTCGATTTTGGATTGGTCTTGAAATGGAGCTTTAATAAGCAATTCACAGTTGAAATTGGTTAGGTTCTCAATTTCCATTTTTGGTTCTCGGAGTAGTTTTTCGGCAGGCGTTCAAACGCTAGCAACTGCTTTTGTGATTGAGGATTCAATGCTTCAATTGTCGAGAGGTTTAAAACTATTCATTCAGTCGCTAAGGGATTATATATTTCATTATTTCCAAGCGCTACAAATCTAAAGAGCAAGTTTAAAATTTTCCTTTGTTCAAGTTTAATAGCTATGTTTCTAATCTATTTGGGATTTGTCTGGCAATTTCTACACAAACATTCACTGATTGTTGTTCGTCAATACACGTAATTATACAGAGACTGGAGCAGTGAAGTTGTTATTTGCAGATACGGGGAACTCGAAAGGACCTTTTTGACACATCTGCATGTGTGAAAACAAGTCTGCGCAGTGACGAACAAAATGTAAATGATACAAAAATTACATGCAGATATACAACTTTTCCATACTCAGAGAATAGTGTGAAAATCTTAGCGATCACGAAAGAATTATTGAAACTTGAAGATCACAAATACGATGATCGATTTATTATTCTTTCATCTATAGCTTCCCATAAATAAAGACTTTATTGCTCCTTACAACAAATAAGTTGTCATTGAGCATCCTAGTCTTCGTTAATTATTTTTTTTTTTCTTCAATTTTGCATAATCAACGAGAATATGCATTTGTAGTCGATCTTGTTCCAATTTATCTTTTGTTGATAAAGTACGACACAATCATGGTACAAGTTATGTAAAATTTATAATTTTTAGATTTTATATTTTTTTTTAGTAAAATTTTTATTTTAATTGAGGTTAGTTTGTTTGTGTTGACCAGATTCTTACCGCGTGTAAATTTTTGTGTATCCACATGCTGTTTGACGGCAAAATTATGTTCAGTGAGGGAATGTGAGTTTTCTCACAGTTTCTCACTAGAAAGCTATCCTTGGTCAACCACAGAAATGGTTGAGAGCCTCTTTGTTCGAAATAACTTGTGTTCAATCGACTGGAAAAGTGGTTCATAGCCTCTTTTTGTTATATCTTATATTTGGTTGACCACGATCAAGTTTTGGTTGACCGCATGATGCTTTTGGGATGTCCGCGCATGTTATGTGCTTTGGGTTCGGGCGTCCACTCCAATCGTTCATTGTGGAAGATTGGGCGTCTGCAGCAGGGTCTAGTTGACCATAGATGAGTTCTAGGCATCCGCAGCAGGGTCTGGTCGACCGATGCTTTGGCCTAGTTGATTGCAGTTGTGCCTTTTGACCACTGCTAAGTTGTATATCTCCCATAGTCATGTCTACTCTCCCCTAAACAAAAGAGAATGAAAGGAAAGAACAAAAAGAAATGAAAGAAAGAATGAAAAGAAAAGAAAAAAAGACTAAACCAAGATATGCATCTCTTACTGAGCATTTGATTCATAAATAAACTTTGTGATGTAGGTGAAGATGATTTGACTGAGGTACCTGATGATGTGTATGAATGATAGTTGTGGTTGAAGGAGTACTTTCATGGGTGAAATTGTGGCTTGTTGGAGCAAAGTTGACCTATGGGTGAAGGCCAAAAAAGGAGGGATTAGTTTAGGAATTTTTAATAAGTTGTTAGGAAATATTTTTATTCAAGTTATACTTTAATTGTTTGGAGATTCAATTTAAATGTTTTACAAACATTTATGTTTATTGTATGATAGGTTTTAACTATGTTTGAATTTATAAAAGACTTCGGCTATTTTATTTTGCATGGGTTTGTTTTATTCTTCGTATTTTCAAAGATATGATATGATTTAAGAAAAAAATGGCATGAAAATGATTTACGCTACGAGGTGTTACAATGAGTGTGCTTTGTAGATCGTTAAGAGAAATTCTATCAGAATTATGAGTATGTGAACTCATTTGGGTTCTCGTGTAGTTCAAAGTTAAGGAAAATTCATCTTAAGATGTGGTCCAAAGTTTCAGTCGTTTTCTAAAATCCTAGAATTTTTGCATCTTGTTTGAGACTCGTTAGTCCTGGTTAAGACCTTTCATTCATAGACCTTAGATCAATTACATGTGGTATCTTGGTTTAGAGATTGTTGGTTAAAAGAAGCCAATATTTTCCCGCAAAATGAAAGATTCTCGAAAAGGGCACTAAAGTTGCTTGCCTAGAAGCCCAGTTGAGCTCAATTTGGTATGGTCTCCAAATGAGTCTTGTTCCTATACATTGTGGCATCAAGGTATATATCTACATAGAGGGTTAGAAATATTTGGTTCACGACTGGAGTCGTTCGATGGGTTTTTTCAAAGGGATGACTATAGTTGAGGTTTTCCTAATCGAAGTTTTTTTTTTAATTCACTTACGTCACATCCTGGAAGGGACCCAAGACAAAACAAGAAGCGATCGAGCCCAAACTCAAATTGTGTTGCCCGACCTTTTTACTTTTAAATTACTTATTTAGGTAGCGGAAGTCTTTAGTAAGTTACAACATGTTAGGGCCCAACTAGATTGGCTATATTGAAGGTTCAACAATGATATCAAAATAAAGTGATAATATATGTTCAAAATAAAAGTACCCACAAATACATGAATTTATACAAATATTATTCTAGATTTTTAATGAATAAGTCAAACCTTACAAAACTCTTGAAATAAAAATATTAAAATATTAAAGGGAGTGTTAGCTCAGTAATGCAATGACAATCGTTAATCTTCCAAATTTATACATGAAAGAATGTCGTTGGGGTGAGTCGATTAAACTCAATAAAGATGAGATTTTATATTCAACAATTAGAATTTTATAAAATAAATGGGGGATCATGCCATGAATAAAATGTGTGATTAAAATTGAATAAAAATCAACAAGTGAGGCAAAAGTGGAAAGCGTTCACTATAATATGGTATGTATGAAAAATAAGCTCTACAAAATCTCAGTGAAAATAGAGTCACTCACGAGCTCCAAGCATACATATGCCATAGATATGTTGTAACACCCCGACTTTTTAAGTTGGATAATTATCGGGGTATTACCAAAGACGTATTCG
>CM039471.1:16413074-16490789 GCA_022433065.1 Begonia loranthoides
CATGGATTTTTTTTAGATTTTGATTAGTAGTGCTAAATGCTCGAATATTTTGATTGCTGTTAATGGAAGAATATTGATGGAATGCTCACTATTCTATTTTGGTTTAGATGGAAATGCCAATAACAAGTCTTTGATTTCCTTAGTCCTATTGTTGTTGGAAGGGGGCTTTGGATCTCAGATAGTCTTGGACGAGAGAGAGAGATAGAAGAGACCGCAAAGCAGTTTGTAGCTAAAAGTCAAGAATCGTGAATGTGAGCTAAGATTGAAGCTGAGAAGCTTGGCAGAGGAGCTTTCAATTTGCATCACTGTTGTTCGTGAGATAATTCCTTCAATAGAGGTAATGAATTGGGCGTGTTGTGGCTATATGGAGGCCCTACACCACAAGTGTGTGCGTGAGTGTGTATATTGGTTGATGATAGTGTATAATGCTAGCATATTGTAGATCACTGATTCTGTGGTTAACTACCCTAAGTTGTTTATGCTCTGTAATTTTTTCCTTGGGTGATTTACTATTTTATTTCCTTGCCATAATTGTCTTCCTTGCTTGCATTAATCTCCCTTGACGATAGTGTAGCTTCATTGTATAGATAATTGTTTTTTTACTTATTGTCAATCGATTTCTTTACTTCAATGCCTTGCCTAGATTGCTTTGGATGAATACTTAAAGTTTGAGTGTGATAAAAGAAAAAGGATAAGTGTGTAAATGATGAGACGAAGGGATGAGCTAAGAGTGAGCTTAAAATGATGGTTTTCCTTGGATGACTTATTGTTCTGTTCGTATTATCTTCTTGATAACTAGTTTAGATTCTCGGTGATAAATAAACTGTCATTTCATCCGTTATATATATATATATATATATATATATATATATATGTTATTCTGAATATGTTAATAAGCATGTTAGTTAACTAGATTGACACTTAGTTGAGCCTGTTTAATTAGGATAATTGATTTGAGTAGTTTCGTTTATTATAATTGGGATAACTATTTAGCAGTCTTTCTTGAGCATGATAGTGATTACTTGGTATATTAATTAACTTCAACATGTTAATCAACTCAGTTAATTAATTAATTGAGTTAATTAGTCGTAAAGGAACTAATCAAGCATGTTAATAATTAGTTGGACATGTTAACCTATCTAGATAAATCAACTAGTTTGCTAATCATGGCATGTTTAACTTAGATTGCATGTTTAACTATCTGTATGTTAATTAACTTAAAAAAGCATGCTTAACTAGAGTAATCACTTAGTTATTAATAAATTATTCAAAGTAGGCTTAACTAGTGACTTAAGTAATAAGTGTTAAACACTTCAGTGAGCATGTTAATTAAATCAAATTGATCAACTAGCCATTAAATAACTAATCGAGCATGTTTAGTTAATTGTGTTCATTGCAGGTTTAGTTAATTGTCTCTTATTGCTCATTGCTTTCAATTCGTGTTTATAATTGTTCCCTGTTATGCACATTCAATTATAATTGTTGTACGCTTTCAATTCCCGTTATTTAATTTCTGTCATTTACTTTTCTTGTATGTGCAATTTAATTCAATGTACGTTATAAGCACCATGCATCATGGTAGGTTGAGAATGTATGGTCATGCATCATGATAATAGAAAGTAATAGGGAGTGCCCTCGGGGTGGTACTCACATGCATGAGTGAGGAAAATGAAATGAATGAATGCAATGAACGAATGATGATGATGATGATGAAGGGAAGTTGGGGGACGGATAGATAGTTCGGATCTAGTCCACTTAGGGATAGAAGCCGGTCGACTATACTATCTAGTACGTGTTCCTTCAACTTCCAGCTCGATGTACGAGTTTTGAATGAACGAATGAATAAAACGTAATGAAAGGATTGGTTTGGGGCGGACCCATTTCAAGTGAACTAAAGAGAGACATGATCATATTGCATATTCTCTTTCCTTACTAAGTCTTTGGGCTTATAGTTTACTTGTGGTGTAGGTACTTATGTATACATGAGAAGAACGATGAATATAACATAAAACAGTCGATGAAAGGTTTATATGGGCAGAGCTTGTAGCTGGTCAGGTTAAAGACGAGTAAAGTAAATTTTAAAAACATAATGATTTACTTAGCATATTTTAATTTGATTGTTTTCGCTTTCGCTAATATTTTAATAAATGATTTTCATAACGAATGAAATGAATGGATTTTGACACTCGGTTTTAGCACTCTGATTATGAAAGATTTTAATTGTCTTACAAAATTTTTAAATTTCGCGTATTTTAAAAGGTTATGAAAAATCGGGTTGTCACATATGTAAAACAAGGTGATACTTGGCGATCACTAAAGCCACAAAATAATATCTTAAGTAGGTTTAGGATATGCGCCTAAAGACACGACACAATCAGCTACCCTAATACTCTAGTTAACACAACAAACACATCCTCCATTGATCGAATGTGTGTATAGAAAATAGGATTTCTTCACGGGCCAATCAAACTTGGTTAACTCAACCAAGATGATATACATGGTTGCAATAAAATGCGTCTAGTGAAAATCATAAATATAATATTGTAAAAATGATGGTCATAACAAACACATCATTTTATATGAGAACACGTCTCAAAATAATTGTTTTGAAAATAATGTCACGTTGGACATAAAATAAAACTTCTACCTCAATGGCCTACCAATAGCTAGGAAACACTCAATCGAGTGGGAAAACATAGGTTCAAATTCCATGTTCGTCCGACGGACCTGACAAAATATATAGATTACCAATTAATTTTTCTCAAAAAAATTCTTTTGAACTGTGTTGAAATCCATGACCGGGATAGTAACCAACTTGGGAAATTTTTGAACTAATTCCCAAAATTATTAAGAATTTTCAAGATTGTTTTAGATGTCAACAGATCCAAGTCCGGACGTCTGCTCCATGTGTCTCACGCTTATCACATTGGCATTGTTCTCTGTGTTTTTAGCACATTGTTCATAGTAAAAGCCTTTGCTTACATGGAAATTTCCCATGTCTTTCGCTTAGTCTCGTGACCACGTTTGCTCACACTTGCGGAAGCGAACACTTTTGCAAAAGCGAACACTCCCGTGTAGGCCCCAGATACATTTATCCTCATTATTCCAGATGTCTAGGCTCCTGTCACGCAAAGCCTACACTCCTGCCAGTGATTTTCGGCTAGTCTAGACGAATCAGACAAATCAGAGAACTTTCATTCTTCTCCAAATTTTCCATTTTTCTCAGCAAAAGTCTAACATTAACCAACCAAAATAAATATTCTAGAATATAACCAAATTAGTTTTCATGCAATAATTACAACTTTTCTATCCATTATTCTAAACTGTAAAATCCAACCAAACCAACTTCTAAATATACAATGAACATAAACTGAAAATCTAGAATTTACCTCTCTGAACGCCCAAAGACCGTAAGTTGTTAGAAACAACTTGCTCCACACCTTCTCTTGCTATCTGCAATTTCCAAATTTTTGCAAAGGGCTTCTTTCCTTTTGAAATTGCATTGAAAGAGGCAGGAAAGAAGTGTTATCCTTTTAAGGACGAAGGAAATGTTTGCAGAGGGAGAAGTGTAATTGAAAGAAGATGACATGCACCTCAAGATGAAGAAAAATGTCATCACTCCTTCAATGCATTCATACCCCTTATCCCACCAACAATATTGGTTGTCACATTCTCCCCTACTTAGGGAAAGTTGATAATGAGGGTAAGGTCGTGATGGTCATGTGCTCGTCTTCTATGACTATTACACTCATTCTATAAGATGAGTCTGGCTAATAGAACAATAATATTTATGGTTAGTCAGATTCCAAATATTCATTCTAAAATTGTTTTCCTTGGCTTCTTCATCGTGCCTAAAGGTTCTATGTAACACCAATATTTTTTGTACTTTAATTTTAGCAGCGTGATGCGACGTTTGGGATTTAATGAATATATATATAGTGTCGTAATTTAGTGAAATTTATGTAGTGTAAATTTTAGGATTTTATCTTAGGGTATAAAATAAATAAATAATTATAATAAAATAAATACATAAATGAGAATTGGATTTTTTTTTGGCTAAAGATAGAAACTTAGTCGCTACAATATTTTTTTTGAGAAAAACATCGCCGTTAGAGAAGGCTTTCTTGCAGTGAGTGGAAGGGCAGTTAAGTTTTCAATCTTTAGATTGAATCATTGGACGATTGTGATCTAACCAAATTTGTGTGGATACTCCCACGGAAGTGTTGAAAGCCGAGGGATTTTGGATGAAGAGCTATTATGTAACGCCGTGCTTATTAAACCATTTTCTTTCATTCATTTTTACCTTTTTAGCCATAAAAAAATTCTTTTTATTGTGTTTAAAACATATGTAATCAAAACATATCAGAGTATTGAACGGAATAAATTCAAAACATAGTTTTAATAATTTAAATAGAAGTCTATAGTGAAGGATCGATATACGTCTATAGAGGGGGGTGAATATAGCGTTTCTAATAATTTCGTGCGATATTTAAATTCTCTAAATCCCTAAGTGATTTATCAAATACGATTAAATATGCAATCACATTAAATACGTAAATTAAAGAGTAAGGGTTAGAGAAATGCACACAATATTTGTTTACGCGGTTCGGCAAACTTGCCTATGTCCGCACTCCAAGTTTCACTTGGAGATATACTAAATAATTGGCTTACGGGTGCCAATAAAACCGTTTACAAATTGACTATTAAACGGGGCGTCACCCTTGACTAATTCTTAGGTCGTCAACCTTTGACTCTTACGAGTAGTCACTCTTAATTTGACTATTGCGGGGCGTCACCCAACTGTGATGAATTCTAAGGGAATCACCCTTTACAATCAAGCACAATATATGATTCGGAAATTTAACCCGCAATCTAGCTAATCCGAATTCTCCCAAATATAACTCGCAAATTCGGAATAGGGAGAATTGGATATACAATTAAATAGCTCACAGTGAGTAGTATTCGAATATTGATTTTGGAAGAGCTTCGCCTCGAATATTCGATAGTTTCTTAAGGAGAGCTTGGTGTGGACTTATATTTATAGACACTGCCACTGCTGCTCCCGGACGTCCTCAGCGTCCGCACCTATCGTCCGCACGACCGTTGAAATTTTCCCGTTGAAAATATAGCCGTTGGACAGAAAATTATGCACTTGCGGACGCCAATTCTATCGTCCGCTTCGTCCGTACAAATCGTCCGCAACACATCCAGAACTGGACAGATTCAAATAGGACGCCAATATTCGCGTCCGCACCGACTGGGTCTATCGTCCGCGACTGCACAGCAGAGTTGGGGACATCCTCTCTTCAAATCCCGTCCGCATAGCTGAAGACCTGCGGACGCCAATACACGTCTGCCTCGTCTGCGACCACCGTCCGCATATCCATCAAAATGGACAGAGGCAAACCGAACGACTAAACCTCGTGTCCGCCTCATCCGCAGCGTCCGCGTGCATCCTCAACTGCACAACCCACTTCATACTATCACAAAATGTTTCCTCTAAGTCATACGAACCTTCCATTTTCCTGCATAGACTTAGAGAAATATATTAAACATTCCCAATACCCATGATCAAGGGTATTCTCAATTTAATCGATAAGTATGATATATAAGAATTCAATGTATAAACAACTTTTACACTTTATTAAATTTCACATCATCTAGATCATATAGTCTAAACTAGAGGTGGCTAACGAGCCGAGCCGAGCCGGCCGAGCCTGAAAAAGTCTGGCTCGTCGAGCCTGCCAAGCTTAACGAGCCGAGCCTAACGAGCCTAACGAGCCGAGCTTAACGAGCCGAGCCTAACGAGCTTGCTGAGCCTAACGAGCCTGCTGAGCCTAACGAGCTGAGCCTTAACGAGCCAAGCAAGTCTAACGAGCCTTAACGAGCCGAGCCTAACGAGCCAAATATACATAAATAATAATATCTTATATAAATATATTATAAATTATTTTCAATATTATACAATTTAAAATTATAATAAACATTTATTATTATAATGTAAAAATACTATAATTAATAATTTAATTGAATAAATATTTTTATTGAATTGAATAAATATTTTTATTACAATTTCAAAATGAAAATGAAAATTACAATTTCAAATATAAATTACAATTTCAAAGCACAACTTACAAGATAAAGAAAATATATGAAAATGAAAATTACAATTTCAAATTTAAATAAAAATTTAGTCTTCGACATCCAAATTTTTGAATTCTTCAACTATGTCATCTTCTCGTTGTTGATCTCTTGTCACAGCGTCGTTCCAATCCTTCATGCAAATGAGTGTCTCAACGATTTCTGGTGCAAGTCTTCCTCGTTTATCATCGTACACACGTCCACCTGCACTAAAAGCAGACTCCGATGCTACTGTAGAGACCGGAGGTGTTAGTAGATCACGTGCCATTCTAGAAAGAATAGGAAATGAAATAGAGTTGACTCTCCACCAAGCCAAAATATCAAAATCCTCGGGGCAAGAAATGTTATGGTAGGTGTTAAGATAAATATCGAGTTCATTTCTTTGTGAATTATAAAAATGAACATTGCTATCTATTTGCTTAAATATATCATACATAAAATCTTGTGGATCTCCACCACAAGCACCACTACTAAAACTAGCATGCATATCATATGAAGGAATTGAACAATTATTAGAATATTTAATTTCATAAGAAGAAAATAAATTATCGATTTCATTTCTTAATTGAGCACCATTAATTGAAGAAGAAATACCTAAATTAGAAGAAATTCTATCAAGCATTATACGCACTCCATCTAATTTAAATCTAGGATGCATTATGCATGCAAAACAAAAAATAACAGGTATGTTAAGCCAATATTTTTTAAATTTTTTTTCCATTTTTTCAATTAATGCACAGAATTCGTTTCTTTGTTTAAATATTTGAAAAGTACCCGTTAATTTTATAAAAAGTGGGAGAACAAGATGAGTAGTGAGATAATAAATGCCCGAACATTTATTTGTAGCTTCATAAAATGGTTTTAAAAAATCAAGAAATAAATTAGCAATATCGCAACTATTATGATCAAGAGTAATACATTTTGTTTTTTCACTAATATAAGCACAAATAACTAACCAATATGGCTTAGTATTTTCTAACATTAAATAAGTCGAATTCCACTTTGTATCTACATCGGTTTTTAATTTTCTTGGTTTAAGTTGAGCAACTTTACAATATTCTTTATATTCTTGTTGTCGCGTATTAGATGAAGTAATAAAAGAAATTACAGATCGAATAGATTCAATATGTAGCGAAATATATGACATGTCATCTCGAACAACTAAATTTAAAATATGACAAACACATCTCATATGAAAAAGAGTATTATGAGCCGTATCTAATTGAAATAACCTTTTAAATTCAAAAATTGCAACATCGTTAGCAGCAGCATTATCTAGCGTAATACTAAAAATTCTATCTCTAATAGCATATTCTTGCAAAATTCCAACAATATATCTATAAATGGTAACGCCACTATGTGGATATTCACAACTACGAAATCCTAATATTCTTTTATTTAATTGCCAAGAGTCATCAATAAAATGAGAAGTTACGACAATATATCCTAAAGCATTAGGTGCACTCCATAAATCAGAAGTAATACAAATAGACATAGACGGAGCATTTGAAAAAAACTCAATTAATTCATTTTTCATATGATTATACATTTTAATAATATCACTTCGCGTCGTACTTCTAGGGACTCGTCTAAAACTAGGATTAATATACTCTTTCATAAAATTTTCAAATAACTCGCTATCAAACATAGATAAAGGTGCCTCAGATTGTGATATATATTTTGCTACTCCTTTCTCATTTTATTATGTGAATACATAAAATTGCCACTGCCACTAGCATTTATGAGTGTTTGTGTAGGGTCTCTCACTTGCGCGTTAGAGTGATATTTTGCATAATGCCTACCAAGTGTGCTAGTAGAACTACCGGATACGTATGCATAATGTTTAATACAATATTTACATTGTGCTCTACTTTCTATTTTTCCACCAATTTTAATATCTTTCATTTCAAAATTATTCCATACAATCGACGTTTTACTTCTTTTTTTTTCTAGGTGACGATGTGGATGCATGTGCCGATGATTGATCAATTGCAATTGTGAGATTATCTTCCCTAATTTCCTCAATATCATCGTTAGTGTCATTAAAAGTGTCAATTAAAAAATCACGAGGATCCATAATTAAAAAAATTGACTACTGCAAAACAATTAATAAATAAAATGATACCGCACACCAATTACGCAACAATAGTATGCAATTGTTGTGAATTGTGATCACCTCCTCCCCGAATACGAGTCCTACAAAAATTGCAAAAAAAAAATTAGTTATTTTGTAATACACATTAAATTAAAAAAACTAAAATTAAAAAAATAAAATATACCTTTGAAATTGGGAGAAAGATGGAGAGATTAATCAATTGAGAAATGAAGGGAAAGATTGAGATATTGAGAGAAAAATTGGTGAAAAGATTGGGAGAATGTGAGAAAGTTGGGATGAAAAATTTGAGAGATAACGAGGAGTATATATAGCCTATAATTTGCCAACCGTTGGATCAAGCAAGCAACGGTCTCAAGACCGTTGCTTGATCTCATTCATTCAGGCTTCAGCCTGAAGCTGAACTGAATACACAACAATGGTCTGAAGACCGTTGCTGTGTTGGGATCGTTGGCCAACAGCTGAGAGGCTCAGTCGAGCCCTCAGACGAGCAACAGGCAACGGTCTACTGACCGTTGCCATCGCCACTCGCCAACGGTCTTCAGACCGTTACAAGAAACGGTCTGAAGACCGTTGCTTCTTTGTGAGAACTTCTCACAGAGAAGCAAGCCACATGTCTGAACTTCTTAAACAGAGGCGACGATGCGGGACAGAGGCGCCGACGAAAACCACGAACGTTGGTGGACTTCGAGAGTTCCCCTCCACACGAGTCGGCGAGCTCTGTCTTGCCGACGATCGCCAATGACGTGAGCGGGTGCTGACTGACGATCTCCTGCGAGAGGGAGATCGCGGCCTGAGGATCTCGCGACGACGCGAGAGTCGATGTAGCTTGCGGTACGCCGGACGGAGTCGGCCAGCACCCTCTGCTTCTTTGTGAGAAACTTCTCACAGAGAAGGCGCGCTTCTCATAGAGAAGGGGAGTCTCACTCCCGACGGCACTTCAGAGTTTAGAGCTTGCTACTGGGCATTGGCTTCGTCCTTCGACGCCCCAATGGGCGACGACGATCTTCGTCCCTCGACGCCCCGACGACGACCTTCGACGCGAGATCCAGCGCAGGCCTCGGTCCGTCGTCTCACCTCCACGAGAGTCGACGATCACCGATGACGATGGTGATCATGTGATTCGAGTTGGAGGCTGCATCCTGGACGGGCTTGCGCGGGCTCGGCCATTCATCTGCCGGGCTGGCTCGCCGGGCCAGCCCGCTAGGCTTGCGAGCTGGCCCGCCTGCCAGGCTCGCGAGCCCGGGCTCGGCGGGCTGGCGAGCCAGCGATTTCGGGCTCAGCTCGGCCCGCCTACCAGGCCCGGGCCGAGCCCGCTCGGTTACTGTAGCGGACGAGCTGAGCTCGGCTCGCTACAGTAACGGGCTAAGCGGGCGGGCTGGCTTAGCCATGTCTAGTCTAAACAATCTCCCTTATTGATGATGTCCAAAATATATAAAGTTGTTTATACCCAAACCTAAGCATGTGCCACAAATATTGCATTTTGATTTACTCAATTAAGTTATGCAATTTATCCACCAATTAATCCAAGTCACATGCTACTAAAATATAACTTATTGATTTACTAAATTAATACACAATTTAGTCATCATCAAAATAAAACTTAGCCCAACAAAAAGGCTAACATATAGTTTACAAAACATTTATTGAAATTAAAATAATCGATTTTATTTTTCCTTGAGCTATAATACATCAGGTCGAATCTGACTGATAACCAAATATCTCAACTGGCAATGTCTCCTCCTTCACGTCAATAACATTAAGTTCATTACCTACATCACGAGCAATACCATGAGCCTAGAGTTCAACAAGAGATAGAATGTATGCAATGCACATACTATGCTTATGCAGTCTGTCTTAGAGAAGAACCAATCTCCTCTTCTTTTCATTTTAGTTTCACTTAACAGTCCAGATGTATGAGATTTATCAGTCTAAAAAGATAGGATACATTATATTGTCTTGTGGCTTAATTGTCACTCTAACGACGAGATACATCCATTAGGGGTGTCACCACCATTAACCGTCACCTACACTTCCCAATGTCATACACCTATTTACATTTATTGGTTCATTTCATTTATCATGTCATGCATATATCAGCAGTTTCATAAGTCTTATCATGATGCATGAATGCTGTCACAACTAGGAGACGAGCTGGACAGAAATGCCAGGCCGAACGACCCGGTCCTTGGAAAGAACCTAATCGCCTAGCCCAAAGTTTGTTAAATTAGCGGAAGACATGTAATAATTTTTCCAGCCGCAACACACATGTGATGGGTCACAGTCCACGTAATGATTGCAATAGTTAAATTACGGAAATATAAATTACATCCAAAACAAATTGTGCATCCATATCCATACATCTAAAATTCTAAATCATAGAATATTACAGAAACCAATAGTTCTCACCAGCGGAAAATATAATTAAACCAAAGGAAGTGAAACAAGTGCTCTTGTCTACAACCCCAAAGCTGGAACTCCACGAGTCTAAGCGCCCACGCTCTAGATATTCCTATCTCTACCTAGGGAAAATGTAGTCTAAGGGATGAGTGACTATCTAGGTAGGAAACTTATACTCACCGCCAAGCGCATGAGAAAATTTGTTTTACCTTTTCTTTATCAAAACTTTGAATTTTAGGGGCTATGCATTTTTATCAAAACATTTTCAAAATCATTTCCGTCATTTTTAAGGAAAACCAACCTTGAAGGGCCCCAACGAGATATCGTAGAAAACACCATTGTTTGCATAGACAGCTATACTAAAAAATATCCTCGTCGATTACACAATGAAAATCATCACCAGTGAAAAAGGAGGTCACTCATGGACTCCTCCGGTCAATCACACGGAAGGGTGTCCACCATCACACCCATACATCCAAAATAAAGCAAGAGCGGTCCGTAGACTCAGCTTGTCACCCCGGGTTTGCCGACGAGCCAAAGCTCAACACCGACCCATCCCGTATCGTCACCCAAGTCCTGCCGACGAGCCAAAGCTCAATGCCGACACAACTCAAATCACATCCCGAGTTTGTTGAGAGCCATAGCTCAGTGCCAACAAACTCGTATCGAGATAAACCCTAGTCCTGCCAACGAGCCAAAGCTCAGCACCAACACAACTCGAATCACCTCTTGAGTTTACTAACGAGCCAAAGCTCAGTGCCAATAAACTCAATTCCAAGTATGCCGATGAGCCAAAGCTCAGCACCAACAAACTTGAATCAAAGTACACATTGATCAGGTTTAGGAATTCAAAATCCAAGAAAGTGTCATCACCTTCCTAATTTCATCTTTCACACAGCGCACAAACATCCGTCTCCACGTGGCAGGAGACGTACCAGAGATAGCCTCATAATACTCTGGTACCGAGACCGTCCAAAGTATCAAGAGGATTCATCGCCCCCAAAACAGATATCACATACCATGAAAACTATGCACGGAATTTAAATTTGTAAAACTCGCGTACATAGGTATAATAAAATCAGACGTACTATCGAACAGTCCCCATCGATTTTTATGCATATGTGGTAATCCACAAAATATTAGTTTTAAAAATGATGGCATGGGAATGCAAAGCAAGTAGGTATAAAACCCCTACCTCGACGGCGGTCTCTCCTTGTGTCCGAAGGAGTAGCAACCTCAGGTATCAACTCGAAGTCCACAAACTCATCCGAACCTAAAACATGTTAGAGGACAAACACTCTTGTCAATGACTCTTAATAAACAGGTAAAAAGGTCCTATATTGATCTAAGAACCCAACCGTCATATACATGCCTCATCTAAGAATTTCATCCAAAATTCTCAAACTCTATCACCAAGTAAACTAACAGTGCATCGTCCAAACAACTCTCAATCCTCAACATTCAACATTTAGAGTGTGCAATATTCCAATCAGTGAGCAAAACAGATTTCAACCATACATAATTCATCACTCATTGAAGTAAGCTTAATGGTATATCAACCCACTAACTAACAAATCTTCTAACTCATCATAAATGGAAATAAACCTTAACATCCATCGAACAGTTACCCACTAGAATCCACGGGTTATCCAATTTAACAGAATAGGGCCTTAAAGTGTTCAAAAGCCTCTAACCAATAGTAAATTAACTACAAATCTTTGGGTTTCATAGCAAGACCGTAGCCTCAAATTACCAAGTTCTCAACCTAAGCCACAGTTAAACAACAGCATAACAATGTCCATAAACGGGAACCGAAAAATCAGAACCAAATCCATCGGTCACAATCGTGGCAAATCAGAACATTCATCAAAGCAGGATCAGCAAACAAAATTTCCAAAAATCATATAGTGTCCTCACCTTAATCATCTCTTACCCAATCAAAACCAAGCAGTATAGAACATTACCGAAGACAGCAACAAATTTCTATAAATAGGCAGCAACCAAATGACAGAACTACATTTCCTCAACAGATCAATTGCGGCTAAACCATAACACAACAGTACAAGAAAATCATATGGTACTTATCAGTCAGAACAAACACCCAACATTTGCAGAAACTTCAGCGCATTTTAATTTAAACAGAGACATTCCATCGGAAGTTTCTCTCCAACATCAAAACAGAAATCCAAATAAATCAGAACCGTGCATTTGCATTACTTACCGAAAACTGAGGATTAGAGGAAGAAATGCTCGCTGTCAGCTGGCGCTCCGAATGCTCCAATGGTCGGCTTACTCTCGCCCGAACCGTCCGTTCGCAGCTCGCCAAAGGGACCGCTCGTCGTCCAGCCGGAATGCCAAGTCTTGTCTGTCCCTTCCTCGCGAAACTCTCTCGGCCGAAGGGATTGGAGAGAAACTCTCTTCTCTCTCTCTTTTTTTTCTTTTTTTTTTTTGTTCTCCGTCTCCAAAAGTGCTGCTTGCTGTTTCTGCCCTTGTAAATCATTTTTCTTAATATTTTAATCCTTTCGGTTTTAAGTACAGCGGCGGGGTATCTTCACCTTTCCCACTTCATTTCATCTTTTCAATTTCCTACACTTCTTATTTTATTTATCCTTTATTTCCTTTAATTCATTTAATATATAAATACACATATATTAATACATGTATCATGCATTAATTAACTTATTTTCAAAATTCTAACTCATTTCGAACATCACCTTACGATATTTACATCTCCAATTTTATTGCTTAAATAAATTTTCCTTTTAGAAATTTCTAATTCTACCAATTTAACTAATTGATCAAAATTTCACATATATCCGTTACGCTGCAATTCTTGTCATTTATTCAACGTCATGACTGATTTTTAAGCGAAAAATTTACATGTGAAATTTCACGGGTTTCACAAATGCTACAGTTTATAACAACAGTAATTTTAACAATAATTTCCAACAATAATTGACAGTAAATAAAAATAGTCCCGTTATGCAGGGCCTCCACTAGCTACCGCATCTTATTTCTTACCCTCGTAGAACTTTCCCATGGTCTTTAGCACGTTTAGCATTATATCCTTTTTCTCATTAATACCTTTAAAATAATTATTATTTATTTATTAATATATTTATCAATTATAAATCTCAACTTTAATACAGTGGTTACTCGTTAATTATTTGATAATATAATTACCACTTAATTATTTCATATTTATCGTCCAATTATTTTCTTTGACCAATTAACCAATATTTATCTACTAACCACTAAATTTCCATAAACCTTAGCGCTTAACAAATCTCAATAGTAACTTAATTAGTTGACAACTTCGCAATAACAATTTCAATATCCAAAACTAATTAAAAACAATGAAGTCTAGCAACACACTGCCAAAACACAACAATTACCAATATATCAAAGCTATAAAGCAGCGGATAGTTCCATTATCCAAACATAAGTTCATCAATCAAAGCAACAGAATAATTCCTCACAATTTTCCCTCGGCAGAATCCAAACCATGAACAAACCAATTTATAAGATATATAAATGTCCAGCACAGGGACCAACCATAGTGCACTATATCATTTAGTCACTAATCGAGTGTTCATAAGTAACCAGAGAGCATATACCCAAAGTACATTTCAACAAGTAGCTTCAATAACCCACATCAAAATTCATTTACCAACAGATTCATCAACCAGATTCATCAACAAAGAGTAATTCAAATAACAGAGAAGGCCACTACCTGCAGACCCGAGAGCAGCATCACAAAATCACTCACTCACACTTTCTGGCAAATCAACACTTACTCTCCACATTCAGCCAACCCTCTTCTGTCATCAATTTATAGACAGAGGTTACCTCTTCTTTCTTCTTTCTACAGACAATCAGGAAACCCTTCAACGTTTCCATCTTTAGATTCCGTATCTTGTCTTTGTCTTTTGTGGCAAAAGTGGCAGTGGAAGTCGTAAAGTGGGAGAGGAAGTTGCGGATACGTTTCTCTCTGCTTTTAAGAGGTTGTCCTTTGCTACTTTCCTCTTCAATTCACCAACCAATTCCAGCAAGTCCACTAGAAGTCGCCATCCATGATGCCAATCGAGAAAGGAGGAAGTATTGTGCAATATCGAGTTGGCCCGAATAAATAGATTCAATGCAAAATCAACAAAACCAGTCGCACATCGACAACAAGGCTGTCGACTGAAGCCTGACCAATAATCCCCTGCCCTTCGTCAATTCGTCCTTGCAAATCATCCACACCAATTCCCAATTGTAGAATCAACATACAAACCATAAAATCAACCGGGATGTTTACCTTGGTTCTGAAATTCGTAGCTCCAATTTGTCCCGCAGGAGCTCTTCCAAATCGTCTCCCGGCTCGGGCGTTTCACCGAGTCCTAGCCATGTGGTTCGTTGTCCTCGCCCCACGCGTGCCTAAAACCGATGACGCCAACCCGAATGCTGACT
Source organism: Begonia loranthoides (assembly GCA_022433065.1). Lineage (NCBI taxonomy): Eukaryota > Viridiplantae > Streptophyta > Magnoliopsida > Cucurbitales > Begoniaceae > Begonia > Begonia loranthoides. The sequence goes on from CM039471.1 coordinate 16,428,181, forward strand.
AGACATCGTCGCCCTGGACTCGCCATCGCGAATCCCCTTCATCGAGCTCTCCCTCTCTTTCGTCTCTCTCTCTCTTGTTCTCATGAAATGGCCATGGGCCAAACCTAATTGTTCCCCCAATTGCTTCAACTAAGCCAGCCTAAATCGAGCCAGCCTGAACCCAGCCAGCCCGAACCAGCATGAACCGGTTCACCCCTTTCTCCTATTTTCCATTTAATCTCTCCTTTTAATTTAAATCTCACTTCACTTAATTAAATTCTTCTTTTAATCATTCACCTTTATTAAAATTCCTCATTAAATTATTTTTTACCCAATTTTAAATTCTCTATTTATTCCAAACATTGCTTGACGATGATTATCCATCCAATTTAAATTCTTTGATTCAGTTTCCCAATTAATTTTCCATCAAATCATTTTATAATTATCCAATCATGCCCAATTAGCTTCTCAATTATTTTTACTTAATTTCGTTATGGAAAAATCGGGGTATAATATCCCATGAGAGAATCATTCCAAAATTTTCAAAATTTATAAATAATATATTTCTAATCTCGATAAAATTCTAGGATATTACACGTTAGATTAAATTTAAGGGAAGAACGTGGAGTGTTGAATCTGAAAAAAGATGCTCCCCCAGAAATAAAAGATTCCTTTCGGGAAAGTAGTTGACTGTCAAATCAAAGTGGATTAAGCAAGTGAAACATATACCATTGGATCGGAAGACGAGAGGAAAAGATTCTCCTACAGATAGAAAAGACATTGTGTAGAAGAGTGAGTTTTAAGTCGAACGAAGTCATGTGTAGATTGAAATGTGCTTTCGCGGTAGCATTCGTGTCCACAAAAATGAAATTAAATAGATAGAACGATGTTGTTTGAAAACAAGTTTTGGTGGAAACGTTGGGATTCTGTGGCAGCATAGGCTTTTAGGGAAGGATTGTCGTATGCGGTAGCATTAGTGACTTTGAACTCAAATATTTATGTTATTGTGGCTTACTGCCATTAGTCAATTTGGTCAAAGTGGACACTCCTATGACAGCCTAGGCATCGACGAAATAGAATTTTAAGATTTATCAAAAATTCATGCAAATTGGATTTTGCCTTTTGGGATTAACCAATCATGTTTAAGTCAAGGTTTTTACGGGATTTCTATCTTGATTGACCACGCATTTGGCCATCTATTTATACAATGTTATAAGGAAGGAAACCATATCTCCTCCATGACCTCTCAAAAGAAGAAGAACAATGCTCTTCTCGGTATTTTTCTCTTCAAGTTTATGGAGGTAAGTTTTGTATTTAAGGCTTGAGTTTTAATGTGGATATAAGATAAAAATCATGTGATGATTTTTGTTCAGTTTTGTCTTCTGCAACTCTTCTTCTAATTCTTTTTCATTTTTGTCAAAGATAAACATAACAATGGGTTGGAACTGTGGATTACGGATTCTACTTATAATCAAAGGTAAGAGATGTTCTAGGTTTTTTGTTGCCTTTCGATCTACATCATAGGATGCTAGATAGGTTTGGGTTTTGTTTGTTTATTGCTTTTACTTATGATTTTTCGAGGAAATGTTGCCTTGTTGGTTGTGTTTATTTTACGTTTAAAGAGTCGAGGATGATAGATGCTTGCTTATTTCCAACATAGTCTTTTGTTGGGGAGCTGATTATTGTGATGTTGAAGTTCAATTCTTTTAGTTGTTTCATGATGACTAGTATGTTTACAAGAATAGGTGCATTCTAGAATCTGTGATAGTATTTGCTTAATTGATATCTCTCTGTACTTATGGTTATTGATGAGGGTTTGTTCTTCCATTATTATTTTGTTTACCGTTTATTTTATGTTCATGCCACATGCACCTTCATGCATTCACTTAAAGATGATAAGAGAGAAACTTAATAAATATAAAGGACTGTTATGGGCGAGGTTCGAGTTGGTTGTCCCGCATGAGGTGGACCAAATGGTGTCACTCTCCCTTATACTAATGACTCATACAATCGAATATTGTGTGTGTGTGTGTGTGCGTGTTACACATCTCTTTTTTAGTGTTAGGCTCATTAGTTGAACCTTGTGATGTAGGTGAGGATGAGACCATTGATGAACCAGATGAGATCATTGATTTAATGTGGCAGTTGAAGGAGTACATTCATGAGGAAGTTTTCGCATTGTTGGAGCGAGATTGATCTTGGGTATCAAAGAGAGAGAAGAAATAAGCTTACTAAAAAGGATTTTTATTTCATAGATTTTCTTTATATTTAATTTTAGAATGGATGTTAGAACTTATTTTGTTGGTTTTTAACACATTAAGTTTAAATGGTTTTTTCATTTTATAGTCTTCCACTACAAAGATTTCCATACTATGAATTTGTTAATGATTTGTGGTATTTAAAAAAATGGAATGAAAATGTTTTAACACTTCAGGGCGTTACATTTCGCATCTTGGTATATTGGGGGATCATAGTGGTTTGATCCTTGCACCTTGTCGTTCTATTTGAAAATCATTCGGTTCAAATGAATCATACTCTTTTGTATATGTTCATTATTTCCTCGTGTCAAGTGTATCGATGGGCTGTGGGAATCCTGTTGATACTAAAAAATGTCATTTTCTGTATAAAGATCCTTACTGCTTTTGTAGGTCTCAATTTGTTTAAGGTAATATTAGTTTTTCATGCTCCAAATCATTCCTTTGGTAGGATGGTATATTTCAAATCCTTCCAAGAGGAGAATCGTAATCTTTTGTATATGTTCATTATTTCCTCGTGTCAAGTGTATCGATGGGCTGTGGGAATCCTATTGATACTCAAAAATGTCATTTTCTGTATAAAGATCCTTACTGCTTTTGTAGGTCTCAATTTGTTTAAGGTAATATTAGTTTTTCATGCTCCAAATCATTCCTTTGGTAGGATGGTATATTTCAAATCCTTCCAAGACTTCACATGAGATGAGAACTATTGTCAGCCCTCATCTAATGGGAGTGTCACTTATCATTGGAAAAGTGGAATGTTGACTTCATTCTTGGGAGTTGTGTAGACAGTCATTAGAGTTGAAGCCGAGTAGAGATTTTTATTGATCGGCTAAGTTGGTGTCATTGTTGGGCTGGGTCCATGTTGTTGGTTGACTAAGAATGTGGGTCGCACTTTCCAATGGACTAGTTGATATGTCCCTCAACTAGGAGATCTAGTTCTATGGTGGTTTGTTTTTACCTCTACCTTGATCTTGACAATGTTGTTCGAGAGGAGTGAGTTAGATTTGAGAATTTGAGATCTTAGTTATAGGAGTTATGTCATGCGAGGGTCGTTTGCATGTATGTGTCTTCATAGTTTGCATTTCATGTTGTATGTTTTCGTTCAGCACTCTTGTACTCTGGCGGATGGTGTTGTCTCTTCAACTCAATTTCATTTTCTGTCAGAGCCTATCGCTTGTTTGAGTTGAGCAGGTGTGTGTTACCTTGGAGAAGTGAATTTCCTTGCAGTTCGATAAGCTTTGTCCCTCTTCTTCCTAAATTTGAAGCATTGTTCTAATGTTGTGGATCATTGATTCACTGGATGATATTCCAATGGTGGTTTTCTATTTTGGAGTTAGGGAAACTCGTATTCCCAGCCTTACCCTTTGGTTTAACCAATGCCTGACTGCTTTCATGGATGCCAGTCTTAGGTTCTGGACTTGTAGTGTCTTGTCCATTATCTTAGTTAAATCCTCTAGGGTTACGTGTGTTAGGTAGTAGTAATTGTCTACAACAATTATAGAGTTTGTGGATTTCTGAGCCATGTTAGCTATTGTGTCCTTGTTAGGATTTCCTTTTTTGTTAGTTCTGCTATGAACCGATTGGTGTAGGACATGTGTCAAGTTCGTGTTGCATGTTTTTGCTCGGGTGTACTTGAGCTTTAAAGTGTCGGTTGTTGAGTGTACCATATCTAACAATTTCTAACTAGGGTGGCATTAGGCAGTCTGGACTGGTGTATCAGCAATGATTTCTAGTTGTGTTTTGGTGCATCAGAGCATAATAGTTATCCATGAGTCGACAAGATTTGGTTTTCATTGTATACTTGGTAACCTGACTTTGCCTTGGTTTTGCTGGAAAGTCTTGTTCTGTACCCTTGGTAGGAGTTTTTGCGTGGTCCAAATCTTGAGTTTCCCGAACCATAAATGGTAATGTCATCTCTTCGTTGGACTTGATGTTTAGACAACATAAAGTCAAAGAGTATTGTATGATTGTGATATTAGTTTAGAGTATTTCTAAGGTATGAAGAGCGTTTTGATTGACGATTTAAACCTAGGCCCAACTAATATCTTTTCCTATCTCGTTTGGAACACATTTTCAGTCAAAGGAATTTGTTAAGTTGTGTCTCGGGTGTTGTGGAGACTCCACATTAGTTCAATATTGTGTGGGGTTGGATAGCTCTATCTGTCTTCTTTCAATTCGTGGGTCTTTTCATTTTGAAATTGATTCGTTTGTCAATTGATTGATCAGATCACCCATTTTATTCCCGTTCAAATGATTTTTTCCCCTTATCCTTGTTGAATCATCTTTGCATCATCAACGTGATTCATTTCATGATTCCTTCACTATCGACTTCGATCACATTCTTAGATTTTCGTCTTACTCTAGGCATGTAGGAAGCCTTGAATGTAAGTATTCGATTTATTCCTTGGGAGATTTCCTTGGTTCTTATGCTGTGAAAATCAAAGTGAATAGGGAGTTTCCTAAGAGTTTGAATTTGAGGAACTCCTATCCGTTTGATAGCCCCCTTTGGTTATGTTGAATTTTTGGAATGAAATTCCTTAAGGGGGGAATGATGTAAAATCCGTAATTTTTGAATTTTATATTTTTCTAAGTAAAATTTTTGCTTTAATTGAGTTCAATTTATTTGTATTGACTATGTTCTTATTGCGTGTTTTGGGTCTTTAGTTACATGTAAATTTTTGGTCAAATACTTAAACCAATGGATTCATGTAACACTGTGCGGTTTGGAAGTTGGGATTCTGTTCGGTAAGTTTGAGTTATCAAAGCTTGAATTTCAAAGATTTAAAGATTTTATTTATTATTTATAATATATTAATTTATAATATATATTAAATAAAATAATTAAATTAAAAATTTTATTTTATTTTAATTTTTCATTCCTTTAAGAGGAAGAATTTTCTTCTTCTTCGGTAGCGGAAGGAGGTGTGAGAGAGATAAGGGAAAACCGGCAACGAATCTCATCATTTTTTTCCTCGATTTGTGTTCATGGCATCCCAAACTCCTACTTATATGAAAAAACTTCGCAAGTATGTCTATTTCTAACTCCTTTTTTTTTTTTTCAAATTTTCATTTTGAGTCAACTCATATTCAAGATTAGAAACTTGAATCCTATGGTTGTTTTTATGTTATTGTTGTAGGTTTAGTGTTTGTGTAAGGATTTAAGCCGATTCGAGGCGGGAATAGGCGAGGGAATGCTAGTTTTCTCACAGCTTCGTGCTAGAAACCTTTTCCCGGTCAACCACTGGTTATGTCTGGTCGACCACAAAAATGGTCGAGAGCCTCTCTGTTTAAGATGTTTTGTTTCATGTCGACTGCTAGTGAGGTCCGGTCGGCTGGAAAAATGGTTGAGAGTCTCTTTTAAAGATGGCTTGTGTCCGATCAATCGCTAGTTGGATTTGGTCTACCAAGAAAGTGGCTGATAGCCTCTTTTCATGATGGCTTATATCCAGTCAACCGTGGGTGAGTTTTGGTCGACCACAGGATGCTTTTGGGACATCCGCAGAGATTATGGACATTCGCCCATATTATGCGCTTTGGATTCAAGCGTCAGCTTTGGTCCTTCATTATAAAAGATTGGGCGTCCGCGGCATGGTTTGGTCGATCGCTGCTCAAGCTCGGGCCACCACAGCTTATCCTTTGACCGTTGCTTGTTTCCTCTTGAGCACAGTTAAATTTCGTCAACTGTTGCTTGGTCCCAAATGACTACAGTCATACTCTATCAACCATTGTTGTGCCCTGGTTGACTGCAATTATATCTTTTTAGCACTACATGATTTTGGTTGACTGTCCTCGTGTCTTGTTGATGCTTCATGGCCTTGATTGACCTCAGCCATGTCTTGTCAACCCCAACGACATCTTTTCTTTTACTATGTAATTCTGGTCAACTATTGATGTGCCTTGTCAACCGTTGTTATGTCTTGGTCGACCACACAATGTGATTTTGTAGAGTTTGAGTTTAGACATTTTTATTCTGCTTCCTCAATCATATCTTGTTTCTAGTTTGTGTGGCTTCTCGGTTCGATATGACAATTATTGTCGTTCCTCGATTTGAGCTAGGAAGTCTTGTTGTTATTTCTTTCCACCTAATTTTGAATCCCTGTTTAACATTTGTTTTTTGTCCCTAGAGGTTTAATTGAGATTTTGACATTGTTTAATTTTAGGTTCCGATTGTGTCCACACTTTCGATGTCTGTTTTTGATAGTGCGTGCTGCTGGTCAACTAATCTTCTATTGTCAACAAGGTAAGGATTTTATACTTTATCGCACTGCATCGCATCATGGTTTTCATAACTGTATTTTATAAGTTGTCACATATGAAAATCCAATGGAGATTGTTTGACATCACATAAGTTTTTATAATACATGTGTATATGTAAGTTTTACACGTTTATCTTCACGTGCATGATATTTCATTGATTGTTCTGCTATAGATACGGGAGGATGAATTCTCTTAATACTTTGGACAGTCATAGTTTCAAGGTATCATGAGGTTATCCCAACACATCTTCTACTGTATAAAGATGTTTTGTTTGTGTGTTGTGTGAAAATTTGTAATAGGACGATGATGATACACTCTTTGAGCTTCAAATCCCTAAACTTGATCAGGCTGATCAAGGTGTATTTGGTTATTTGTTATTACTGGTTGTGTCATCGCAGAGCCTTGCTCGTTGGCAACCCAGATGACATTGCTAGTTCATAGGATCGCCGTCACTTTTCCATTTCTAGCTCATGAGGTGCTGCCCAATAGAGATGGTAAACGAGCATATTGGCTTGCCATCCCCCTCGCTCTGCTCAGTACTGTACCGAACCTAGCTTGACCTGGCTCATTTAACTTTTGGCTCGAGTTGAAATTTTTTTTTGGCCAAGCTTATTAGGCGCGACTCGTTAAGTTTGTTAGACTCGTTAGGTTCGACTTGTTTAACTCGCTAGGGTCGGTGAACCAAACTTTTTAAAGTTCGACTTGGCTAATTCGTTTGTCAGTTCTACCTTCAAATGAACTCCATATGTTTGTATAAATAACGGGATCAAAGTTTTAATGATGGAAGTTGATCAACCAATATCTATCATTCAAAGTGAATTATTTTATTACCTACTTATTATTTTAAATAAATCTCATTGTTAACTAGACTAATTAATTAGAAAGTGGTCATTGAAATATAAAAGTTAGCAAAATATGTTAATTGCATATATTTTTATTTAATAGTTTTTGCTTATACTGTTTCTTTAGTATTGCTAGATGTACTGTATTTGATGGAAAATCTAGAAATGTTATAAGATCCATACAACCAAAATACTAATGAGAAGAACATCTCCTTATTAGTGTTGCTCCATCCCCAGTCACCAATCTTCTTTCCTCTCTTTCTCTCTCTCTCTCTCTCTCTCTCTCTCTCTTTTTCTTCATCCTCTGTTTTTCTTCAATAAATACCATATTTCTTTTTAATTATTGTTTATAAAAAAATCTTTCAATATTTTAATCTCTTACTTCTGAATTTTTAGTATTCAATCAACGATATGCAACATTAAATACTTTTAATGATGTTCATGTGATATACTTTTTTATTGGTTTGTCTCAAATAATTTTTTTCCCTAAATTCATGTCATTTTATATAGCAATAAAATAATTTTGTTAATTAAATAACTAATTTTTATATTTTTATATTATAACAATAAATAATTATTATAATTTTAATAAGTAAATTTAAAAAAAAAACATTATATTGATGTAAATTGGAAACCTTATATATGTTCGGCTAGTTAGACTTGGTTCGTTAAAACTCATTAGACTCTTTTAGTCGACTCGACTCGACTCGTTTAACTTGTGACTCGCAAGCTGGCTTGGGTTGAAAATTTTTTTTTGGCTCGGCTCATTTAACTTGCTAGGCTTGGTAAGTCGGACTTTTTTCAGCTTCGGTTGGCTCATTTGTCACCTCTACTGCCTAGAAACAGTCGCTCTCCTTTTTGTACATTTATTTGGAGGAGTCCTTGAGTGATCCTCCATTTTCACTGAGACTTGTTTTACGGTGAAAAACCCGATGAATCTATTTTCATATTAGTTGTCTATGTATACTACTACATTTTCTGACTACTCATCGATGACCAGTGGAGTCGGTTTCTTAAACGTTAAGAACGATTTTAAATTATTTTAAATCCATGCATGACATTGTGTTTGGTCATGGTTTTGATGTGAAAGGTAAAACTAGTTTTATATGCATTGCATTTAGTAGAAACTACCAACTAAGTTGAGTCACCTTAACAACTCCTCTCCTTCCCAAGTTTAGCTTATGGTGATCAGATGTAATGTTCGAGGTGTGGTTACTTCCGATTTAGTTTTATTCTTGGTGTTTCATTTAGTTGTCCTTTTTGAGAATTTATTTCTTTTATTAATTTGTAAAATTTGTTGTATGATGTTGAATGGTTTTATTTCTTGCACAATTTTTTTTTTTGTTTATTATTATGGTAGTTGTAATTCTTATTGATCGCTTTATAGATCTTGACCAATTTCTCTTGGACTTGGTCTTTAATTTATGTTAAGATTTTTACTGACCTTCTAACCTTGGGCTAAGCAATCGGATTTCTTTTAAGAATCGAGTCATTCAACCCAACATTTCTGTTAGATTTGTCTTCAAATCGTTTCTTCAGAATGTCGCGGGGCATTCTAATTTTTGAAAATCAGAACGCCGCTGGGCATTCCAGCGTTCTAAAAATCAGAACGCCACCGGGGCGTTTGGTGTTCTGACTGTGGCGTCCAGGCCGCGGCGTCCTCCTGAGACACCGCGGCGCCCTGTCAGCTTCTTAACGGTGAATGTGACTGCGATGTTGGATTTGCCATTTTCCTATACGTCAGTGGTTAACGTGTTAGAAAACATACCGTAGTGGTTGACTTGTCATTGATCGCAAACCACGATAGTTGATTTGTCATTTTCCCTTATAATTATTTTCAATTAGAATTAATTAGCAATAAAATATAATACTTTCCAATCTGTCAGTTGCTTCTGTTCCTCACGATTTGAACGTGCGTATCCTACTTACACCTGAGCTTCCCCGCCAATTTCTCTCCTTGTCTCTCTAGCTTAAGATGGTTACTTACCTTTCATGGATCTTCTGCAATGGCTCTAATTGCTCCGTAATCAGTCTGTGATTTTTGTTCTTTTTCCGATATGGATGCTTCGTAGCTACTACAGTCTTCCCATGTCCCTATTTCGCGTAGATTTGGACGTGAATAATTTTATATTTTTATTTAAATAATAGTAGTTTATAATTTATTACATTAATTTTAAAAGGGAAAATGACAAATCAACCATCGTGGTTTGCAGTCAATGACAAGTCAACCACTATGGTATGTTTTCTAACAAGTTAACCACTGACGTATGGAGAAATGACAAATCCAACATCGCTGTCACGTTCGCCGTTAATAAGCTGACAGGGTGCCACGGTGTCTAGGCCGCTACCCCACCCCACCCATGTCCCTTTTTAAAAAGGGAAAATGACAATTAGGGCTCTCTCACTTCACATTCACTGCTCGACACTCAGCACTCTGCTCTCGACGGATGATCTCTCGGACTCTCCCCTCCCGAATCGGCGACTCCCTTCTCGAATCGGCGACACCCAAATGAGTCCGACGACCGAACGACGACACCCAAACGAGTCTGACGACCGAACGACGAACGGCGTTCTTCTTCCGTTCTCGGTTCTCGCCTTTCTCTCGATCTCTCGGTTCTTCTTCCGTTCTCAGTTCTCACCGATCTGTCGATCTCTTGATACGGTATTTTTGTTCGTCTTCCATCTAATCGTCTATTTCCGTTCCTTAGTCAGTTAATTTTTCTTGATGGTATGGATTTGTTAGTATTACTCTGCCGAATTTTCTAGTTCTGTGATGATAGTCATTATTAGTTGGTTTGGTTCTACGATCAATCAATACTTTAATTGTTGTCTGTTGTCGTTTCCTGCCTGTGATAGACTGATAGTTTCCTGTGATAGGTCCCTGAACTCTGTCAATTTTTCCTTGTCATTTCCTTGTTATTTTCTTTGTTCTTTGTGGCTTGTTAGTTGTTATTAATTTTGTTATAGATGATTAAACAATTGGTGAAGGAGAAATGGTTACGAAAAAAGGTTAAGTCTTAAAAATTATTGTTGGATGTTGTTCAATTGTTGTTTTACTCTTTTAGAATCTAAATTTCAGAATTTGGATTGCCTACCTTGTTGTGGTTTGTTGATTCTGTTTTATTGTTGTTTTTTTTTTTTGTGGTTTGTTGATTTCAATTGTTGTTTTTCTCTTTTCAATTATTGTTTTATTGCATTTTTTAATTACCCGAGAGACGATTTGAGGAAATACTGTTATGCTCACTTAGGCTTGTTCTTTGGATTATTATACTACAGGTTGGCGAATCACTCTCAGCAATCACAATGTATTCCCGAGCTAAGAAATTGATGTTGAAGCGTGGGAAGGCAACGGTGGAAGCGGTTCAACCCGTTCAAACTGCGGCGGTGGAAGCCACAACGGTGGAAGATGTTCAACTCGAGGCAATGGAAGATGTTCAACTCGCGGCAGCGGTGGCAGACGAAGAAACCGCCGAGCCTGAAGATGGAGAAGCCAGATGCTCATTGATCCGGTTCCAGCCCGTTACAGCGGGTTTAAGGTCCAAACTATTCAGGAACGCGAATTACAAAACACGGTAGTTAGAAGATATACAACACCGTGAAATTATTGTTTCCAAAATAGTAGATTTGGACTCTTTCATAGAAATGGGAATTGATCATATGCTTGAAGATGCTGGATTAGCCGGGTTGTGCCAGATGAGGGGCAGTTATTGCGAGAGAGTTATAAGATTGTTTACGCAAATTTGAGAATGTCCACCGAGCCATTAGAGGTGCGGACGTTTGTTTTTGGACAGGAGTCGAGGTTCACTCCCAACGATGTAAACATTATGCTTGGATGTGTACTGGAGGAGCCAAGCGATGAATATTATCACATGTCTCAGGAGCCACCATTCGTCAAACGAGGAGAAGGGCTAGCAGTGCTTAGATTGTTGCATCGGGATCCCGAGGTTGCCCAGTACAACAAGCCAAAGGGCAAGGAGTTGAATGCCATAGCTCGATTGATCCATCTGATCATGACCTACACAATTTTTCCCCAGAATGGGCATCGAGACCATGTTAGGAGCATGGATCTCTATATGCTGGAGAAGGTGTTCACGGGGAAAAAGGTGGACATCAGATTTATCATCCTGAGCCACATCATAGGTGCTCAACAACCCGGCGAAGAACCTGCTGTACAATTGGCTCATCTAGAGTATCGTTGAGTAGTTTGGGGTACCCATCTCGGAGAAAGAGCCGAGAATTGAAGAGTCAGCCAATGACGTGTACAACAATCCTATATTGGACCAAATGGGTATCACCCAAACTTGAAGGGAATGGTTCCGCAAGTCCAAGAAGCAAGCAGCACCTCCACCCCTCTCAGAGCCTAAGCATTCTACCCCCTTGCATGAACAACCGCCTCCTCCTCAGTCATCTCACTTTACTTCGATGCCTGAGGAGACGTCTGCCTGGATAGCAGGATGGAGGAGCTCCATCAGATGTCGATGACTAGAATGCAAACGATGGAAGAGCAGCTGCAAATGCAACAAGTCCAGATAAGAAGAGTGGAGGAGGCAGCAGAAGAGAGGCATCGCATAGTACAAGAGTGGCATATGCAATTCATTACAGGAATTGCTCCATTTGGTGATTCTTTGATTGTTCTCGCCTATATTCCTGGTGAAAAAGACAATGAAAAGGATTTTGGTTGTTCACACATTTTCCATTGCTAAGAAACTCTGTAAATTAATGATTCAAAATTCCAGAGAAACCAATTCATATTTATCAATTTAAAATTTACAAATTTAGCAAATGGAACAATCACATATATATCAATCCTAATCTAGCAAACGGTTGTATCATGGAAAGTTAAGGTCCACACTCGTGTACGTTTGTGTTTGTGGACCTTGCTTGTCCAACTCCTGCAAAACCCATTGCAAATGAAATTAGCATAGTTTAAATAACACTTGAAAATGTAAACGTAATAATTGGCTCACCTGTGTTCTAGGAACTCTATTGGGAATTGTCTCAAGGAGTAGGGCATGAATTGTCTCGGGGCCTATCTCGGGAACTCTGAACTCCATAAATGTGCCCTCCGACCTTCCTCTACTGCCTCTATCTCTAGCTCTGCCGCTCCCTCTGCAGGCCGCTGCACTTGACTCGCCTCCCCCATCGCAAGTGCAGAAATTGTGCCCCACATGCCCACATCGGCCACAAGTGACGTTCAGATGTCTTCTGGTTAGAACTGTCCGGCTTGGGGCCTCGTCCACGTCCCGTATTCTATGTAATCGGCCTTCCTGGAAGCCTTTTAAATAGCAGTGGGATAATTAGATTCGTCACAAGAGGCCACTCAATTGGTTCATTGACGGGGTGGAGAAAGTGGGAGTACATTGCCATGTATGTTTACCGATGATAACATGCATGCACAAATTCCTCAGGAGATCTCATTGTGAAGTGAATTCACAGGATTGCATGGAGACACGGGATGCCAGTCAACTCCCACCGGTAACAGGTACAAGTACGCCTGTCCAAATCGACAAAGTATTGTTCATTACTGTTGCTGACCTCAAACTGGGCAGCTCTTGCAAACTGGGGGCTCCAATTTTGACTGACAAGTTGTACTTTGGCGAGCCGGTTGCTGATCATTGGACACAACAGTTCGGTCGAGCGAGCCATCTTTTAATTTTTTTCATGATTCTACCTATGATGCCCTTTCGAATGATCTCGAGCATACTTAGAATTGGTTTGTCCCGGGCTGGTAGGATGCAGGCGTTGAAGGACTCGCTCAGGATGTTGAGGCTTATGTCGCACTTTGGGATGGAGGAGAAGGCATGTTTGACCCAGCATGTCACATCTATTCCTCGTAGATAGTTGTGGGCTGCTAGGTCAAGCAAAAAGAACTTGGCCATTTCACTCTCAAATTGCCTCACTGATGTGGCTCTAGGTGTAGCCCACATTGCTTCCTTTAACAACCTGCCTTTAAATTGTTTTTGAAAATTGGCATACAGGTGTCGAATGCAAAAACCGATGGTCTGCTTGCCCTGCCACCTCTCTGACAGCCTGGCAGTAGTCCCTGCAAAGATTCATAATATGAGTCAGACATTGGTAAAAAATGCATAACATAAACACATAAGGTAAAAGCAATCAACCGCACCTTTTGCCAATCAGAAAAGATTGTCTATCTATTGCCAGATGGGGTGTTTAGATCGTCGAGTAAAAATTCTAGAAACCAGATCCACGAAGCCCAATTTTCTGCTTCAACCACTGCTATAGCATCTGGATACATTCCATCATTCCCGCCAATGGTGACAGCGGTAAGCAGTTGGCCCGGAGTCGCTCCCTTCAAGTGGCAACCATCTAAAGAAAGAACCGGTCTACCACAGTTCCACACAGCCCTCTAGCATGCATCCAAGCACATGTACATCCTTTTAAATATACTCATGTCAAGGTCAACACGCAGTGAACTTCCAGGATTCGACCTCCGAATCTCCTCGACATAAGACCATATGAGTTTGTATTGCTCATTGCCATCACCTTCGTTAATTTTTTTGGCCGCAATTCTTGCCCTTCTAGCAAGGCTGGGTGTGATGTTGACGTTGAAATCCTTCATGACTGTCTCAATTATGGAAGATAGGTCCCAGTCGGCCTGAGTTTTAAATCTGTCTAAGTAATGCGTTGCCACCTATTTGGTAGTGGCATGACGGCTTTCCATCTTTCTAGAGCAGGTGTGAACGTCGTTATAAAACTTTATTTGAAACGTCATTTGCCCTTGCATTTTTTAGGCGTGCAGCCGCCACGTGCATCCTTCTTGGCAGACAGCCCTCAACCGATGAGCATCACTGTGAGTGAATTTTATCCCGTACCCATTCTTCAATGCATGATCGACAATTTCTTTTCTAATTTTATTCAATGAACTATACTTTTTGCCGAGGCCCATACCAGCGAAGGTGCATTGTGCTTCTGGTTGCCGTCTAGACCTACTCTCTGCCATGTCAATATCTTCGTCACTAGTGGATTGACATGCTGATAAGAGGTTCTCATCGTCCTCTTCGTTTAGAGTTGCTGAGACAAAATGCAACACAATTACAACTTCATTCCCAATTCCACGTACCTCGTTCTCATTGGCCAAAAATGTGTCTGTGGGCCCCATTTTAGCTTGACGGCTAATAATAGATTCTTCAACACTCCAAGACACCATTTGCTTTTCAATAAATTCTTCAACTTTGCCAAAAATTCCTTTCTCTTCAGCTCTTGGACTTCTTTAGGGCTAGCAAATCGATTACAAAATGTCTGAGAATATCGTAAACTGCGGGGAGTTCGAGGTTATATACCGCTGAGTTAAAAGAGGGACGCCGCGGTGTCTTGGGACGATGCCGCGGTGTCCGCGGCATCCCAGAAAACTTCTCCCGGACGTCGCGGTGTCCTCGTCAACTTCGCCTAGACGCCGCGGCCTCCAAGCCAGACGCCGCGATGGTCTGTCAGTTTGTTAACGGCGAACGTGACAGCGATGTTGAATTTGTCATTTCTCCATACGTCAGTAGTTAACTTGTTAAAAAATATACCATAATGGTTGACTTGATATTGATAGCAAACCATTTACACATTTTAAAATTAACAAATAAAAATAATGAATAAAGGTAACATTTCTCATTATTAAACCTAATTCTCGAATTCAAAAACCTTAATTGATTGGGGGATCTTCTTTTCCAACCTCAACATTAGAAACATTTTATAATGAAAATATAATATTTTCGAATCTAGTCAGTTGTCAGGATCTTCGTATCCACATCCCATTAAATTCTTTGTCGACACGATTCCAACGTGCAGATCCTACTCGGAGCTGAGCTTTCCTCCAATTTCTCTCTCCTCCACCCGTCTCTCTCTCTCTCTCTTTCTCTCTCCCCCTTTACAGCAGAAGATGGTTGAATTTACTTTCTTGTAGCTTCTTAAATGGCTATAATCGCTGCATAATTAGCCTGTGATTTCTGTTCTTTTCCGATTGTAGCGCAGCCGAAACAGCTACGACGCCGATGTTCCGCTCTTTTCTACTTCAGTCGTCACCTGGCCCTGTCTCGCTTAGATTTGAACCTTATTCTCGATTTTAAATTCCTTGATTGCGCTTGTTCTTGGGGGATCTTCTTTCCTTCATGGCTGCGTTTCAAGCATCTGGAAGACTTCTGGTTTCTCGATGTTGTTTTGATTCCGGTGTTCGATTTTCGGTGCCGGAGGAGGATACGAGTAAGGTGGGGTTTGTGAGTTTTGCTGTGAGCAATGCGGTTGGGTTGGATTGGACGAGTAGAGGCATAGGACTTTGTGGTGCTGATCGGCGGGCGAGCTTTTTACGGCCGATTAAGTTGTTGGCGAACGATTGCTCCTCGTTTTCAGGTACGTTTTACGATGCGAGTATTCTTAGTTTAGCATCAAATTGAAGTTTAAAATTTTTGGAAGATCTTCTGTTGGGAACTCTTTGGCTGCGTTTGCCTATCAATTATTTTTTGTTCTGGTAAAGCTAAAATCTTATTTGAGTTCATACCTAGCTATGATGTTTATTTGTTCGTGGTTCATTTTAGGGTTCTAATTCCAAACAACGTTCTAATTAGGTAAGAAAATCCACCAATTGTCGACCATTGGGAAGTCTACGAATATCGTATGGCATGAAAGTCCAGTTGAGAAACTTCAGAGGCAAGAGTTACTCCAACAAAAAGGATGTGTCATATGGATAACTGGTCTCAGCGGTTCAGGTTTGTCAAAGCAATACAATTCCCCATTTAAATTTGAAAATTCCATTGAAAAATGCTGATTTAAATTGTTGGGATCGATCTGATTTTTTGTTTTTTGCTCTTACTAAGATTCATTTCAAATTAAAAATCCTGCAACTTGTCAATTATGTGAAATGCTTTAAACTAATTAATGCTTTTTCCCGATGAAGAATGGGAGTTTGAGGATTAAATGTTTGAAGCACAAAATATTTGGTTTGATTTGCTTGCTATATTGAGTCTGGCTAGGTCCTTCCTTCTGTTATTTTCTTTCTCACGCACAGCTTCAAATTTCAGGAAAAAGCACTTTGGCTTGTGCATTGAGTCGATGCTTACACTCGAGAGGAAAACTGACGTACATTCTTGATGGTGATAATGTCAGGCATGGCCTAAATAGTGATCTTAGCTTTAAAGCAGAAGATCGTGCAGAAAATGTCAGAAGAATGGGTGGGTTTTTCTTTTTCTTTTTTTTTTCCTTGGGAAACTTCTACTTTGAAACGATTTTGATAATTCAATCGGTTTGAAAATTTGAAGGATCATTTTCAGGGGAGGTTGCCAAGCTTTTTGCCGATGCAGGTGTCATTTGCATTGCTAGTTTAATATCTCCTTTCAGAAGTGACAGAGATTCCTGCCGTGGGTTATTGCCAGAAGGAAATTTTATTGAGGTACATTTTATAAATTTCGTTACACAAATAAAATCTGGGAAGTTCTATATATTTATATCATAAAAGAGGTTCTCAACTGTTACTGACTGCGAAATGTCTGCCTTCAGGTCTTCCTAGACGTGCCTCTCAGCGTATGTGAGGAAAGAGATCCAAAGGGTCTGTATAGATTAGCACGCACTGGGGAGATAAAAGGTTAAGTATACGAGTTTATTAATTATTACCCAGTATTTCTTGGGCAATCTACTGCTCATCGCGAGGACGTGTATAATTTATCAGTTGGAATCCTGCAGGTTTTACCGGGATTGATGACCCATATGAACCGCCACTAAATTGCGAGGTGTGTTTAATCGAACCAAGACTTTAAAATGTGAGAAAGACTGGCTCCGCCTGATCATGTGGATTAACGAGACTTTATTTTATCAAATGTTTTCTTACTTTTTTGATAATCTGTACCTACGTCCATTAACACTTGTTTCTTTGCAGATTCGATTGCATCAGACGGGAGGGAAGCATCAATCTCCCACTGATTTAGCGCAGACGGTGATAAGTTATTTGGACGAGAAAGGATACCTACAAGCCTGAAATGTAGAGAAGGTAAGCTTAGGAAACATCTCGTTTCCTCCATTTTCTGCATTTTGGTTTCACTGCTTGTACTGCAACAATAAAAGTATTTACGACTTGTATATACTTTCCCATCAATAAAAAGAAATTCGTTACTCTTCAAAAATCACTGTTTTTCTGCAGATTTGCCTCAGATTCCAGCGAATCTACTGGGGATTGGGATTGGGATTGGGGATTGGGGATTGTATAGATTTCAATATGATCTCTAAACTCTTGATAACAAAAATTTGCTCAAAGGAGGAAGTCGTCCATGTTCAAATTGATTGGAAAATGCATTTCGTAAAACATAGTAATCTGGAAGAAAGAAAGGAGTGAGAGGAAAGAAAGAAAAAATCAAATGAAAACAAGGGCAATTTCCTCTCTTCGATGGGTGTGAATGGACAAGAAGCACAGAACCAGTGACATGGTAAATGAAACTGCAGCAGAGCTCACGACCTCAAACATGGCAGAAAATCTAAGCTCCTGAAGACCCCATATCGTTCGAACGAACAGTCCCAAGCCGTCGGCCACCATAGCCAGCATATTGACCATATTTTTGGATGGAAACTGGCCTTACCCTTTACTGAGAACCTCAGTTTCAAGGGAAATCTGGCATTGGAGAGGGCATAAAAAAGAGGAAGAAAGGGAGCGGCGATGATCAATAATTGAAACTGGAGAAGTGTTTTTGGATGGGAGGGGGGGAGAGTGATGGGTCGAGAGCTACACGGTACAGCTTGCAGGAAGAACGTTGCTTCGTATTTTTATCTTCTTCCGAGAACAAGATTCATCACATGACATGTCGCTTTGTCTGCTTACCAAGTTTGCTTTTGCTTGGAAGGAACCGTAGGCCCATCATTTTTTTTTTCCTTTTACTTTTTTATTTTTAGGTAATTAACGTAAAAAAACTGAACTATTAAATTAATAAAATAAATACTAAACAATTTTTAATGGTAAATAAAATATTAAATTATAAAAAATAAACGAATCAATATTATATTATATTTTCAGTCAAAATTTTGAAATTTTTTTTATAGCAAATAGATCGTCTTTTCAAAGTAGACTTGTACATTAAGTAATTATAGTTTTAAATTTGCTTTCTTCAACAGAAGACGAGTATTTGTTGTGAAAATGTCTTTTTCTGTAACAGAAACTAGTATTCAGCTATGAAAAATAAGTCTTTAACAGAAATGATATTTTTTTGCAATGAATACTTGTTTTCTGCTGCGAAATCTTAGTTTTCTCAGTACAACATGAAGGTGAAGCATAATCTTAATATGAAGCACAACCTCAATCTTAACATCAAGCATGACTAGTATTTCAATTAGTCTATTTTTAATGTATATCAGATTGTTTCTACTTACCGATCTTCAAAATTGAGTGGGCGAACAATATGTACGAAGCTGATATTAAAAATTGTTCGATTATTGTAGTTAGAAGAGAATATTTCGATACATTGACTGATATAGAAATAGAAGATATGTTTTTAAGATTCAACTATGAAAATTACCTTTTCTACTGTGAAAAATACTCTTTTTGCAGTGGATATTTACCTTCTGCCGAAAAAAAAAGTTCTTAGAATAAGACTTTTACTTTCATATATGGGTTCGTTGCGGAAAGATGACATATCCGCTATGAAATTTTTTTTTTAATTTTTAGTAAAAAAATACGATAATGAGGTATTTACCTTGCTACCATCTCATAGATTGTTTTTTTTTTTTTAAGATTAATTATCCTTTATTTATTTATTGTTCTTACTGTGTGAATCCGGTCTGTTTGTCGCTCAAAGTTCATTCTTTTCATACCTGTGACGGAAAAGTTTCTCAATTTAATCTGTCTCTAGGTAAAGCTCTCTCAATCAGTACTTCTCTATCGACAAATTGAATCTGCTCTCGGCTTCTCTGGATGGAGGCTCAGCAGATTCCCAAGGCTTGCAAATACATATAACTGGTTTTGTAGGTACCTACAAATTAATTAAAGGGTCCAAATTAGTTGGTTGGTGATTGAACTTTTTTGAGGTTACTTTAGAAAGTAGGGTTTACCTTATCCTCTGCAGTACTCATAATTATTGGCGTCGTTCAAAATTCTTTCCATTGTCAATCATCAAGATCCTTAAATTAGTCAAACTTATTTGGTTTCAAATACCCAAAAGTTCCGGGAGAGATGGATTCAAACAGAAGGCACCCATGACAAAAGAAAACATACATTAACCAAAGCATGTTTTTAAGTTTATCCATTCCCATTTATGGGGTGGAGCCCCTTGTTTCATAGCGGAATAACAGCACACAAACTCCACATCAACACAGCACAAAACACAACACTCCTAAACCCTAAACCCTAAACCCTAAAGAGGTTCCAATGAGTCTCAACAAAATAACAAGCATAAAGAAACCTAACATCCTCTCCTTCCCTTGCACACTTTTTTCTCTCCCCTGTGTTCCCACCCAAACTCTTGCGAAAATTCCCTCCCACTACTCTGCAGCAACTAGCTTGACAAATGAACATTTTCAAAACTGCCGTCCTTGTTGTACCGTGACTCTCTCCTGTCTTTCCAAACATCCTCCCTCCTTCAGAGAAATTGCAACATTATTCCCTTCCTGTAATTTGACTCGTCCTTGAGGTAGTAATTGGGGAACCACACGACAAAAGAATCTTCGTGCTCCCAAGTACCATCATCATCTGGTTTACCAACCCATTTCACCAAAAGCTCCACAGAACCGTTATTGTCACAATGCTATAGAATTTTCTCCTGACAAAGCGGGTCTTGCTCGTTCTCAAAATATAATGTCTCATAGTGTTTCTAGTACAATATTGTCTACTTTGGGCTGAATCTCGCACAGTTTTGTTCTTGGGATTAACCCAAAATGCATTATACCGAGTAGGGAAGAGGAGAACCCCACTTATAAACCCTGCATTTCTCACTCTCTCAAACGATGTGAGATTGTGCACCTCCATTGATATGAGTTGGACCCTCATATGACTCTTCGTAACCTTCATATGGCGGGTTGCCACAATCTCTCATCTTTGGGGACTCGATGTCCTTGTTGGTCACACTACCGATAGAGATTTGGTTGTAATACCATTTATAACATCCTCCAGTGCTCGAGTATAATATTGTCTGCTTTGGGCTGAAGCCCGTACAATTTTGTTCTTGGGATTAGCCCAAAAACGTTTTGTACTGTGTAAGGATGTAAGAACTGCAAATTTTTAAATTAATAAAATTCTACGTGTATGATTTTTTCACGTCAAATCAGCCAAGCGTTTGGATTCGACCAATTTGTCGTGTAACGCCCACGAGTAGACTTCTAGTCCATAGGACAAAGGGATTAAAATTTTGAGTTCTATGGTAAATTGTGGACTAGTATTTTCTCAATAATTGAGTGTAATAAAATATAATTTAATGGGAAAGCGAAAATGAGATTTTATCAGGATAGATCTCTTTCTCACAGGTACGCATTCACGAGCCAAAAGAGAAAAGAGAGGAAGAGTGGAAGGATGAAAGCCCAAAGTTGTGAGAGAAGGATTTTTAACTGAAGATTCGTGTTATCGAAGTGTCGATTCACAACATTGGTGAAGGAAGTTCATGTGCAGAAGCGATTAAAGAAANAAGTGTCGATTCACAACATTGGTGAAGGAAGTTCATGTGCAGAAGCGATTAAAGAAAATTTCTAAAGTCCAAAGTCGTGTTGGTGTTGACTTCAGAGTCGAGCTTGTGACCTCAAGAAATCTCGAGCATAGGGTTAAGGCCGTGAAAGGCAGAAAACCCAACAACAGAAGGACTGCCTCCATCCTCTAGATATGATATGGACATTGGATTGAGAATCCATAGTGGGTGGTCAAGGGATCATCCGTTGGAGGGGAAAGGCACTAGGGTATCGGACCATAGCATAGGGAACGCTCGCTCCCAAGTGGAGAGTCCATCATTCAATGGGGGAGTGAACCAAAAGGATGTCTTTCAGCTATGGAACAAACCAGAAAGACATTGTTTCGCGGAGGAGCCAACCAAAGAGTCCTTCATTCCACAGTGGAATGAACCAGAAGGATGTCATTCCACGAGGAAGCAAACTAGAAGGACAACGTTCCGCATCAAAACGACCCATAAGTGTTTTACTTCGAAGCCAAAAGATCCTTGTTTCAGACCAGAAGAACTTAAGTAATCACATGATCTACACGTGTCCATGGGAATTAGAAACTGCCAAGAACTTTCCACAATGCACTGTGCTGCGGAATGTCAAACTCTCCGATGAAGGACACTATAGTCTATCCACAGTTTCACTCAAGAGAACCTCACGAATGTACTACCTTGCGTCTGGGGATGCACTGTTCAGCGTCCGCAAAGACACTGTCTTATTTTCTTGGACGCACTGTGCAAAATTCAAAATTTTTATAATTTTAAATTTCTACGTATAACAGTTTTACGTAATATTCGGTCAAGTCTTGAAAAGTTGACCTGTTTTGTCACGTAGCAGCCACATATGCATTTTCGATCAAATAGTTAAAATCGGAAAAATTGAGTTTTTTCGAGCTATAATTTAATTGTGAAAATATATTTGGTAAATTATTTTGACTGAAAATTTATTTACTGATAGAGTTTTAAAACGAGTCAAATTTTAAATCGAAATTTAAATTGAATTTAAGTTTTATATATATATATAAAATATAATATAATATTTTTATAAAAATTTATTTTATAAAAACATCAACTCACTCCTTTATTGGAGAGAGTTGCCAAGTTGAGGAGAAAACGCAAATGGGAGAAGGGGGGAAACGCAGGCAATCCCCGTCGTTTCTCTGCCTGATTCGTATTTGCATCAACGTGTAGTTCGTCTTTTGTAAAATCGTTTCGCGGGTAAGTCAATTTCTTACCTCATTTTTAACGTTTAAAGTTTTAGATTTTATTGGCTTCGGATTCAAGATTAAAAAACTCAAATACAAGGGACATTTCTAGTTTACATTGGTAGATTAGGAGTCTATGTAAGGTTATTTGTTGTTAAAAGTAGAAAACAAGCAAAAACGGGGTGTTTTCCCATAAAAAAGTGCCTTGCACTATTTTCGGTCGACCACTGTTCATTTAGTCGATCGATTATTGTTAATGGGCGATTTGGGAGTCCTCTGGTCGATTTTCAGGTCAACCAGGCACATTTTGGTCAACTGCATTATGTTCACGGCACTGTTCACACACTATTCATTGCACTATTCACACACTATTCACTGCATTGTTCACGGGTCGACCGCCAAACTGTTCTTGATCAACCATGAACTGGGCAGCTTTGATGCTAAATGTCCTAGGTCGACCGCTGGGCGTCCCGGGTCGACCACACAATGTCAAATTGTCATGTTTTTGAATCGTTTACATGACAGTTGGGTCCTGCCGACCTTTGTCTGGTCTTATATGGGTGCAGACGTGTCTTATCGATCGCGGTGAGCTTCTAGTTGATCGTCGACGTGTATCGTCAACACTGAATGGTCCTGATTGACCATTGTTGGGTTTACTCGAAGCTGCGAGGTGTCAGCTAACCTTTGCTTTGCCTCGACGATGGTTAAGTGGTCTTGGTTGACCACTATGATATCTTGTCGATCGTGATTGGGTTCGAACGACTTTAGCTATATCTCCTCAACTGCTAAGTGGTTTATGTTGAGCGTGTCATGTTCTGTCTTCCGTCATCGTGTCTTGTCGATCAGTGAGATCTTCTGGTTGTTTGTTGAGTGCCAGGTCAACCTTGGTTATGTTTTTGGTTGGCCGCACTATTTGTTTCTCGGAGTAGAGTTAATGAACTCCGTTCGGCTTCGCCAACCATACCTAGTTTTTGGTCCAATCTCATGTTTTGGTCTAGGACTTTTGTTATATACCTAGATTCGGTTTTCTAGTTTGGGACTAATGGTTGTCACTAGAGACCGTCTTAGAGTCCTAGTCTTGTTTAGACTTATGTGTTATCCCTTGTGTGATTATTGGGATATTGACATCGGTCGTGTTATAGGTTCTGGAGATGTCAGTTGTGCGACCCTTACTTTTGATAGCTCATGGAGCTGGCTTGTTGGTAAGCGTGTCATGGTCGCCTATGAGGTATGGATTTTTATACTTTCTGCATTGCATTGTATTATGTTTTTAAAACTGATATTTTGTGAGATACCACACCTTGCAAACCCGATGGGGACTGTTTCGACAGCACATCTGTTTTTACGTATATGTATGTTTTCTCACTTTTACCTTATCGTACATGGTATTTCATTTTGTTATCTGTGGATCTATTGGGAGGATGAATCCTCTTGATGCTTGACACTCTGGCACTAAAGCATCACGAGGCTATCTCGTGAAACCTTCTACTCTGTGAAGGTTGCTTGCTTGTACATTCAAGATGGGGATGGGGCATTGGTGACATGTCCTCAGGTTTCTAGCCCGGAAGTCAGAAATGGAGATGAGACGGTATTGACTCATCCCTGGGTTTCAAGCCGTAGAACCTGGCTAGAGTATTTAGTCACACGGATTGAAGGTTGTCAGTCGCTGGGTTTTGCCTATCCTAATACCGTTCCATTTGATGGGTGGGGTGAATGCTCATAGCTCCGCTGGTCAGCAATGCTCGTCAATTTGGAGCCTATAGGTATTTTAGTTGAGAAGCAATTCTTCGCGAGCAACCTTATCCGTTTTTATTTGATGGTACGAGTTGAGTCGTCGCAGAAGCTTTAGCTCGCCGGCAACTTGGGTGATGCGTTGGATCTCTGAATTGTCATCATTGTTATTTCCTCTGCCTCATGAGGTGTTGCTATCAGCGGATAGCCACCTGCTCTTTGATGAGTGTCAGATGGATCCTTGAGTGACCATCCTTTTTTACTGATGATGTTTTTGCATGGAAAACAATGTTGGTATATTTTGCAATATAGATGTCTATGTATATAGCAGGTTTTGATGCGGCCACATCGAGGGCCATGGGGTAGTTTAAGGAAATGATAAAAAAATTTTTAAATGTCTTAAATCCATGTACGGTAAATGAGAAGCATGAAAATAGTTTTCAAAGGATGAGAAAAATAGTTTTTAGCATGCATTGCATTTAGTATCGATTTCCCTACTGAGTTTGACACTCACCCTTTAGACTCTATTTTTCCCAGGTTAAGGTGTAAGTTTGGTGCATTGGATCTGCATGTGTTGTTGTGGGGCGTTGCCAGTACCCCTCTGGTGGGTGTATCGATCTTCATTTGGATGTGTACAGGTTTGTCGGTCTGATCCCTTCATATTGGGTACGTTTGGGATTTGAAGTTTTGGCGTTGTTTGATTTAATTCCTACACAGTATATTTCTTTATTTATACTATCATGTCTCTAGCTGATCACTCTATGGACCTCAACCCATGCGATGTAGGTTTGGGCTTAAATTCATATTAAGACTTCCACTTGTTTTACACCTTAGGCTGGGTAATCGGGTCCTCTACTAAGATCGGGTCACCTGACCCAGCTGTTTTGTTAGGCCC
Source organism: Begonia loranthoides (assembly GCA_022433065.1). Lineage (NCBI taxonomy): Eukaryota > Viridiplantae > Streptophyta > Magnoliopsida > Cucurbitales > Begoniaceae > Begonia > Begonia loranthoides. The sequence goes on from CM039471.1 coordinate 16,452,967, forward strand.
GCCTTCGAGTCGTGAGACACTGCCTTCTATTTTCTTCACCGAGTCGTCTGGTTATGGTTCCTAATCCCGGTTTAGGACCCTTCCACTTTCTTGTTCGTTTTGTTGATAGAAATTCTTGGATTTTGTATGATAGAGGCTCGGACAAATTTGGGGACTTTGAGTCGATTCCCAATGAGGTAGTTGCTCCGATTGGTAAAAGAGATAGCCGAAGTGGGAGGAATTTTTATACTTTATGCAGTGTATTGCATCATGATTTTCTAACTAATAATTTGTGGGATACCACACATGAAAACTCGACGGGGACTGTTTCGACAACATGTTTGTTTTTATGTATAGTTACGTATGTTTTCTCATGTTTACTTTTATTGTATATGGTATTCTCTTTTGGTATTCTGTGGATATATTTTGGAGGATAAATCCTCTTATGCTTTGGGCAATCTTGGCGTCAAAGCATCATGAAGCTATCATGTGCAATCTTCTACTGCATTAAGATTGTGTGACTATCCATTTTCATTGATGATGTTTTCGTATCCTTGTGTGACTATCCATTTTCATTGATGACGTTTTCGTATGGAAAACGGACGATGGCATACTTTTGTGATATAACTATCTATGTATACAATTTGTTTTGACAAAGCCTCATCGTTGACCATGAGTCTGTTTTTGATAAATATGATGAAGAGATTTCAAGTAATTTAAAAATCCATGTACGATAAAAAAAACATGACTTTGGTTTTTCGAAAGATATGAAAAAACCGTTTTCTCACGCATTGCATTTAGTTTAGATTTACTTATTAAGTTAGTCACTCACCCCAAACAACCCCTCCCCATTCCAAGTAAAGGCAAGAGCGGCTTGGGGTTTCAGAGTAGGAGCTTTCCCTGTATTCCATTTATTTTAGAGTGTTTAAACTTAATTTCTGGTGAGTATAATTTAATGGTATGTAAAACTTATAACTGTTGGTTTGGCTTTGTTACACAATACTTTTTATTTAATTACTTTCATGCACTATTATTCTCGTGATTGCTATACAAACCTTGACCCATATTCTGGGGTTGCGCTTAAACATAAAAGTCTTTCGCTGATAACCTAACCTTAGGCTGGACAATTGGGTTCTCTTTGAGGATTGGATCGCCTAACCCAACGTGTCTGTTAGGCCTGCCTCCGGGTCATAACAAAAATTTTATAGTATTAGAACACAATATTTCTGAACTCGTAAGTAGTGATCACTCAAAAATTTAATAGTGTAAACAAAATCCAACTTTACACTAAGACAATGGATTTTGTTAATTGTGCACAAATCAAGTTTTCTAACAAAGTGAACTTTTTCATGCTCAAAATAGACAAGATGCCACCAAAGAGAAGAAACTCACGTGCCCAATCTCAAGAGAGCTATGTCGATCCTAATGTCGTAATGGTGGAAGCATTGCGAAACCTAGCCGATTGTAGTTATCCTTTTTGAGAGTTTGTTGTGACAAGAATGACCTATTTTTGGGAGTTTTCCAAGCTAAACCCTCCAATGTATGCGGGTGGTGTGGATCTGTTGGGAGTGGAGAAATAGCTCTAGAAGATGGAGAAGAATTTTGAGGCCCTCTAAATTCTAAAAGAATTCTAATGGGGATTGCCACTCACTACTTGGAGAAGTTGGTGTTGAGCTGGTAGAATGTTATACGGTCAAGCTTTGATCTGTAATCCATTAAGTGGAAAGACTTTGAGGAAGTATTCACGGCACAGTAAAACAGTCATAGTTATCCCGAATCGATGGCCAGAGCCTTCCACGAGTTGATTAGGGTCAGGGTACAGTGATGGATTACTATAGTAATTTCTTTAAGCTTCTACCTTGAGGGGAGTTTCTGAGCAGGGACAAGTGGTGAAGTGTCAGTTGGGTTTGAGGCCAAGGCTTCAGCAGGGAGTTGCAGCTATATAGTTCAGCAACCTCTTGGAGATCTTTGAGGTTGTCCAAAGAGTGGAGAGAGTTTTGGATGCCAATTTGGAGGATTTTCTAGATAGGCAGATGAGGAAGGAAGAAAGGAAAGTGACCAAGAAGAACCAGGAAAAGTTTCAGGGACAAGAATCTAGTGGAGGTTTGAGTCAGAGTGCCACCAGTGGATCATCAGGTAGTGGTCGCTATAACCCTTACACTTTTCATACCTGTGGGCAGCTGGACCATATGAGGAAGAAATGACCACAGAACCAGTCGCAACAGCCGCCATGTAGGTCGTTCTTTTCCTCCCATGGTAGTGCTACCCGTAGTGTTCCTGGGGGAGAGGGCGGTTTTGGCAAGCAGCCCTTCTCTCAGCATTAGGGACAACCATGTTTTACTTCGCAACAGTCATCAGGAACCCATCCAAGTTACCATCCTCTGTTTCGACCTACTAGTCCCAGTTTCCAGAGGTCAACTAGTTATCAGCAAAGCTACAATTCAAATCCTTATCTACAGCAGAGGTCAAGGGATTCTAAGGAACAGTCTTTCTAGAGCAGTGGTGTAGGCTCGAGTTCAGCCATTGGTGGCCATGAAAGAGGCCATAAGGGGAATGAAAAAGTATCCAAACAGGCATATGCAGTTGGGGGATCAAACTATTTCAATAGCCAGGGTGATCATGTCATAGTGGATGGTACGATTCTTATCTCTCATTCTCTTAGACAAGTGTTGTTCAATACTGGGTAGACACACTCTTTTGTTTCTTCTATTTTTGCTTCCATGTTGGGTCTGTCAGTGGAGGAGATGAAATCTCTATTGATGCTTAGTACTTCCTTGGGTGTCTACAGTGGAGTATCTTTTACGTGTAGAGCAGTCTGTGTAGTAATTGATGACTACAAGTTTTTTGCAAACTTAGTTGTTTTACCCATGAGTCAGTTTGATGTGATTCTAGGTGTAGATTGGCTGAGGAAGTATAGAGCAACCCTGGAATGTCATTTGAAAAGAGTCATGGTTATTTTGAAACAAGGGCAAGTTGTTTATCGTAATGGTCATAGTGTAGTAACGATTGATTGTATTTTGCGGGCATGTCTGTGTGGTCTTAGTGGACTAGGGCAATACGGAGCCTCTCATTTGTTGATGTTGACGATGAGATCGTTGGCCAGGATCTAGATGTCTCCATTGTGAGGGAGTTCCTATATGGGTTTCTTGATGAGTTACTAGGGTTACCTCCAGACAGTGAGATTGATTTCCATATTGATTTAGTTCCAGGCTCTACCCCAGTTTCTATTCCTGCATATAAGATGGCTTTTGCAGAATTTAACGAGTCAAGAAAGCACCTAGATGAGTTGAGAAGTCAGGGATTCATTTGAGAGAGTATCTTGTCGTGGGGTGCTCTAGTTTTGTTTGCCATGAAAGCCGATGGTTCCCTAAGACTCTGTATTGATTACAGAATTGACTTCGTAAAGAACAAGTATCCTCTACCAAGGATTGATGAGCTGTTTGATCAACTTGGTGGTTCATGGTATTTCTCTAAATTGATTTGAGGTCCGGATATCATCATATGAAGATTCTTGAAGAAGATATTCCACTAACAACATTCAGGATATGATATGAGCATTTCGAATTCTTAGTCTTACCTTTCGATTTGACTAATTCTCCAGCTGCCTTTATGGATCTCATGAACTGGATTTTCAGGCTCTACTTGGATCAGTTCTGTAACACCCCGACTTTTTTAAGTGGATAATTATTTTTATTGGGGTATTACGAAGGACGTATTCATAAGAATTCCATTTATTGAGATTAAATGAAATTTACCGTAATTAAAATAAATATTAATTTAACGAATTTAAATTATAATATTTGGGTTTTATTATAATTGTTGTACATTAAGGATTAATTTAATTGTTTTACATTAAGAAATTAATTAGGATTAAATTATGGAAGAATTTAAAATATTAAAAATAGTTAAAATGAGGGATATTGGAGGCATGAACCGGTTCAGTTGGTGTGGCTTGGCTGGTTCAGTTTAGGTTGAGTGTTGGTTCAGTTATTTCCTTGAACTGGTTCGGTCCAATTGAAAAACAAAATGGGGGGCAAGAATGAATCCTTGCCCGCGATCTGCTAAAGAAAAAATGGGGGATCGAGAGAGAAGGGATACCAAGATCGAAGGGAGATCGTGTGAGAGATCGAGGGAGATGGGCAATTTCTTCAGGAGAAATGGTTCGCCTCTATGGAGAAAATGATGGAGAAGAGGGATAAGGGAAGGAAGAAAGGGGGTTTAGCTCTGCTGGCGATTTTGGAAGAGACAGAGAGGCAGAGAGGCAGACTCGGGACTGGGTGACGGTGAAGGTTGGTCGCGAGCGTCTCCTGCAGCGCGAAGCTGGTGTCCGGTGAGCGATAGGCAGGGCGTGGTTCTGCAAGTGATGAGTTTGACTCGTTTGGCGGTACGAACGACGAGAGTTTGCCCTGCCCGTGCATAAAAAATGAAGGCTTAGGGCTGCGAACGGGGGTTCGGTTGTGGCAATATTTTCTCCATGAGGTAAGTCTCCTATTCGGGTGACTCCTCGACCTCCATTGTCAGGTACGATGATTTTCCTCTAGTTTGTGGTTGAATTTCAGTGTGTTGAATTATTCTATGATGTTGGGGGGAATTGCTATTAATTGGTACTCTATTGATTTCTCCTTGGTGTGAGAGTGTGATGGAGCTGCTGGAGCAGGAGCTCTCTGCTGTGGAGTTGTTGTCCCTGCCTTGTGTCTTTAGTGATGGTAAGACTTGAGTGTGTCTTGGCTAGGTGGAGGCCCTACACCGCAAGTAGAGTCCATTTTCTTGTTGTATGTTTTGATGCTTTGTAGGTTAGTTCTCTGTATCTCTTTTGTGGTTGGTTTCTATATGATTGTTCTGTATGTTTCTTTGACGTATGCGTAGGTTTAGTTGTTGACAGTCCTCTAGATGATTTCCACTGCTATTCCTTTGTTGATTTCTTGGCTATATAGATTTCCTTCATTGACAGAGTAGAGATGTTAGTATTCTATGAAATTTGTTAGCTTGTGATAGTCGTTGGTTTGACAATTAGATGTTGTGATTGTGATACCCTGCAGTATTTCTCCGTTGTCGACTCTAGCTGTTCATTATTTCCTTGGATGCGTTATTATTGCTACACTTTGTTGATTCCTTAGCCATTGTTAGGATAGATTTCTTGGCCGTTTGTTGCTGCTATATGTCCTTAGATGATATTCTGCCCTTAATTCCTTGTTGATTAATAATGTAAAAGTTTTAGTACCCTATTGATCATTGTTAGCTCCGTGGTTTTCCCTTAGTGACTAGCTCCGTTCTATTGTTGTTATATGGTTTGAATGCCTTGCTCTATTAAAGATAAATGCTAACGTCCAAAGAGGAGAAATGATTAATGAGTAAGAGGATGAATCTTACTATATATCTTTTACTTGATGTTGGGTAAACCTTAAGTGCTCTGATTCCCTTATTCATATTGTTGGTGTTGTTCTGCCATTTGGTTGTCTTATTTCTTATCTAGCATGTTTACTTGCTTAGTATATTTACTTGTTAATCAATTCAGTTAAATGTTAACCGATTGAGCATGTTAATCCGTTTAGGTAATTTATGTATGTAACAAATTGTTAAGCCCAAGCATGTGAACTAATCAACTAATTTAAGGTAATTTAAGTGTAAGTATCTTCTTGAGCATGTTTAGTTGCTGATAATCTTGAGCATGTTAATTGAAGTAATTAATTGGAAGTTGAGCATGCTAAGTAACCAATTTAATTAACTAGTCGTTAAACAACTAAATTCGAGTATGTTTAGCTAGTTGATTAATTAATAACTAACTCTTGAGCACGTTAATTATCTAATCAAGCATGTTTGAATCATAGAATCTTGTCTTGATGCATGTTTAATATGTTAATTAGATATTAGTCTTCAAGTACGTTAATTCAAGCATGTTAAATAGACTAGAATCCCGAGCATGTTAATCAACCAAGCATGTAAACAATTTAATTAATATAAGCATGTGAATAAATGTAGGTTATAACTTCTCGACCATGTTATCGTTCTTTAACGTATTGTTTTGATTTAATTATTGGTTGAATTGTATGTAATTGTCGTACATATTTATGTCCGTTATGGTTGCTCTATGAACTCTCCTATATGTTGTATGTGCTTTTAGGGTAGCCCTAGGCATCATAACGATAGAGGCAATTAGGAACACCACCACGGGGTGGCCACACACCTTGAGTGAGGAAAAAAATTAATCTTTCTCATATCGGGATCACAAAACTAATTAATATAATTAATTAGAAATTGTAGGATTTCCCAAACTCCAGCTCTACGTACGAGCTATTCCTAATATATGTAATTAAAAGATTGGTTTGGGGCGGACCCATTCCAAAGAATTAAAGAGAGGCATTTCATCCCGCATAAACCCATTTCCTTACTGAGCCTTAGGCTTACGTTTTACTTGCGGTGTAGGTACACATGCGCGTGGAGTCTTCGAGCCATGAAGAAGCAATTGATGAGAGATTGGCATGCGCGAGCTTGTGGTTGGCCAGGCTATGAGAAGTGAGAGACAGTTAAATTGTAATTAAGTTTCTTTTCATAAATTGTAATTTAAATGATTAGTTTATTTCCTTTAAAATATTTACACTTCCGCAAATTTTTTATTTCCGCAATGTTTTAAGTGTTCCTAATGGCCCGGCTTGCACTCTGATATGTTTTTTTTTTCAAAATTTAACGCATTTTCAAATGTATGAAAATCCGGTTCGTTACAAGTTTGTTGTGGTGTTTATCGATGATATCTTAGTATAATCAAAGTCTCAGAGTCACATTGGGAACATTTTCAGATTGTGCTACAGACACTGAAAGAGCATCAATTATAAGCCAAAAAATGTAAGTGCGACTTCTAGATGTCAAAGGTCAAATTTTTGGGGCATGTAGTTTCATGGGATGGAATTTCGGTAGATATTTTGAAGATTGAGGTAGTTGTATAGTGGCAACCGCCTAAAAATGTGTATCTTGGTCTTGCCAGTTATTACTAGCGGTTTGTAGAAAATTTTTATTTGTTGGCAGTGCCATTAACAAAGTTGACCAGAAAGAGGGTATGGTTTGAATGGAATGACCGATGTCAGAATGCGTTTGAGGAATTGAAAGACTAACTAATGAGTGCGCCTATCTTGACAATGAGCAGCCCTATGCGGTCTACACTAATGCTTCAGGAGTTAGTCTTGGATGTGTCCTGATGCAATAGGGAAAAGTGGTTGCTTACATGTTCTGACAGTTAAAGCCCCATGAACAAAATTATCCAACACATGATCTGGAGTTAGCTGCCATAATTTTTGCTTTGAAGATATGGAGGAATTATTTGTATGGTGCGAAATTTCCAGGTGTACTCTGATCACAAGAGTCTGAAGTATGTCTTCACTCAGAGGGATTGGAACTTGAGATAATGTAGGTCAATGGAATATTTGGAGAACTACGATTTCAGCCTAGAGTATCACTTGGGAAAGGTAAATGTTGTGACCGATGCTCTAAGTTAAAATCCTCAGGGGTCTCTTGCTTGTTTGGTTCTCGAAGAACGAAAGTGATCTATGATTGTTGGAGACTACAACCTACAGTACTATGAGTCAGACAGTACAACTTGTATGTACAACGTTGTTGCCACCCCATCTTTACTCCAAAGGACAAAACAGTTACAACAACAAGATGAGGTGATCCAAGGTAAAGTTGAGTAGCTGGGTAATGGTGAACAATTGGACGGTTGGGAAGATAATGTTGAGGGAACTATTCTCTACCATGGAAAGGTAGCAGTTCCCAACCTCCAAGATTTGAAGCAGGCAATTCTTGCAGAGGCTTATAAGTCAAGGTTCACTATCTAGCCAAGCAGTACGAAGATGCATCATGACTTGAAAGGACAATACTTTTGGGTGGGTATGAAGTGTGATGTGGCAGAATTTATGGCCAGGTGTCTAACTCATCAACAGATAAAGGCTGAACATCAGATACCGGCGGGATTATTGCAACCTTTACCTATTTTGGAGTGGAAGTAGGATAGAATCACCATAGATTTTGTCACGAGTCTCCCCAGAACTCCTCAAAAGTTGGATGCAATGTGGGTCATTGTGGATCGTTTGACCAAGTCCACTCATTTTATTCCAATCGAATGGATTACCCCTTGTCGAAGTTGAGTCACCTCTATATCCAAAACGTTGTTTGTCTCCATGGCGTCCCTTCAAGTATTGTTTTAGATCACGCCTTAAGGTTCACATCCAAAGTTTTGGAGGTCATTGCAGAATGCTTTGGGGACGGAGTTAAACCTCAGCACTGCACATCATCCGTAGACTGATGGACAGTCGGAAAGAATTATTCAAATTCTAGAGGACATGTTACGATCTTGTATCCTGGATTTTGGTGATAGCTTGATAAATCATTTGTCATTGGTGGAGTTTTTATATAACAATAGTTATCAAACCAGTATTGGTGTCTCTCCATTCAAAGCATTGTATGGGAGACCATGCCTTTCTCCGATGTGCTAAGTAAAGGCAGAAGAGAGAGTTTCTTTTAGGTCAAACATGATCCAGGAGACTACGGCAAGATCTAGTTAATTCGGGAGAGGCTCAAGGTAGTGCAGTGTAGACAAAAGAGTTATGCTGATCTAAAGAGGAGAGAAGTTGAATTCGACGCGAAAGACTCCATTTTTCTGAAGGTTCGACCGAGGCGTGGTATCAGTCGCTTTGAGGTGAAAGGAAAGTTAGCCTAGAGATTCATTGACCCATTCCATATAATTGAGAGGATTGGCAACGTGGCCTACCAACTCAACCTACCTCTCCAACTTGCGTAAGTCCACAATATTTTCCATATATCCCAGCTGATGAAGTGCATGCCTTACCCATCCTACATCATCTCCTGGACTAATGTTCCCAATCAGGAAAACACATCATATGTAGTGATTCGTTTTCCTTTTTCTTCAAACATTGCAATATAAAACATTCCTTTGTAAAAACATATAAAATTTCAAACATTGCTTCTACATCAAATTCTTACATTAAAGTGCGAAGCGGAAGACTTTATCTTTAATTTCAAAATACGTTCCATATCAATCATATAACATTCTTTGCCACATTTTTTAACATAGTTTGCACAGATATGAAAATAGTCACATAGGTTTGTTAAGATCTATTACAAAACCATTACACAAGTGCCAAAATATATATACCAAAACATACGACATCGAACCATAACCCACTGGTCAGTTCGCCAATAGCACAAAAGGCTCAACATTGCAATACTCCATTAGTTACGTCCTCTATAAGCTTTTATCAAAGCATAGGCTCATTACCTACATCACAAGACTTAAACTATGAGTCTAAGTATGAGATATAAATATGTAATGCATATGCTATGCAACTTATAAAAATGTATGCAGTTTTCGTTTCATTTTCCTTTATCTTTAACTTTAACTTTACTTTCACTTAATCATTCATGCGTTGGAGATGTCACCGTATAAGGTAGAGAAGCACCTCATGACCCATATAGGGCAGCCAACTCAAGAACCCACACCTCACAACGTCTATTTACATTTATTTTCATTTACCTTCATTTTCATTTAGTTCCACTTACCCATATAGGTGCTAGGGATATCAATTGACAAGGTAGAGTGACACCTCTTGACCCACACGGGGCAACCAACTCAAGAACCCATACCCCGGCGTGTCTATTTACGTTTATTTTCATAATGTGTCCATTTCAATTTCAAAACATATGCATAATACATTTTTGTACATTTTCTTAGAACCGTGGTGCATGATCTTGAAATGAATGCATACATTCTATTATCTTATCATATATAATTCAACAATTTCCATTTCTTTCATAGTGTTTCTTATCAATTATCAAACAACCATTTTTAATCTTTTTCTAACAATCAATACTATCCTTATATCGATAATAACGTGAAAATATACAAGCAATTCAAGTCACATCATAATAATAACCTTATATTTCAAACAATTCCCTATTTCCTTGTGATATTGGCCAATAGGCCAAAAACACACAATATCTCATACATTGTGGTCTTCAATGCAATTCAACACTTATGCTTGTCTTCATGAGTATTCACACCTTCAATGTTAACAAAAACCCCATCAATAACTATTTCATATATATTTATATATCAAGGATGCATACAACTAATACTTCTTACAAATTCTTAATCACCAAAACTAACCACAATTTTCTCAATGAGTAACCAAACTCCCCAATTCTTAAACCTATTTCCTTCTTTAAACTGTTTGAGATAACATGCAAATACAATGTATAGTTCCTCCAAAAATCTACCAAGGCCGTATAAAAGGGTAGGGAATAAAACCCGGTCACAGAGCATGCTTATCCATTAATGTCCAGCAAAGAGTAACTGAGATGCAAAACCATACTTAATCACCAGAACAAAACCTCAACGGTGTCCAACTTATCATTTACCTAAAACACAATAGCGAAAAAACTATATCAATAGAACATAACTCAATCACAGAGCAAAAGTCTTCAACTACATTTAACAGTGCTGAAAATGAAAGAAATAGAGAACCTAACCCCTTCATCTTTCATCTTCTTCTTTTTAACAACCTTCACATAAAATCCATAAGAAAAGCATGAAGGAACTCTGATTATCTGAAGAACTCGAGAGAGAAGAGAGGAAACTTGAATCCCCAAAGACTTTCCTTCCTTTTTCCTCTAGACTTTCACTTCTTTAGGCCTTATATTTCCAAGCTGCTCACATCTCTCCAGCACCAGTGGGAGGTGGAGGAACAGGTGGAGGAACGCATGTGCATCCACAAAGCTCCAACCTCATTTTCCTCTGATCAAAATACAACATCACTGACAATTTCAGGCGATGTTTTGAATTACAGGTTGATTAAACCCTTTGGTGATTGACTGCAAAACAACATGAAAACAACTCTGTATACCTTTATCAGAAAACCGGTCGATCACCCTCTAGTGGACGATTGACCGCAACCCAAAATTCTACACTTTACAATGACCAAGTTCGACCACAAAATGTCTTATGATCGACCGAAAAACTCAAAAACTTCACAATTCACAGAGAAGCCAGTCGATCACTTGAATGATCACAAAACACCCCATTTTGTCTCTATAATATTTTGCCTAGCAGTGGAACGACCACTCTCAACCATGATCGACCACTACATAGCAGGGAACCCCTATTTTCCTTATTTTTGACAATTTCTTGTCGATCAACTCATCGACCACTCCTTAACGCAACCATCACATACTCACATCAATCATTACTCCTCCAAAACCACACTCACAGCATCCCACCATAACTTCAAATATCACAAGCCAATCCATTTAAGTCATATTTATGATAAATACATTTCAAACACATTATTATCCAGCTTATTCTAATTTCCTCACTTAATATCATACTTAGTACCATGAAAATCGAGGGTATTACATCATACGAGGAAATACTAGAACGAATCTTGAGTAAGGATACTCGATTTTTCCATCACAGGAGATTCCCTTGGTTTGTGTGTTGTGGAAAAATCACACTGAGAGGAAATCATCTTGAGAAATTGAATCTGACATGATGCAGAAGTACCCTTATCTTTTCTGAGATATATTTGGTTTGTTTTAAATTTTGGAATGAAATTTCTTTAAAGGGGGAAAAGTTGTAAGAACAGCAAATTTTTAAATTAATAAAATTTCATGTGTCTGAATTTTTCACATCAAATTGGTTCAATGTTCAGATTCAATCTATTTGTCACATGGTGCCCATGTGTAGAATTTTAGTCTATGGGACAAAGGATTAAAATTTTAGGTGCTTTGATAAATTGTGGAATAGTATTTTCTCAATAATTGAGTTTAATAAAATACATTTTTATGAGAAAGTGAAAATAAGGTTTTATCAGGACAAACCCCTTTCTCACGAGTACACCTTCATGAGCCGAGAGAGAAAAGAGAGGAAGAGCGGCGAAATGATAAACACCCAAAGTTGTGAGAGAAGAGTTTTTTACCAAATATCTGTGTTATTGGAGTATCGATTCACAACGTTGGTGAAGGAAGTTCATGTGTAGAAGCAATTAAGATAAATTTCTAAAGTCCAAAGTTGTGATGGTGTTGGGTTCGACGTCGAGTTTGTGAGCTCAAGAAATCCCTAGCACCGGTAAGGAGTTAAGGCCGTGAGAGGCAGAAAACTCATCCGATAAAAGGACCTCCTTCTTCCTATTGGTATGGTCTGGACATTGGGTTGAGAATCCACGATGGGTGGTCAAGGGATTGCCCACTGGAGGGGAGAGTCGCTGGGGAGTCGGACTGTAGCATGGGGAACACTCACTTCCCTGGGGAGAGTTTATCATTCTGTGGGGGAACAAACTAGAAGGATTTCATTTTGCGGTGGAACGAACCAGAAAGGCATCATTTTGTGGAGGAACGAACCAAAGAGTCCTTCGTTCTGTGAAGGAATGAACTAGAAGGACATCGTTCCGCAGGGGAGTGAAACAGAAGGACAACCTTCTACAGTGGAACAATCCAAAAATGTTTTACTCCAGAGTGAAAAGATCCTTGTTCCGAAGTGGAACAAACTTAAGTAATCACGTGTCTGCAGGAATTAGAAATAGCCAAGAACTTTCTGCAATGTATAATGCTGTAGAACGTCAAACTCTTTGCGAAAGGATGCTATAGCTTGTCCACAATTTCCTTTGAGAAAACCTCATGAATGCAAGATCCTGCATCTATGGATGCACTGTTCATCGTCCACAAAGGTACTGCCTTATTTTCTTGAACGTGTTGCCTTCTATTTATTCACCGAGTCATCTTGTTATGGTTTCTAATCTCGGTTTAGGACCCTCCCACTTTCTTGTTTATTTTGTTGATGGAAATTCTTGAATTTTTTATGATATTGGCTCAGACGACTTTGGGGAGTTTGTGTCGATTTCCAAAGAGGCAGTTGCTCCAATCAGTAAAAGAGATTGCCAAAGTGGGAAGAATTTTTATACTTTATGTACTGTATTGCATCATGGTTTTCTAACTAATAATTTGTGGGATACCGCACATGAAAACTTGATGGGGACTGTTTCGACAGCACGTCTATTTTTATGTATACTTATGTATGTTTTCTCACATTTACTCTTATCGTACATGGTATTCTATGGATATATTTGGGTGGGTGAATCCTCTTATTGCTTTGCACAATCTTGGCATCAAAGTATCATAAGGCTATCCCTTGCAATCTTCTACGACGTGAAGATTGTTTGTTTGTACGTGCAAAACGGGTAATAGGGCACCGATGACATGTCCTCAGGTTTTGATCCCGGAAGTCGAAATGAATAATAGGGCGATGAGGACACGCTCCTTGGGTTTTGAATCAATAAACATGGCCAGAGTTTTTAGTCACACATATTAGAAGGTTGTTAGTAGCTGAGTTGTGCTCACCCACTACCTTTCCATTTGATGAGTGATTGTGTCGTCGTAGAGCTTGCTCGCCGACAATCCTCGTTAACTTGGATGTTTCTAGGATGGTTTGGTTGCTGAGCAATTTGTCGCCGAAAACCTTATTTGTTACTTGTTAAATGGGTTGTGTCATCATGGAGAATAGCTCGCGGGCAACTCGAGGGACTTGCTGGATCTCTAGATCATCGTCATTTTATCTCCTTCTGTGTCATGATGTGTTACTATCGACAGATGACTGATTTTTCTGTGATACATGCCAGATGGGTCCTTGTGTAACCATCCATTTTCACTGATGACGTTTTCATAAGGAAAACGATGTTGGCATAGTTTTGTGGTATAGCAACGAGTTTTGACAAAGCCTCATCGATGGCCATGGGCCTGTTTCTGATAAAAATGATGAGGAGATTTCAAGTGATTTAAAAATCCATGTATGTAAAAAAAAAAAAAGCACGAGTATCGTTTCAGAAAGATGTGGGAAAACCATTTTCTCATGCATTTATTTAGTTTAGATTTCCTTACTGAGTTAGTTACTCACCCCAAACGATCCCTCCCCATTCCAGGTAAAGGCAAGAGCAGCTAAGGATTTTGAAGTTTGAGCTTTCCCTTGTATTTCATTTATTTTAGAGTGTTTAAACTTAATTCCTAGTGATGATAATTTCATGGTTTGTAAAACTTATAACTGATCGTTTAGATTTTTTTTTTTCACAATACTTTTTATTTTATTACTTTCATGCACTATTATTCTCGTGATTGCTATACGAGCCTTAGCTTATATTTCTTGGGTTGTGCTCAATCATAAAAGTCTTTCGCTGACAATCTAGCTTTAGGTTGGCCGATCAAGTTCTCTTTGAGGATTAGGTTGCCTAACCCGGAGTTTCAATTAGGCCCTCCTCCGAGTCATTGCAAGGGAGGGGAACCCTACGTATAAACCATGCATTTTCCTTTCTCCCAAGTGATGTGAGATTATGCACCCCCATTAATATGGGTCAGACCCTCACATGAGTCATTCTTATCTTCATGTGGCGGGCTGCCACACAAAATTATCCAAGAGAACAAGAGTAGAAGAAATAGCGACTATCAACTACCTTATATAATTTTGATACATGGAATATAGGGTCTACCCTTGAACCTTCCTGAAGATTGTGCTTATATGCCATTGCCCCCTACTTTTGCTAAAACCTCAAATGGACCAAAATAGTTGGCTGTGAGTTTGTTGTTAGTCTGGTTCTTGATGGACACTTGCCAAAGGGTTGAAGCTTCAACGACACCAAATCTTCAACTTGGAACTGCTGCTATCCTAGAGAAGTATCAACATATTTTCTCATTCACTCATGGGTACAAAGGAAATAGTTACGAAGGAGGTTAAGTTGTTCATTCTACTCTCGAAGTGGTTGGTCCAAGGATCCCACAAAAGTTTTGCAGCTTGAATATTGAAATGGAGAAGGGGGATTATGATTGTAAAGGCCTTAACCGATGTCATTTTGGAGGCCCCTTGGAAATTGGTGTTATCCCAATATTCAGCCCACAACAACCATTTACTCCATTGATGGGGTTTGTCCAACACAAAGTAACAGAGGAGAGCTTCAAGGCAGTGGTTTAGCACTTTTGTCTGACCGTTGGTTTTTCGGTGATATTCTAAACTCATGGCCAGCTGAATTTGGTGTGAGAGAGTTCTCACTAAAAATGACTCATGAATAGTTTACCTCTGTCACTTACCATGTTCCTTGGGAGTCCATGCAACCGAACTATTGTACAACAGAAAATTTTAGCCACTAACCTCACTGTAAATGTGTGTTTTAAAGCAATGAAATGGGAAAATTTAGTGAGGCAATCCACCACCACTAGGATGACTTCGTAACCTTACGACTTAGGCATTCCTTAAAAAAAACTCTAGGGAGATATCTTCCCACACTTGCTCTGGAATCAATAATAGCTGAAGGACACTGGCAAGATTTGAAGACTCAAATTTATCTTGTTGGCAAATAGCGCGGCCACCATATGCTGAACGTCTTTAGCCAACTCTTCCAAGTAAACATTTGCATTGATCCTCTTGTAGAACTGCACCCCACATGAACGGGAGAAGAGTGGAATTCATCGAACAATTTATGTTTCATTTCCAAATTTGGAGGGATAAGGATCCGGTGTAGCAGAAGTTTTGTTTCATAATCAAAACAGAGAATTAAGGAAAACTAGATAAATAACTCTTAGAGAAATAAAATAATTGTATTAATTTTCAAAAAGTCTAAAATTAGTATTCATCACAACCCTTTAAATCGAATTTGGGTCATGATTTGAAATTCCTAATAAAATAAAGTAAATCTCCTACGAAAAATATAAAATCTATCTAATAAATTAAAATGAATAAAATCAAATACAAAAATAATATATAAGATAAAATATTAAAAAGATTACAAATATTAAAAGATCATGGGCTTATGGGCTTGAGCCACAACCATGTCTTGCATCAATCTCCTCCCTTGAAGATTACAAATATGAATTTGGTGTTTGATGCTTCAAAAATTAAGTTAGGCTCTTTTAATTTGTAATCATCCACCATATTAGGGTTTCTTAAGTCGCAATATGTTTTTCATTAGCTATCAAAACTCGGTAAATCCATCTTCAACTTGGATTCATGAGTATTAGGCCATCAAGTAAAAATGTGATCTTCAAGGAAATTGCCTCCTTCGTCTGATGAATAATTAATTGTTCGAGTTAGTTTATATTGGTGTTGCTAGGGACAATCACTTAACTAATTTAACTAGAAAAAGGTGGTTCATTCAAAACCCTAGTTAGCTTGCCGAAAAATTCATCGGAATGACCTTCGTTGCCGAAATCTTCTCTGTCATCATGTAGAAAATCTTGCTAGGGGTTAGGGAGGCTCGGTTGACCTTGAATTGGCTAAGGCCAACATTATTAGATATGAAACCCAGCATTTCCTAGGACTATCGGATTGTGATGAAGGGAGTCATGATTTCTAACCACTCCGCTTGAGTCGCCATTGTCTAGACATTCATCACAGTTGGTTGGTTGTGATCTATGTACCTAAGGAGTTGCCGCAGCTCAATTCGCAGCTCGACGTCCACATCCAACTCCCTATGAACAGTGGCCTCTACTATTCAACCTTTCTCTGGGTCGGACGGCAGCCTATGTTGTTCGCCTGGGACATCTGACGGCCATGGTTGATCGGTCTGGTCGTGGTCGGTGGCTGTCAAAACCCTAGATAGGCGGTGCCACTCTTCAGCCATATTAGGGTTTGCAATATTATTTTGTGTTATGTTTTCTCCACTATCTATCGTCTTCTCGGCTTTCGTCTGATTCATTAAAGTTGACTCTTTGAGTCCTCTAATGTCGTCATTCTTCATTAATTGCTACATTTATCATCTGTGGAAGATTGCAGAGAGTTTTATGAATTTTACTGATTTCTCGATCATTTTTTCCAAATCTTTGATCTATGATTTCAAATTGTTGATCAATGATTTCAAATCGTCACTCATTGTCGGTGATTCAATGCCCACTTGAACCTTCTTCAACTATCAGGTCGAGGTTAAAATCCTTATTATGATACCAATTTGATGCAGTAGAAGTTTTATTTCGTAATCGAAACACGAAATTAGAGAAAATTAGAGAAATAGAATAAATGTATTAATTGTCAAAAGTCTAAAATTAATGTTTAGCACAACCCTTTAAATAGAATTCAGGATATGATTTGAAATCCCTAATAAGATCAAATAAATATCTTACGAAAAATATAAAATCTATCTAAGAAATTAAAAAAATCAAATAAAAAAATAATAGATAAGATAAAATATTAAAAAAAATTACGAATATTAAAAGATTATTGGCTTATGAGATTGGGCCACAACCTTGTCCTTCATCTAGATCTTTCTCTTAAATAACAGCACCCCATTGCTTAATTCATACCTCAAATTAGCATTTTGCTGCTGCATAATCTCCTTTTTGATTTTTCACAGCTTCTCAATTTATTCAATCTCCTTCACGAGAGCTACCATATCCAGTAATTGTGGGCTAAAAATTGGTAGCAACAACTCCTAAATAGCTCCTCAGCCCCATCAAGATAGCGCATTAGCTGGTCGGTTGTCCTTCTCGAGTTAAAAAAAAAACATTAAACTCAAATCCAATTAATTTCACCAACCATTTATGCTACTTCAGGGTTGTTAAATGTTGTTTGAGTAAAAATTTCAGCGACCATTGGTCTATAAATGCTTCGAAGCGGCGCCCCAACAAATAGGATCTCCACTTTTGGACTACCAACACGAGGGACATAAGCTCCTACTCATAAACAGACTTCACTTGAAGTTTTTAGGGTAGCCATTTGCTGCAAAAAGCAATTGGCTACCTCGATTGCATAAGGATGACCCCCAACCCTTCTCCTGAAGCATCCACTTGAAACACCTTATAAAAAATGGGTAAAGTAAAAACCGGGGTTGTAATCATGCTTTCCTTTAAAGCATTATAGCCTTCTTTGTCATTGGGGGCCAATTAAATTTCCTCTTCTTCAAAAGTTTAGTTAATGGTTTTGCAATCTTCTCATAATTCTTAACAAACTACGATACTAACAATTTAGGCCAATGAATCCTCGAATCTCCTTTGTACATGTTGGTATTGACTAATTAAGCATACTGTCAATTTTATCCACCTCCACCGCCACTTTCTTAGCATCAATCTGGTGTCCCACATAATGAACAAATGGTTTGAAAAAGATGCATTTTTTTGGTGTTCAATACAAACTTTTCATCCTGTAGCTTCCCAAGTATCATGCGGAGGTAGCCATAATGCTCCAATTGTTCTTGTTATAAATAAGGATGTCACTAGAAGAACCAACACAAACTGTTGTGAGCGATTCCATTGTTTAAGGCCGCCAAGTCATGATGAAAATATTTCAGACCCGACCAATGCTAAAGAATGGATTCATACAATAAAAGATATATTTTCTTATGCAAAAATCAAAGTAGAAAAGAAAATGTCTTGTGTAGCTTTCATGTTAGTAAAGGATGAATGACATTTGTTTGACACCATTAAGGCAACGTACAATGTGACGATGATGACATGGGAGCAATTCAAGGAAGTGTTCCACGAAAAGTACTTCAACCACACGACAAAAATGAAAAGGTTAATGGAATTTGTTCAATGACGCTAGACTAGATCAATGATGGTAAGTAGTTTCACGCCAATCTTATCGTGATAGATATGAAAGGATACGACGTTATCCTTGGCATGAACTAACTATACCAACATTTTTCCACTATAAATTGTAAAAAAAGAACAGTGTATTTTCAGCCTCTATTCAGAGAAGAATATTTTTTCAAGGCGAAAAAGGGGATTCTAAACTACCTATTATCTCAGCAATTAAGGCACAACAATTGTTTAAAAGTGGAGGTTGTTTTCCTGTCCAGTATGATTGATACGAGCATAGACAATTCAGTGAATCTAAGTGAAATTCTGGTGGCTCAGTGTTTTCCAGTAGTTTTCTTAAATGACTTGCTAGGATTACCCCTTGATAGGGAAATCAATTTTTTTCATTGATGTATACCCAAGCGCAACCGCTGTGTCCAAAAATACGTATAGGATGGCACAAGTAGAATTGAAGGAGTTGAAATTTTTTTTTGAAGAATTGAAGGAGTTGAAATTATTTTTTTGAAGAATTGTTAAACAAAGGATTTATATGACCTAGCTTTTCATCTTGGGGAGCGTCTCTGTTATTTGTAAAAAAGAATGATGGTTCGATGAGGATGTGTATAGATTACCAAGATTTGAATAAGGTGACCATAAAGAGTATGCACCCATTTCCAAGAATTGACATCTTGTTTGATCAATTACAAGGTGCGCGGGTATTTTCCAAAATTGATATATGATCAGGTTATTATCAATTAAAAATTGAGGAAGATATCCCAAAGACAACATTTCAAACTCGACACAGACGCTATGAATTATTAGTCATGTCGTTTGGATTAACTAATGCACCTACAACATTCATGGATTTAATGAACTATATATTCAAAGACTACCTTGATAAGTTTATAATTGTTTTCATCGATGACATCCTGATTTATTCACATTCCAAAGGAGAGCATATGGAACACTTGAAGATTTCATTGTCAATTTTGAAGGTGCACAAATTATATGCCAAGCTCTCGAAATGTGAATTTTGGCTAGATAAAGTCAATTTCTTGGGTCACATTATTTTCCAAGATGGCATTTTGGTAGATTCGGCCAAAACACAAACAGTCCTAGATTGGTCACAATCAAGGAATTAGTAAAGTTCGCAGTTTTCTAGGGTTAGCAGGATATTATAAGAGATTCATTGAAGGGTTTTCGAAGATTGCAATGCCTTTGACCCGATTAAAGCCGGAAAACGTAAAGTTCTAGTGGTTAGATGAATGTGAAGCTAGCTTTCAAGAATTAAAGCACAAATTGACTATTGCACAAATATTATCCCTTCCGACTGAAATTAGAAATTTTAGTATCTATTGTGAAGTATCGAAAATAGGACTAGGTTGTGTACTCATGCAAGATGATAAGGTAATTGCATATGTGTCACGCCAACTAAAGAGTTATGAGCAGAATTACCCAACACGTGACCTAGAATTAGCTGTTGTGGTGTTTGCGCTTAAAATATAGAGACACTACCTACATAGACAACCCTGTGAAATATTCGCCAATCATAAAAGTTGAAAGTATATTGTCACTCAAAAGCAGTTAAATATGAGGCAAAAGTGATGGCTATAGCTAGTGAAAGATTATAACTGTGAAATCAAATACCATCCTAGAAAGGCGAATGTGGTTGTGGATGCCTTAAGTCTCAAGTTTACGCATTTTAATTGGATGGATTGGCCTACATTAATTCAATATGAAATCTAGAAGTTGGGATTGGAAGTTTATCATGACCTGGAGGCGGGCCTAATAGAACCGCTGGGTCAGGCGAGCAGATCATCGTAGAGAACTTGATTACCCAACCCAAGGCGTACAAAAGATGGAAGTCTTAACGAGAAATTAAGCTCAAACCTAAATCACATGGGTTGAGATCCACAAAGTGATCAATGAGATACATGATAGTATAATAAAAAAATATACTGTGTAGGAATTAAATCAAATAACACCAAAACAAAATCCCAATTGTACCCAATACGAAGGGATTGAACCAGCGAACATCCACCCATCCATGGGAGGATCGAAGCACCCACCGGGGGACTCCATCGTTGCCCCTCGACAACACATGCAAATCCCATGCACCGAGCCTACACCCTAACCTGAGAAAATAGAGTCTAAGGGGTGAGTGACAAACTCAGTAGGGAAGTTGATACTAAATGCAATGCATGCTAAAAAACTATTTTTCTCACGTCTTTTGAAAACCATTTCATGCTTCTTATTTACTGTACATGGGTTTAAATCATTTTAAACCTTTTTATCATTTTATTAAATAGGTCCATGGCCCTCGATGTGGCTACATCAAAACCCGCTGTATACATAGACAACTATATCGCAAAATATGCCAACATTGTTTTCTGTAGAAAAACATCATCAATGAAAAAGGATGGTCACACAAGGACCCATCCGGCAGTCATAAGAGAATAGGCTGCTATCCGTCAATAGCAACACCTCATGAGGCAGAGGGAAACACACGAAGATGATCCAAAGATCAATCATGTCACCCGGATGTGCCGACAAGCCGTAGCTCAGTGCTGATACAATCTATATAATCAAAGTAACGGATAAGGTTGCTCGTGATAAACTGCTTCTCAACTAAAATACCCATGTGTTTCAAATTGAGGAGGGTTGTCGACGAGCAGAGCTATGAGCCGTCACGCCACATGTGAAATGGAATGGTACTAGGATAGGCGAATCTCAGTGACCCACAACCTTCAACCCGTGTGACTAAATATCCTGGCCAGGTTCTAGGGCTCAAAACCCAAGGACGCATCATCATCACCCCATCTCTATTTCAACTTCTTGGGCTCGAAACCTAAGAACATGTCACCAATGCCCTATCATTTTTTCGCATGTACAACCAACCAATCTTCTTGTAGTAGAAGATTGCACGAGATAGCCTCGTGATGCTTTAGCGCTAGAGTGCCTAAAGTATCAAGAGGATTCATCCTCCTAACACATATGCACATATGTCAAACCATCAATGTGCGTAGAATATCAACAATATAACATGTATGATAAGGTAAACGTGAGAAAACATATATACATATAAAAACAAACGTATTGTTGAAACAGTCCCCGTCTAGTTTTCTAGGCGTGGTATACCACAAAATATCAATTTTGAAAACATGATGCAATGCAGTGTAAAGAGTATAAAGATCCATACCTTGATTATGACCACGACATGCTTACCGACTAGCCAGCTCCACACGTTATCGTAAGTGAAGGTCGCACCACTGACATCTCTAGAACCGATAACAAGGCTAATGTCAACATCCCAATAAACATGCAAGGGATAATAGAGAAGTCTCAATCAAGACTCAAAATTCAAGACGGTCTCTAGGCACAACCACTAGTTCCAAACCGTAAAATCAAATCTAAGAATACAACAGCGATCCTAAATAAAAAACCAACCCTGACTAGGAGGATCAACACAAGACTTCTCGGCTCAAACGAAGAACAACGGGTTCCCTCCACCCGAGCCAAAAATCTACATGATTAAGAACAAGGAATGTCTAACGAAGCCCAATGCAGTTCATTAAACCCAACTTCGAGAAACAAAATGGTGCGGTCGACCAAAACAGAACCAAGGTCGACTCGGCACCCAATAGACAACCAAGAAGTCCCATCGATCGACAAGACACGGTGATGGGAGATAGAACACAACACACTCGACCTGATCCACTCAATAGTGGAGAAGACATACTCAAAACCATTTGAACCCAACCATGGTTGACAAGGCATCGTAGTGGTTAACCGAGACCACTCAATAGTCATCGAGGCAAAGCGAAGGTCAACCAAGAGCTCGCAACCTTGACCAGATTCAAAATCGATCAACTAGGACCATTTAGTGTCGACGAGACATGTCGACGGTCAACTGGGACTTCACAACGGTCAATAAGACACGCACGCAACCATCCAAGACTCAACAGTCTAGGAGACTCATCTAAAGTCAATCGAGGATGACTTTAGTGGAAAGTCAGCTCAAAACGTATAAACCAAACTGAGCCTAAAACATTGTCAATGCACAAGAATTTCCAATAATGAGTCACAAAATAAGTGGAAGGTCCCTACATCAAGTCTAGGAACCCAACCGACGCAAAAATAGTCATCCATGACAAAACAAGGATGGAAATCCCCTTCCTAGTCGATTAGCGATCGACTAGTGTCACATCGGTCGACTGTTGTTGACCAGTTTGAGCCCATTGGTCGATCACTGATCGACTAGTGTAGCACCAGTCGATCGGCGATCGTCTGGTGACACCCATTGGTCAATCCTGAAATTAACCAGGCTCTCACTTCAGTTGATCGGCGATCGACCAGAGTCTCTCCCTATCGACTACTAGTTGATTGGGAATCACAAAAAATCGTGGTTCTTCTGCATTTTCGCCCAATTTTTGACTCCTAACCACCAATAACCCTGCATAGACTATAAATCTACTAATATAAACAAGAAATTGCCTTTGGATTCGAGTTTTAAACCCTAAATCCGAAGTCAATCAAAACCTTGAACTTTGAACTCAAAAATAGAAGGGAAAACTTATCGATTCGTGAACCGCCTTCACGAAGGTTGCTCACGGAGATGATGAGGACTCAAAACTATCACCGAAAATCAGAACCGCTCTGATTCGGCTCCTCCTTCTCTCCCTCGCTCTCCTCTCTGTCAACCGCGAAGAAGAAGAAGACAAAAGAGACTCTTCTACATATAAAAAAAATTATGTATTTAATTTAAAATTATAGTATATTATATATATAGAAAAAAAATATCTCATACATTATTCAAATCCACTTCAAAATTCAATTCTAATTCTGACTTGTTTAAAACACTAACCGTAAATATTTTGTTAGTCAAAATAATTTACCAAAACATTTTCAAAATCAAATTATCGCTCAGAAAAATCCAATTTGACCGTTTGACTGAAAAATACCCACGTGGCCACTAAGCGACAAAATGGGTCAACTCTTAACATTTGACTGAAAATTATGCGAAACATTTACACAAAATTTTAAAATCATTTAAAAATCTTGGATTTTACAGAAGTAATGACTACATAGGTAGCGGTGAAATTATCAGCAATGACCCTAAAACCTACGTTATTAGAAAGAATAAAAGAAGCAAAGTGTGAAGATACAAGTTGTATAAAACTTAGGATGGGTGAAGGGTCAAACACTGCTAAAGAGTTTTCTCTCTCTGAGGACAAAATAGTTAAGTTTAAGGGAAGATGGTATGTTCTAAAGGATACAGAGTTGCGTAAAGACATTCTATATGAAGCACACTCCTCTATCACATCAGTACATCTCGTAAGTACTAAAATGTATAGAGACTTAAAGCAATATTAATTGTGGCTACACCTTAATACAGATGTTGCCAAACACGTTGCAGAGTGCCTTGTATGTCAACAGATTAAGGCAGAATATGAAAGACCATCAAGAACCTTACAATCTTTGCATGTTCTAGTGTGGAAATATGAGCATATATCAATGGATTTTGCAATTATTCTATGAAGAATAGTGAAAGGCTTTGATAAGGCTTTGATACCATATGGTTGATTGTGGATGGATTAACAAAATCTACCCACTTTTTTTGCCAACAAAGACAATTTATCCTATGGATCAATATGTTGAACTATACATTCAGGAGATAGTTTGGCTACATGGGATTCCTCAATCTGTAGTGTTTAATCATGATCCTAGATTCACTTCCAAGTTTTGGAAAAGTTTGCACAAGGCTATGGGAACAAAGCTATTATTCACCATGACTTTCCACCCTCAAACTGATAGACAAACTGAAAGAGTTATTCAAACATTAGAGGATATGCTAAGGGCTTGTGTATTAGAATTCAAAATAGTTAGAGTATAAGATACCATTAGTAGAATTTGCATATAACAATAGTTATCAAGCTACGATCAAGATGGCAACGTATGAAGCCTTATATAGGAGAAGATGTAGATCCCCACTGTACAGGGATGAGGTGGGTGAAGCTCAACTGCTCAGCCCTCAAATTATACAGTAGACAGCTGAATTGGTGGCGCTTATTAAAGAAAGGATGTTAACTACCCAAAGCCAACAGAAGAGTTATACAGATCACCATTGAAAATAATTAGAGTTCAAAAAGGGAGAATGAGTGTTTTTAAAAGTTTCACCTATCATATTCGGCAAGAAGGGAAAGCTCAGTCCAAGATTTATTAGACCTTTCCAAATCACAAAGAAGATAGGAAAGCTTGCATATAAACTTGAACTGCCATCATCAATGAAAAGAATTCATAACACATTTCATGTATCAATGTTGAAGAATTATATTCAAGATCCCTCTCAAGTGTTGAAACGAAGTGATATTGATGTTCGGCCTACACTAAATTACAAAGAGAGCTCGTAAAGAGTTTAGATTTTAAGATAAAAGAGCACAGATACAAGCACATACCATTAATAAAGGTATTATGGCACAATCATGCCACTGAGGAAGCAACTTAGGAAAGAGAAGAAGACATGAAGGATAAATATCCATATCTGTTTACAGAAAAATATAGAAGAAAAGATTTAATTCTGGCATTTTGTAAAAAAAAAAAAGGATAGTCTCTTAGAAGATGTATAATGGACTAGGGAATCAATGAATTTTGGGGACAAAATTCTTTGAAGGGGAGAAGATTGTAACATCTCAAAATTTTCTCATTTTGGAATTCTAATGGCTTAAAGGATTAGTTAAATTTAGTTACTGGAGTCAAGATGGACTATTGTAGTTGGGAAAATATTAAAGTAACCACCAAAAGATAGAAGAATTTTTAATCTATCTTATGGAAATGCTACTGTGAGAATAAGGTGAACGACATCGTATTAATGGAAGGAGACATGGGAAGGTGTCTGCGAGAGCAAACAGATCCGCAAAAAAAAAATGCACAGGCAGAACAGTGTTGTTTTGGACTAAGGAAAAGATTAAGGATGAGCGGATGATATAACGACCGTTGGATAAAGCTAAGGAATGGTTGAGATCAAGGACAGAGTAAAGTGTGAGGATGGCAGAATAACTTTAAGTGCGGATGGAAGGTGGGCTGCTAGATTAAATGAAAGGAAGAATTTATAACTATTAGATTTGAAGATGGATTAAAAAGATGCTTTTGCGAATAGATGCTTTGTGGGAGAGAAAGATTTCATGCGAGAAGGATAGGGATCATTGGATGGATAGGACAGACGAGACGAGGACCTTTGAATCTGAGAAAAAGATTCTTTTGTGGAAAGGAAGGATGCCACGTGGAAGAATATTAAGTAAACTTAAAGAGAACTGTGTCGTTTTAAGTAGAGAAACATATTGGTGGTAGCAAACCTATCCACGGTAGTGTTAAAAGAAGGTAAACGTCATCGTTTCTTAAGAGAAACATGGAGTGTTATGTGTCCACGAAAGAAAACGTAGTCGCAACAGCATTTAATTTGGATGAAAGGATGTTGTTTTGGGATAACTAATGTGTGTTGAATAGTGGACCCAGAGGAGTGTAAGTGTTTGTGAACATAAACGTATCCACAATAGAAGATAAACAATGTCGTTTTGGATAAATAGTGTGGGCTGAATAGTGGACCTGCGAGAGTGTAAGTAATCGCCGATAGAAATGCGTCTGCAAAAAGTGAGTCACGACATTGTTAAGCGACACTCGATTACAAACCATACTGTGACGAACACCTAGACTAGTTGGTTGCCTATGAGATGAATATAAGGGGTTGCCTAGCTCCTATACTATTGAGGTGTTATGAGAGGAATTGGACGTGTGATATAACAAGAAACTTGTTGGCCAAGTTTTTAACACCTCATGACCTTGCCTGCAACTTAAGTAGAGAATCTTTGGTTGAAAGTTGGTTATGCAATAATGAGCAACCAGTGTTTTCTTCCTTCGTTGAAATGCCATAAGAGTGGAAGATTCCGAGGGTGAACTTCTAACAAAGTGTTCAGAAGCAAAACTAAAGTAAGTAACTATGCATGTGTATGGCCTCTTGGCCTCCTTCACAAGAAATTAAGATATTAGGTAGAACCGTGGACTATTATGTTATTGTGTATTGATGATTGTGGTAGGGTATTGAACTGTTGGTTTAATTTGATGAAATATTATTGTTGCTAATGACAAGAAAAAAGATGATGTTTACTGTAAGGTCTCTTTGATTTTATGAATCCGTTTTAGGATTATTTCTGCATGTTAAAGTATATTGTCTACACTGACATGCATCATGAAAATGAGTTTTAGAAAATGATATTGTTTTCTTGCATGAGTTTTCATTAAGAAAGATCATAATAGATGAGTAAAGAAACGATTATGTAAAGAGATTGTTGTGTGTGGGGTCGAGTTGGCTATCTCAAGAGGTAAACCAAATGGTATCTTCTCACTCCGAAGCTCGAGTAGGCTGTCCCGAGAGCTGGACCAAACGGTGTCAACTCCCTCCCATTGGTGCCCTCACAATCAAAGGAATAAGTGAAAATAAAAGAAAGAAGAAATGATAGTTTAAAGATTTTGTGTTTTCTTAAATGCATATGGTCATGAATGTTTGTAGATTCCATCATGTTAATGTTAGAAAAATTGATTTGTTACTTATTGAACATTAGACTCATAGATAAATCTTGTGATGTAAGAGAAGAATAGGATGAAATTCTTCATATCAATCGACATAGTTAACACCAACATTGAGAAGGTACTAAGATAGGTTGAGGCATGGCTTGATGCAATGGACCAAACCGGAGGAGGATGACACGTGATGGGAGTTTTTAACTCGGGGATGGAAATAAATATATGGGTTTTTGATTAATGTCTTTCTTTATGTTTAAATAAATGGGGTTGATGTTGAATAGAGGAGAGGGAATATGAAGGTTATTAGTTTCTTCCTTTAAAGATAGCTTATTTTGGGATTTTATACATGGACTTTCATTTAACCGTGTATGTTTTGGGTGGATAAAATATATAAGTTATTTTGGTTAAATAAAATCTTGTGACTGAGATAAAAAAAAAAGGAATATATATAGTATGGATCTTTGGTGTGTTATGATAAATATGAATATTAAGTTAAAGTCTTCCACTATAAGTATGTATGAAAAAAGGGTTTTTCACACTCGGGGTGTGATAAGTTTAGTGGAAGGAGTGTGAGCTATTGGATTAGGAAAAGATTCTTCTCAGAAGGGAAAGATGTCGTTCGGGAGTTAAGTAAATAGGAACGTCGTCGTTTTATGTTTTAGGTGTTGGAATGGGGTTGTTTAAACTAGTAAGTCTCGGTTAGCAGTGTTTGAGTGGAAGCATTCGTTTACGTGGTAGGTTAGTGTCCGCAGCAAGTTTTTGACGATGTGAAACGTCGTTGTTGGATTTAATGAATTTGCAGAGACACTAGTGTCCATAGGAGTGTTATCATCCACGGAAGGGATTTTCACAATGGATAAGTGCACATGGCAAACGGAGATTTTTGGACGAAACTGCGGATTGGAGTTTCTACATGACTGTTGGCTTCAACGGAAGTGTTGGCATCTACAATTGCTTCATCGTCTGTGGTTGCTTTGGTGATCGCGAATATAATTTTTAGGATTGATGTGACTGTTGGCCATTGGAGAAGCATGCTGTTGTGGACATCCCCAACGACTGTTCATGCGTCCGCTGTAGCTCTGACATGTTTTAAATAAGTTAGTTTTTTCATATTCTTGTGAGCTACAATACGGTCCTTACACTGTTTAGGAAAAGATAGAATTTAGATATAATTTTCATGAGATTTTCTCCCGTGAGGTTATCTATTTATGGGTCTATAAATAGGAAGGGTTGGGTCGAAACCCTATTTACCCTATAGCACGAGGAGGAGAGAGTCATTCTCTCTAGTTCTCATGCAATCCTTCCTTTATGTTTCTCTAGGTAGGCTCTCCATTGTTTAGTTACTGAAGCTGTTCTTGGACTGTGAGTAATGTTTAGGATTCTTCTTTTATTAACTAACTCCTTGTTTATTTAAAGGAAAAGTCAATGTGTAGGAAGAGCTTGAGATAGTCAGACTATTAAAAAACTTTAAATAAGTGATGTTGATTGTGTTTGACCTTTGGCCTGCATCACAAAGTACTAGGGTATGGGAGAATTATGATATTGTTCTGTGATGCCTACGAGCAATTGTTCAAGGATATGATGCATGCCGATTGTTTACTATTTATTGTTCATGTTATGATATTATTTGAAGATATAATTTCTATTGGTTAATGATCTCACATGTTTTTTATGATGATATGATGGGATGTCTACGAGCTATTGATTGATAATATGGTTATTGCTTGCTTACTGTTTATATTGAGACATTGATCGAGAATATGTTTACAATTATGTTCATGCATGTTAGATTGTCATTATATGTTATGTGTATGTTTCATGCATTCATGAAATCCGTTTTGTTTAAGAAAGATAAGAAAGAATGAAAGATGGACCAAATAATCGTAAATAGTCGTAATATGCGGGGTTCGAGTTGGGTGTCCCATACGAGGTGGACCTAATGATTACTCTCTCCTAGACCGAATTACCCATTACGATTGAATTATAAAGTGAAAGAAAAAGAAAAAGAATGTTGACTGAAAAGACATGGTTTTTACATACTACATCTCATAGTCATATTTTTTGTTATACATATCTTACTGAGCGTTAGACTCATAAATGAATTTTGTAATGTAAGTAATGATGGAATTAACGAGAAACATGATGATAGAAACAATTGATAGCACAGTTGAAGAGGAATTCTCATGAACAAAGATAGTGCGTTGTCAAAGTGAAGTTAACCCGTGAGTGAGGATTGAAAAAAATGATGATTTTGATAACATGCCATGAACCTTTTTATTAAAAGTTATATTTATTATTGTTAGGATTTAAGTAGAAATATTTTTATATATACTTATGTTTATTTAAATAGTGAGTTTTATTGCGTTTGATTTTAATTGAGTTTTCTTTGAAATTTTCGCTGTATCATTTTAAAAAGTTACAAAAAGAATATTTAATTAATGTTGAGCTTTACGAAAGATATAATTTTTCTACGAACACACATAGTTTTATCGTTGAAAAAAAATGTTAACACTACGGGTGTTACAACCACCCACTTAAAGGAGTTGATTGATGGTGTTGCTTAATTACTTAGTTATTTTCCATTTTCCAAACTGGATTTATCATTCCCCATGGAAAATCTGAGTTTCTGTTGTTTCCTTATTCTTCTCTAATTTATTATGCTTCTGAGTGAAACATGCTTCGTCCGACTTCCATGGGAAAAATTGGTCTGGGGTTTCATACTTCTCAAATGAATTGAATTGATGACAATTGGCTATTTCTAATCTCAAACAATTCCGAGTTCAGAATGGGGTTCATCTCTACCCTAGACGTCACCTTCTTTCTTCCCGTTGTAATCCACATCACCACTTCGACAGTAATTTGGCCTGCAAATCGAGCCTCCCTACTTTCAAATTCTGATATGTTCGTATTTTATGAAAAGGGCAATACTTTCTTACAGAAGGGCACAAGTACAATTTGGTCCAATGAGTCCGCAGCGAAAGGAGTCTACTATGGAAATTCAAACCTAGGGAAATAAGGTGTTGCAAGGGAACGATTTGAGAGTGATATAGCAAAGGTTTAGCAATCAACCGATGCCCTTTTATCGAATCGATTTTGATTAGGTCCGGAGAATGAATGAAAATGTTATCCTAAATTATTAGAGTTTTCAGAGCCTTGACATTGTTACTAAGCTTTTGGTTAGTTTAAGGGTTCACGTTATTTCATTTATTGTTTCAGTGCCGTAATGAATTTTTATCCTCATCACCCCTCTCCATAAAAAATCAATATCCATGAGCAAGAACTAGCAGCTTACACAAAATCTGCTCAGTAAGATTTTTTTACAGTATACATTTGCTGTAGGTCATAGCAAGAACAAGGAAATCTTGAAGGTAGATGGAGAGAAAAGAATAGCTTAGAAGTGAACACTAACGCTGAGATTATAACTTCATTTCTTTGGCAATGGAAGGTAGCCATTTCTCTCCCCTGACCCTTTTCAATTCAGCTACTCTTTCCTCCTCTTTCTTGGCAGCTGCTTTTGCTGCTGCCTCTTTGTTTTCCATTCTAGCTAACGATTTCTGGCCTGCTTCTTTTGCTGCAGCAATTATGGCTTTTCCATCCACAGCAGCCGCTTGGAGTTGTTTCTTAAACTGCATAACACCCAAAAAACATCGATGGAAATGAAGAAATGATATTAGTAATCATCAATTATTTGTACTAAATTGTAAATAGATCTTAACCTTCTTTGATTTCTCGTTAGTGTCTTTTCCTGGAAGAATTTGGGGTCTCTTTTTGGGTCCTTGAGGTGCATCTAGTAGCATATAGATAGTCAAACTTTAGCCACAAATAAATTCTGCTTAAAACGATGGCTTTCGCTACTCAGATAAGACTAACTCAAATTTCAAACTCATTTGAATCTATTTTGATATACTCATCACCTACTAAGTTCAATAAGTGAAAACTGGATTGATATTATGTAAGAATGTCAATCTTATTTTAATTTCTCAATACATTCACCATTAGAGACAGATCTCAAAATATATTGCATCTTGAAACAGCTGTTTTTGGTGGACTAAGATAGAACGGAAGCAGTTTTGGAAAAGTAACATTTGATGAAACCACATACCAACTTGATCAAACATAATCCCCGGAGGAGCACGTTTGAACAATAGAATGCTGCCTCCACCAGAATCAACATTAACGGTATGAACGGTATCACGACATTGAACTATTTCTAAACTCTTTTCCAAAATATCGTCAAGAAGCTTTTGTGCCTGTAAATAGCTGGTTATTACTCATACAACAAGAACAAAAAATGGAAAACATATCCAATTAAGAAAATGTATATTTCAGTTATATTCCATACTTTCAATGTTCTTAATCTTGACAATATAGAACATGAAAGCCGTCTAATAAACTAGTTCAACCAAGTTAAGTAATGGAACCTTTTTTATGGAATACAAATGCAGAAATCGT
Organism: Begonia loranthoides; assembly: GCA_022433065.1. NCBI lineage: Eukaryota > Viridiplantae > Streptophyta > Magnoliopsida > Cucurbitales > Begoniaceae > Begonia > Begonia loranthoides. The sequence continues at coordinate 16,484,524 of CM039471.1, forward strand.
TCGGCAAAACATAAGAATCAATAGAGTTAGACACTGTCACCACCAGTTCCCTTCCAACCACGGAACCATCAAATCTACCAAAATTTATGCAAACTGATCAAATTTCAGATTCTAAATTTGAGAAAATATTACACTAGACAAACCAATTCTATGAAGAGAAGAGGATCTAGAACAATAATATCTTTAAGCCATACTTGAACCATGACCAAACAGCAAAATTCTCTTCTCTCCAATTTTTCTCCTTTGCTAACAACGGATAACAACGGTCGACCAATAAAAAAACAAAAGTTAATAAAATCAATTAACCTTAATTTGGTAATGCTTAGGCTTCTGACTTCCTCGCTTGTGCTCCGAACCAGCTTCCTCTGCGCTATGGGAGATTGTTCCGGAATGATTGGAAGAAACAGGGAAACCATCAGTGAAAGAAGCAATCAATGAAGAGGTGGTGGCGACGGAGTCGATGGCGGCTTTCCAGTCCGCATCCCCGTCTTCCTCTCCGCTGCTATAGCTACTGCTACATCCGCCATTGCTCGGAGTCGGACCTCCCATTTTGGTGTCTAAGCCCACCCAATGAATGCCACCACGTATATTTTTATAAAGCCTTCGTTTTTTAAAGAGAGAAATTAACCAAATTAACTCTGAACTATTAAATGAGAGGCAAATCAATTTTAAAGTAATTTTATGAATAACTAAAATTTTGAACTATGAAAAATAAAGAAAGCAAATATTGCAGTCACATTTTCTGTCAAAAAATGCCAAGACAAATGTTGCAGCTACATTTTCCACTTAAAAACTTCCAATGATGTTCTTTAATGACAAAGGAAGCCAAGGTTGATCCATAAGGAGAGACGTCCAAGGATCAGCGTTGGGACCATCGTAAGGCTGAGGGATGTCCATGGTGGCCGTTGGATGAAGAGACGAGCGTCCTGCAATGAGAATGGATGTCCAAAATGGGAGGAGGGCCGCTAGCGGATGAATGTTTGTGCCCGTTGAATGAAGGAACAGATGTTCTGCAATGATGATGGACGGCCATGATGGAAAATGGACATCCTCTAAAGGTGTTGGTGGCCAAAGGTATGTGCTCATTGGATGAAAGAACGAATGTCCTTCAATGTGGATGGACGGCTAGGATGAAGGATGAGCATCCTCGAAAGGTGCTGACAGACGAAGTTTGTTGCCCGTTGGATGAAGGGACATACGTCTTTCAATAAGAATGGATGACAAAGTTGGAGAATGGGCATCTTCCAAAGGCACTAGCAAACGAAGATTGTTGCTCGTTGGATGAAAAGACATACGTCCTTTAATGAGGATGGATGACCATGATAGAGTTTGAGCATCCAAAGGCGTTGGTGGACATTATGTTGAAGGGGAGTCTTGTGCGAGACACATGCTATTTTAAATGGGAGCAAATAAAGGTTGTTGGCCATTGGATGAAGAGTTAGACATCCTTAAGAGATGGGGGGACGTCTGTCGTTGGAAATGGACGGTCAAGATAGGACTATTGAAAGACTACATCATTTAGCATTGAGGGACGTCCGTGGATGCTAGGGGATATCCATTGATGTTAAAAGATGACGTCGTTTAGTATTTAGGGACATCCCTCAACTTATAACAAATGTCCCTCAATACTAAACGACGACGTTCCCTCAATGTTCATGGCATTGAGGGACATTTGTTGAAAGTTGAAGGACATCCCTTAATATTAGACGACGACGTTCCCTCCACGTCCATGGCATTGAGGGACGTCCCTCAATACTAAATGACAACATTGAGCGACCTTCAAGTCCATCTATATAAGTAGAAAGGATGTCCTCTACAAAAGCAAGCAACAACCTTAAATCCCTTAACACCATCCAAGAGCGAAAGAGTATTAGAAATCAAAGTGTTTGAGTGTTGCACATCATATGCCGTCGAGGAGTGTTGCACCATGCAACAATGAAGAATCCATTAACTGGGAAATGGAGGTGGAGCCTATTTCAGCAGTTCAGGTCGATGGGCAGCATGTGTTCGACCATGAAGCTGTTATAGAGGTGCATTCAATCTCGACATCACTGGATGATGAGCTTTATTCTTTATGTGCTCAGAAGATAAAAGATTAGGTGGAGAGTAGGCCTCTAGAACTGGAATGTTCTTTCACAACATGATATTACATTATGAGGGAGTTATCGAAAGCTAGCTAAAAGAAGTGATGTTCTATTGCTGAATACAAGTAGAATTTGCTAAATACTTGTACTTTCATATGAGTTTGTAAATTAATTGTATTTGCTTGTTTTGATGTCTTTTTAGTATCATCAGCAAGAGAAACCTGAGCTGCCTAATTGGTTGTGTCATGATTCTAGTGACTTTATGTTGGCCTAATTGACATTAGGTGTTTTGTTTTGATGATGACGATATTATCTGTATAATTAAGTTGTTTAATTTGTAATTATTTATGTTAGTGAATACGTTATTTATATTCATTAGAAATACCCTTAAGAAGGGTATTTATGTTTACTAAGGTATTTGTGTAAGTCCATGTAGCTTATATGATGATCTTTGGGACTTAGAAGAATGAAAAAGAGCAGAACACGAAGAAGAGGTCGACAAAAGCCTTGAGGAGGTCGACCCAATCCGTGAAAAGCACTAGAGGCGGTCGACCAAAATGGAAATGGTCAACCGGCCAAAATGACAATTGCTCGCATTCTGAACCTGCTTAAGAATCAGTCGAACAATGAATAAATGGTTGACCGCAACATTAAATAGATTGCATCTTATTTCCATAGTCAAGGAAACAGTCGATCAGCCAATCGAGCAAGAAATAGGTATTGTGAAGAAGTGGTCGACCGAATGGTCGATCAACCAACTAGAATTTACAACGATAACATTCCAACGATCGGGAAGTGGTCAACCAAAATGGAGGTGGTCGACTGGCTTCATAGTTTCTATATATAGAAGACAATCCGAAGCTCAAATTAACCAAGTGAGAATCGATGCGAAGCTCTGGCAAATTTTATACTCGATTCCAAATCAATCATAGATTGTCAAACCTAGCACTCTCATTCTAAAACTTTAGAGTTTACATTTGGAGAGCTTAGGTCTGGATGTACTAGGAATCGGATCAGATTCACGAATGGTGGGAAGTGGTGGAAGTGAGGGAGAAGATGGGAGAAATAGAGGGGAAGGAAGGGAGGATGGTGAGGAAGAAATAGGGAGGGTTGAAGATGAAGTGGTGGTGGATGTATGTATAGGTGATGAAGGGAATGGGAGAGGACAAATAGGGATGGAGATGGCAGTAGGTGGGGAAAGGAAAGGGGAAGGGGAAGGGGAGACAGTGCAAGATGGGAATGAGTTTTCATCAAAAACGACATGTCTAGTGATGTAAACACGGTTGGATGTAGGATTGAAGCATATGTAACCTTTGTGATGAGCACTATAACCGAGAAAAATACAAGGTGAAGATTGAGGTTGAAGCTTATTTGTATTGAATGGGCGAAGAAATGGAAAAAATAGGCAGCTGAACACATGAAGAATTATAGGGCGATAAAGTGCCATACAAGCACTCGAAAGGAGATTTAAAATTGAGAATCTGAATAGGCATATAATTTATTAGAGTGACAGCGGTAAGGAAAGCATATGACCAAAAATGTAGTGGTACAGATGAATGGAACATCAAGGCTAAGCCAGTTTCAATGACATGACGATTTTTGCGTTAAACGCGATCATTTTGATTGGGGGTGTATGGACAAGAGATTCGGTGATAAATACCTTTTGATTTCAAAAGTTTGGAGAGGGATTGGAATTCTCCAGCCCAATCGGATTGCAGACATTTGATAGAAGAGCTAAATTGATTCTGGATGAGTGATATGAATTCTGAAAAAGTGGAATAGACCTGGTCTTTTGTTTTTAAAGAGTAAATCCAAGTAAAACGAGTATAGTCATCGATAAACAAGACAAAGTAACATGCTCTAGTTATAGATTGAACTGGTGAGGGTCCGCAAACATCATAATGCACTAAATCAAAAGAGTCTGTGAATGAGAAATTGAATTTAAAAAAGGTAAACGATGATTCTTAGCCAATTGACAAGAATTACAAAATGCAGATGATTCGGAGTATGAAACTGAAACATTACAGTGCTGTAAAAAAGAAGACATATTAGAAAAAGCTTGGGTGCCCTAAACGGAGGTGCCATAAGGTGGAGGAGGAAACTTTGGATTTCCTGGATTGGCAAGTGCTGGTAGACACGAAAAAGGCTTGAGGATGCGGGACAATTTTGTAGAGCCCATCACTGAGGGAGCCCCGAAGAAGAATCCGTTGGGTGGTTCGATCCTTGACAAAAAGAGAGTGGGAATGAAATTCAACAAAAATCGGATTATCAAGACAGAGTTTGTGAATACTAAGGAGATTTTGAGTGATGGAGGGAGTGTAAAGAACAGAATTAAGCTTTAAAGGGGAAGATACAGTGGGAATCACAACACAACCAACATTAGCAATTGACAGAGGCTTACCACTTTTGGTGACAACGTGTGTAGAGCCTAGGTAAGGGGCGGAGTTCGTCAAGGCAGAGGGGGACAAAGTGAAATGATGGGTTGCGCCGCTATCCAGGAGCCAGGAGGATGAGGGAGGTGGCCAGTGAGGCAGGGTTGGGTTGCTGGAATGAGGAAGTAGTGCAGATGAATAAGCCTGGGGAGAGTTCGGGGAAGGAGATGGGTTGGATGGGCTGGGGGTAAAGCGTGGGCCGGGGGCAAAGGATGGGCTGGGGACAAAGGAAGGGCTTTGCCTATGGTAGCAAACCAAGGCCATATGGCCCAATTTATTGCATATTTGGCATCTAGGTTTAAAGGCGAACTTGGGCCGGGGCTGGGGCTAATTAGTCTGGGTCGGGTTTGGGGCCCGAGAATCCCATTGTAGCTACTGAAGCTAGGGCGTGGAGATGGCTGCTGCAGAGGATAGAAATTGTAAAAAGCGGCATTGTCTTGAAGGGAGGTCTGGGAGGGAAGCTGCGCGACAGAGTTCTGCTTCTCCAATCGCAAGTCATAGCTGAGGAGAAGGCTATGAATCTCTTCTAGAGATGGTTTATTGGCGCGACTAGTGATGGAGGTGATGAATGGATTATTCGCTGCCTAGTCTGCCAAGGAAGTAGATGACATGGTCTTCGTAGTTTACAGGTTCACCGATAGCGAAAAGGGTATTGCATAATGTTGTGATTTTCTAAATGTAGGTGGAGGCAGAGAAACCATCTTTGGAAATACTGTGGAGCTGGGTCCTCAGATCTGTGAAGAGGATGCGAACATCCTGCCGAGGGCACTCCAGATATCGACAGTGGTAGTGTAGCATACAATTTGTGGAAGGATGTTGTTCGAGAGGGAAGAAAAAAATCCAACTCATGATGAGCAGGTTGTATCTTTGCCAGAGACCATATTATGGATTTGGTTGAAGGGTGAGAGAGTCGATGTATTGAGGAGGGGCAGGGTAAGATCCGTCTAAGATGTTGTGAATGCCATTTGCCATGACAACATTGAGGATTTGGACTTTCCAAACGAGGTAATTTGTGGAATCGAGCTTGATTGTTAATATTTGGTTGATAGTAGGAAATGAGGGGAGGGAAGAGGCAGAGGGTGAGGAAGGAATGGTTGTGCTGGAAGAGGTCATTTTGGCTCTTGATACCAAGTTGAGAAACGCAGAATTTCTATAGAGAGAAAAGTTTGCAGAGTTGTTGTCTATATTTTTCTTTTCTGTAATATGAAAACTTAAACTTTTACAATGCATTTTAGGGGTATATGTATACCTAGAAGAATAGAAACTTCTACTGTACAATTAATTACATGAAAATTGTATTTACAAATGATGCATTAACAATTTGTTTGTAATTTTCATTTTACAGGTCTATTGTACTCAAACGGTGAAAGGGTAGATTGGTGCCCGTGAAGATCAATCTAGAAGGTGACGCCCTGAGAAAATTCTGTAAAGGTTTGGTTGACAACCGTGAAGTCAATCATCACCAACTGAGAAGGTTGGGTGATCAAGCATCTCCAAGTCGAAAACTTGGAGCGCAAACGTAGGCTGGAGTTGCCGAACATATCCCTCAAACTCATTATTATTATTATTATTATTGTTATTATTATTATTATTATTATTGTTTGTATGTTATATATTTGATAAATCATTTAGGGATTAGAGTTAATTAAAACGTATGAAAAAGTTTAGATTACCTAAACCACCCCACCCCCCCCCCCCCCCCCTCCTCTCCTCTCCTCTCCTCTCCTCTCCTCTAACCTCCTGTGAAACA
>CM039471.1:16495719-16784406 GCA_022433065.1 Begonia loranthoides
AATCTTTTTGGGCACTTGAGCTTTAACCTTGATTCCTTTAGGAACCCAAACAAATTTAGAACTAATCATTTTACCATTTGATTTCAATGGACAATAAAATGATTTATGCCCAAATCATTTCATAAGTCTTTTTCTTAGCAAAGGGTTGATAGCCTATTTCAGCTTTATCGAATGTAACCATTTGCTTTCCTAATAGCATATTAAAATTTTTTATAATAATTGTGAATTTCAAAACAATGGAATTCAAATCATTATTTTTTTTCTTTCAATTCACAAGCATCATTCTCAAGAGATTTAATAGTAGCATTTAAATCATCATTTTTAGATTTCAACATGATAAGATCTTTTTCAAAAGCTTGAACAATATTAATATGCTTTTTCACCAAATTGTCATTTTCCTTTTTCAACAATTTATATTTGAATTTTAGCAAGTTAAATTGTTCATACAATTTATCAAATGCATCTATCAATTCATTATCATTATCATCGATATTTTCATCAAAATTTGTAGAAGAGTCATTTATCTCATTTTCCTCGGCCATGAAGCAAATGCTAGCCACTTCTTCACATCCCAATGAAGACTCTTCGTCATTATCATCCCATGTGGCCAATATAACTTTTTTCTTAAAGGCTCTTGATGTCTTCTTTGCTTTTGGACAATCAAATATGGTGTGTTTGAGTTTTCCTCATCCAAAGCAAATTATTACCTTTTCTCCGTTCCTCTTTTTCCAATGAAGGAACTTGTTGAACTTCCGAGATAGGAATTTGATATCTTCATCTTCATCCTCCTCCCCGGATTCCACTTGAGTGTTTGATGAGGCTTTGAAGGCTATGCACTTTGATTTGGAGATTTCCTTGGTTGAAGGACATGCCTTAGACATCCATGTGACATCCTTGGACGTTTTTAAGCGAAAATATGTCTACGATGTTTGTCTCAGTATTTTTTTTTTACAAAAAACATGACTGCGAGGTTTCTCCTCTTCATTTCCTATAGTTTGAGATTTTAATTGTTTGCCAAATTACTTTAAGGTTTAATTTGAAGCTGATTCAATAGTTCAGGGTTTTTTTATTAATTTCCTTGTTTTGAATTATAATTTTATTTTAGGGTAATTATCAACCTCAAAATTAAAGAGTCCATGCATCCAATACCCTATACTTTTTTTTGGTGATCAAGACCTCAAAGTAAAAGGAGTTAGCAACTGACACCCTATCATCAAGGGTTCATTAATTAACACACGTGTTGTGCAAGTGCCTGAACATCAAAGGGAGAGAAAACTCTACTGTGGTCATGTTGTGTTCAACAATGAAGAATTTTCCTTGACCAAGATGAAGACAAAGACGATCATGCCCTAGGTCTGATGTGTTTGATTTATTTGATGTTACTATGCTTCATCTCACGTGACTATAATCGTGAGGGTTTTCATCTCCCTGTAATCGTGAGGGTTTTCATCTCCTTGTTATGTTGCTTTATTTGGGTAACCAGTTTTGTTGATAATGTTCATTGACTTTTGTTTTTTTTTTTTTTTATATAACTAGGTTAGTTGTTGATGTTCACTGAAGTTTCATTTGCTTAAGTTGCATTCTGGCTTTTGTAGAGTTAAGGTTATGCTTTAGATACTTGGATATGTAAAATTCACAAAAAAAAAATTCTTATAAATCAATGAAAAGAACTAGTTTAAAGAATAATATTGTAAAATTATGAATGTATGATAAAAAAAGAGAGCTGGAAAAGATGTCACAAATATTTACTGCTTGCACATCATCTTAGTGTTGATCATTTTATGCGTTTCTCTAGTTGGTTTTCCAATCTCTCATCCAAGATAAAGCCTTTTTTCTGAAGAATGTCATCTTTCTCTCTCAATCCTCACCATTTTGTTTTTATTGTTTATGCACGAAAAAATTAGGTTTCTAAATTATTGTGTTTCAATAATTTATTTTTTTTACCTTTGTTTTTGAAATCTTTAAATTGCAGTATTAGTATTGTAAAATTTGCTATTTTTAAGTTAATTAAATTCTCGAGTAATGTTTTTGTATTTTTTTGTGTCAATTTGTTTCATGTTGATATGAATTTTTGAAACTCATTAACGTTCAGCCACATGTGATATTTTCTGTTTAATAGTCAAATTGGTAAAAAAAAATTAGAAGTTACTGCATAATTAAAAATCCAAAAATAACTTTACTTGAATTACAATTACCTCACGGGAAGTTTTAGATAACATTTACATTTCAGGCAAATAAAAATTTAAGAATTTATTTAATATATATAATATAATAATTTATTGTAATTATATATTAAATAAATTATATAAAATAAAAAAAAAATTTTAAAAAGGGGAACCTCTTTTACGGGTACTAGAAGAGTAGAGAAGAGAAGTGAGAGAAAGAGAAAGACTACGCGGAAAAAGAATGTCACCGCCAAAATCGAGTTTCCAACATCCCAATCCACAAGTTTTGTTAAGGTTCTTCAAGGGTAAGTGCATAATAGCCTCCATTTTCATTTATCTTCTCATTTCATTTTTCGTTAGTTTCGGATTTGGATTTTGAGCTTGGAAACTAGAAAACTTTTGTTGTTTTTGCATTATTTTGGTCAATCTATAGTTTATGAACAATTTTAGACAGATTGGAGGTAAACATTGGCAAAAGGGATAAGTGTTTCTCCCAAAACACATCGTTGGAACGTCATCTTCGATTGACTGATGTTCGAGTTTGATCAATAGTAGATGGCGCAAGACTGGTCGGCCACAGCTGTTGTTCTAGTCAACCACAACTGATGGACCGATCAACCACGGCTATAGGTCCAATCAACCTCACTAGCTAGCCTGGTCGACGATGCCAATAGTGTAGTTGACCACTGTAGGTTTTGGTCGACTGTTGTAGAGCCATGGTCGATCGCTATAGAGATTTGGACGACCACACAGTGAATTTTATGGAAATTTTGCCATTGATTTCTTCTGGTTTGGTTTCCAAGTCTCGATATAGAACTCATCCACTATTCCCTAGTGTTTTTTAGGGATCCCTGATGTCAGATTTGTTTTAGGTTCTAACGACTTTACCGACTTCAAGCCTATCCCCGAAAGCGTCGTTCCTGTGGGTAGAAAAGATCATTGTTGTTGAGGTAGATGTTTCGTTATTGTATTGTATTGCATCATGATTTTCAAAACTCTTATTTTGTGAGATATCACGTATAAAACTCAATATGTCCCATTAACAACAAGTCAGTTTTATACTAGTTTATTTTACGCATGTATAGTATTTCATTTCATTTCATATATATGGCAGACGAACTTTCGAATGGTATTTCCTTTGTTTGTTACACACCATCTGTTGCCTGAAAGTTTTTTTTTTTTTTTTATGCGCAACATGGTATTGAGACAGTGATGATGTGTTTTTGGGTTTGAATCTCTAAATCTGACTGGGGTATTTTTTGTTATGATCAATACGCGGTTGACTAGTTTTATAACAGTCATTCTTTCTCCCTTACGCAATTAACTAGTCTTCAGATAGTCTATCACGACTCAAATGTGAGCATAACAAAAACATCAGGTCAAATGACTCGTTCCTTCGAGAGAACCTAATTGCTCAACCCAAGGCTTGGATGTCAAGGAAAATCTTAACATAAATTTAAGCTCAACATCCAAAGAAATGGGTCAGGGTGCACGGAGTGATCAACAAGAGTTATAGATAGCGTAATAATAACAAAGAGAAAAAAATATTATACAAGAAATAAAACCATTCAATCTCATACAACAAACTTAACAAACTAATAAAAAGAATAAATTTTCACCAAAGACAACAAGAGAATACCAAGACTGAAATCAAATCCAAATTAACCACACCTCAAACATCACACCTAACCACGACGATTTGAAACTAGATGGAGGGGTTGTTGAGGTGAGTGACTAAACCTGTAGAAAATTTATACTAAATGTAATGCACCTGTAAAACTGGTTTTTTCTTTCTTATTAAACCACGATCAAAGACACTGTGGTGCATGGATTTAAAATCATTTTGAAAACATTTTTTATCGTCAAAACAGACTCCACGAGCCATCAATTAGGCAAACGTGAAAACAACACTGGATACCTAGCTAGCAATAGTAAAATAAGCCTACATCGTCTTTTCACAAGGTTGAACAAGGATTCGTGAAAATGAGGGTCACTCAAGGACCCTTTTAATACAATCACACTGAAATACAGCAGTTCAAAGATGCAACATCTCATGAGCCTAGAGGAAAGAGTGTGAATGCGATTCAAAGATCAAGCCATCTCACAAGGGTTACTACCAAACCAGTCATCGATAACACAACCCAAAACAAATACACTCATATCAGGTTTAAGGATTTGAAACACAAGGAGCGAGTCATCACCGCCCTATTACCCAATGTCTTACAGCTCACAAACAAATCATCTTCATATAGTATAAGGTGTATCTGATAGGCTCATGATACTTTGACACCATGATCGTCAAAAATATCAAGAGGATTCATCCTGCCGTATCAATGTCAAAGCAATCCATGAAATACCATGTATGTAAAGGAAACGTGTAAAACTATATATGTAGCATCAGTCCTCGTTAGCTTTTCATATGTGGCAACACATAAAATAAAGTTTAGCAAACCATAATGCAATGTAATGCGATAAAATATAAAATTCCTATCTCGATGATGACAGAAGTCTAGCCGACTAGCTGCATGCACCATAAAAAACAAGCACCAAAACCTGGACACCGTCGAAACCTAAAACCAAACTGACATCAAACCCCAAATCAACACTAGGGACAAAACATGAGTCCCAAACTAAGATTTGAAACCAAACCGGAAGTACTAACACAAGACTTCCTGGCTCAACACAAGGAACGACTTGAAACTTTACATTGGAGAGATAATCTATACCGACCAAAATCAAGATATGGCTAAGGAAGCTAAATGAAGATCCCTAACCTCAAACTCTACAAACCATACCGTGCGGTCGACCAAGACATCGATAGTTGATCCGAAAGACTCAATGGTTGACAAGACATGGCTATGGTCTATGAGATACAACCATGCTCGACCCGAACAACACAGCAGTCAATGAGACACAACTGGAGTCAACCAAACATGACTACGGTCAACTAGGACCATCCAATGTCGACAAGAAATGACGGTGGTCAACCGAGACCACACAGTGTCAACAAGGAATGACTGCGGTCACCCAGAACAAGCAGCGGTCGACAAAACTCAACTAGGATCAAGTAGAAAGTAAGCAGCAATCATAGACATAGTTGCGGTTGACAAAGCACAACTACGGTCAACAAGGATCACCTAGTGTTTACAAGACACAACAACGGTCAACCGGAACTTGCAGGGGTTCACAAGACACACCAGCGGCCATCCAAGACTCAACAACGGTCAATGGGACATAGCTACAGTCAACTAAGACTAAGCAGCAATTGATGGCTAACCCTGCGGTCAACTGGGACCACGCAAAAACTCAAACTAGAAGGCCAGAAACTATGGTCACGAAGTTCGTCGAAGCTACAAAATTTGACCAAAAAATGTCTGTTGCAGTTGTCCGATCCGTACAGTGGATGATCGGCCCAGGTATGGACATCCCATGCAGATGCCTTGTGCTCCTACAAATGTCTATACTTGTCTAGATATTCAGGGCAGGCACTCATGCTACCATAGACGTTCACAGTCCAGCGGATGTACGAAAAGGAAGTTCGTGCTTCCTTGGACGTACAGAATAGCATCCGTGATCTCGCGGTCATTGGGGAGGGATGTCCCCCAAGCCTTCAAAATAATCCTGCGATTGACCGGACCTACATTAGTAGTAGACCAGGGACAAAGTTTCCAGTTCGAAATCGTGAGGAAAACGATCCCCTTTCACCAATTCTTACCCTGAATCGGCTCAAACTCCAACCTTAACTCTAAATCCACAACAACAACAACACAGAAGTAACCAAAGGATATGAGTTTCCATACTTAAATTCGAGATCGACATTGAACAAAAACTTCAAATAGAAAAAAAAATGTTAGAAAATGACATACCCATGAAGTTTCTTTACAAGAGTCTTAGATTGGAATGTTATGAACATGAATCGGGCAAAAAAACAACGAGATTCACTCACGGGTCTCCCACCCTCTCTCTCCTTTGTCTCCTACTCTGCCAAAGAGGGAGAATACTCTTCCTCGTAAAGGAAAGGATACATAAAATAAAAAATTAAAAAATAAAATTTAATTATTTTACTTAATATATATAGTGTAAATTAATATATTATATATATTAAATAAAATCTTTAAATTTTGTACGACAAATATACCCGGCAATTACTGACAAAACTTAAAGCTCAAGCCATGAAAACACGAACTTATTAAACATAATCCTTCGGATTCTGGCCTTAGGGAAACAAGAAATGTATCAATTGACCATTGACTTAACCCTTCACACACATGGCTAAAGACCCACAATATGCGACAAGGACCTAGTCAATGTAAAACAACTTGAACTTGATTAAAGCAAAAAATTTACTCAGAAAAATATAAAATATAAAAATTACAGATTTTACATCCTTCCCACTTTAAAGAATTTCATCCCCAAAATTCAACACAACTCAATGGGCCATTAAATGAATGGGAGTACCTCAAACAAGAACTCCTAGGAAATTCTTTGTTCACTGTGATAACCACCTTTCGGGCTTCTTACATGCCTAAAACAGGACAAAAATCTAAGAAAACGATCGGAATTGATATTGAAGGAAACACCACAAAATGAACCAAGTTCATGATGCGAAGACAATTCAACAAGAACAAAGGAAGGTTATTTGAAGAGACATGAAATGGATGACCTTATCAATCTGTCAACAATGAATTGATTTCAAAACAGGAAGACAAACACAAATTGAAAAAAGACACATAAGGCTATTCAACTAGTTAGAGTGACCAACACAATATCAAACTAATGTGGAGTCCTTGTAACATCCGAGATGTGACTCAATGAATTCCCTTGACCAAAAACACATCTAAAAACTAGATAGGGGGAGATATTAGTTGGACTTAGGTTTAGAGCGTTAGTCAAAATGCTCTCTACGCCTGAGCAAAACTCTAGACAAAGATCACAACCATACAACACTTTCTAGCTTCATGATGTCCAAGCACCAAACCCAACAAGAGATGACTAAAGATTTGCGCCATGTATAAAACTCCTATCGAGTTGTCACAACTCATAGGCGAACCTAACAGAATCACCGGGTCAGGTGACTCGATTCTTGGAGAGAACATGATCGCCCAACCCAATGCTAGGATGAAGCTTAAGTCTTAACATGAAATTAAGTGCAAAATCCAAAGCGCATGGGTTAGCGTCCATAGAGAGATCAATAAAAGTTAAGATAATATAAAAACCACAAAGAAAGAAATCACTGTGTAAGAAACTAACCAAGCAACACGAAACATCAACTCTTACGTACCAGGGATGAAGGGATAAGACTAACAGACCTCCACCCATCCAAGGGAAAGTGGAAGCACTGAAAAAGGGAAATACCAGCAAACACTCCACAACGACCTCGTACAGAAGCTATTCATCAAACCTGGGAAAAATATAGAATGAGGGTGAGTAAAAAATGCAGTAGGGGAATCAATACTAAAATCAATGCATGCATTAACAGTTTTTCTCATCCTTTAGAAAACCAATATGATGCTTCTAGTTTACCATACATGGATTTTAAATCATAAAACTCTTATCATTTTATTAAGAAGCCCAAGGCCGTCGATGAGGCTTTTGTCAAAACATATTGTATACATAGACAGTTATACCTCGAAAATATGCCAACACTGTTTCCTATCTAAAAACGTCATCAGTGAAAATAGATTATCACACAAGGACCCATCTGACAATCATCATAGAATAGGTGGTCATCTGCTAATAGCAACAGTTCATGAGGAGGAAGAAGAAGGTACATGCGTCCGTAGACCAAGCGGCGTTGTAGCGACCTGCGTTAATTTTGAAAACTTTTTCCTTTTTAATAACCATGTAAAATTTTTCTTTTTATTTATTTAAACATATAAGAGTGAATAGTTAAGGTCAGCGAGATAATTTCAAATACATAATTAAATCAGAGTAAAATCAGAAACATAATTAAGTTCAAAATACAGTTTGAAGATTAAAATGGGAGTTAAGAGTTTTACAAAACATTATCCATTCTCAAACCATTTCAAAATAACATTTTCTTCTCATCCGAGCCATAACCCGCTCAGGTTGATTCAGCTGGGTAATTCAAGCACTCAACTGGTAACGCCTCCTCTTCCACTCTAGGAATAACCATATCCAAACAATCACATACACCACAAGCAAACTGTGAGCTTAAGGCTCAGCAACAAATGAGATATGCAACATGATGTATGCCTCTAACTCATTATATCAAAATGGGATCTGCTCAAACTGTTCTTTACTCACGGTTACATATATATATATATATATCAACTCATACTTTGAGTTGGGACATTGGAGGTTTTGTCGTAGGGAGGGTGGTCGTTAGTTGGCATCTAACCCTCTAGTTGACTAGCTCTCGCGACTCGACAAGGGAAGGGTATAATCTCGAATCTCCAGTTAGGGCAGACAGGCTCTCGCAACCCATCGAGGGAAGAGTATAATCTCGAGTCTACCTGGTTACGATCCAAACCACCTACCCACCTCCAATTCCCCTTACATTCATTTCCTTTATCCATTTTCCTCACACAAATGAATACCAATCCGCACGTGGTATCCCTAATGATTTCTATTAACATGATGCATGTCAACGCAACAATAAAATCACAACAATGTACAGAAATTATGTTATGTTTATGATTTACCAATCCAATCCGATCATCAAGAATTCACAATTCATATCATCAAGGGATTTCTAAATTACAGGGGAAATAACAGCGATACTCAACGTGTTAACATACTTAAAGTTTGATAGAAAATAACGGTGAATAACAGCGAAATAAAAACATGCTATCATGCTTCGGATTTAATAGAAAATCACAATGAATAATTGCAAAATAAAACTTGCTATCATGCTTCGGATTTGATAGAAAATAACGGTGAATAACAGCAAAATAAAAATGTGCTATCATGCTTTGGATTTAACAAAAAATCACAGTGGATAACCACGAAATAAAACGTACTATCATGCTTCGGATTTGACAGAAAATAACGGTGAATAACAACGAAGTAAAACATGCTATCATGCTTCAAATTTGATAGAAAATAACGGTGAATAACAGCAAAATAAAATGTGTTATCATGCTTCGAATTTAACAGAAAATCACAGTGAATAAAATTGAACTCACAGCGAAATAACAGCAGTAAAATCATGCTTATAATAGGTAGATGTTTTATCCAAAATTATTTGCATTGAGATATAACTCAAGCAGTAGAGTCCATAAGCGTACAACAGACAGGGAAATAACAATCAATTTATTACTTCCAAAACAACAGGGAAAATAATCACAAGCAACCAGTGGACGATTCACAATAGAGGGATTGTTAGACATGCTTGACAGTTAAAGAAAAACAATAGCAATTAACTAGCAGTAATGCAATAGAGGCAGAGTAAACAACAACATTCCCCACAGAGTTCGTCAAGGCAGTAAGCATTGGAGCAATAAGCAAGGCAGGATAAAAATTCTTCCAACAAAACTAAGACTAGCAGCAAGGAATTGCACTAGCAACTAACAGCAAGGAAATTAAGCTGAGCAATTACTAGCATAAAGTTGAGTATCAACAATGACAGGTAGTTAACAAACCACAAGATTATGCAAGGTGAACTAGTAGAGTTCCAAGCATAACAATAATAAAAAACCATCAATAATATAGGGGTATTAACAACGATCAAGGAAGACATTGCATTGTGGTGTAGGGCCTCCACTAGCCAACGACTCACGCATTTTCTTACCTCTTGAAGATTTTCCTTGCACTACCACACTGCAACAATAGACCAAAAGCACAACAGAAGGAATGGCTCACTTCAGAAACCAAGCAGTAATCTCCTCCTCCTCACTCATACTCACGCACTCATTCGTAGGAAGTAGAACGACAGAAGGCCTCACACATACCCACTCAGTCGTAGCTCAAAACAAGGAGGGTTATATAACCCAAGACTGCACTCGTCCGTCCCCTCA
This sequence comes from Begonia loranthoides, assembly GCA_022433065.1. Taxonomy (NCBI): domain Eukaryota; kingdom Viridiplantae; phylum Streptophyta; class Magnoliopsida; order Cucurbitales; family Begoniaceae; genus Begonia; species Begonia loranthoides. Next base: position 16,505,864 of record CM039471.1, read on the forward strand.
AGTAGAGAAGCTGCCAGCAGAGGTGAGAGGCCGATGGACAATTGCCCATTTCAATGGAGAGGATCCAATGTGGGAAGGCCACGTGGAAAGCTTCTTATCTTCTCGCGGAGGAAGAATTTTTGCTGGGAGAAAGAGAATTTTGTAGGGGAGAGAAAAAAGTGCTTACAGAAAATAGAATTCTCGCTTTAAGTTTGTTTTTTGGTCGAGGGAGTCATCCGAACCATCGATCGCATGATGACCGAATTTCCAATTTTGCATCAGATTTGCATTTTTGGTAGCACCATACGAGCCCGTCCCGACCGATGATTCGATCGCAAAATCATCAAATTTGGCAGATTCAAAACCTATTGTTTTTCAGTCAAACATTCCGTCCGTGTCTTTGACCACAATGTGACCTAAAACTCTAAAATGTAGTCTAAAGTGCATTTTGGACGCAAACCCCCTGCCCCAACTTTGATTTCGATAACACCGAAATTGCAAGGAGTAACCTGTAACACATTTCAAACGCGAACCACAACCGCGTTGTCGACTGCGGTGTGACCAAAAACCCAAAATGCACATTTTCCTTTGAAAATGCATACTTTAATCATTCCACAATATCTTCCATATATTTACATGGTATTAGTAGACAAAATACCACCCCGTTATATAATATATTAGTTTTCTCAAAATTCATTACATTATATAAATGGAAAAAATTAGTGTGGTATTACATTCTACCCACCTTACAAAAATTTTATCCTCAAAATTTAGCTAACTAAATAGCTCCTGATACTTGGCCCTCAGATCATCTTCTTTCTCCCTAGTGGCTTCTTCGGTTGTATGATTCTGCCATAAAACTTTGACCAACAGAATTTGCCTACGTTAAAGTTCTTTTACTCTGAAGTCTAGAATCTGAACATGCATTTTCTTATAGCTTAGGTTTGTCTCGACATTAATGTTCTCCTGAGGATCCAATAGATTTATATCCCCCAAGCATTTCTTTAACATTGATATGTGGAATACGTTGTGCACTCCCACCATAGCCGCCGGTAGTTGCAACTGGTATGCCACAACTCCGATCCTTTTTGTAATCAAAAAGGGGCCAACATACCTTGGGTTCCATTTTCCTATCTTTCTAAAGCGCACCACACCCTTGAGTAGAGATATTTTCAGGAAGACCTGATCACCCTCATTGAATTCCTAATTTCGTTGATGATTACCAGCATAACTCTTCTGATGACTCTGAGAGGTTAGCATCCTCTGCTTGATAACAGCGAAAGACTCAGCAGTTTTCTGTACCATTTCAGGGCCGTAGAACATTGCTTATGTAATACCTTGATTCCCATAATGGAATTAAGTTAAAATAATTGAGAAATTAATTGGGCATAATTGGATAATTGAAGATATATTTGATGAGAAATTTAATTGAGGGTATTTGGATAATTATTGAGGATTTATTTGATGAAACATTTATTTGGGAAACCGAATCGAAAAATTTAAATTAGATTGATAATTATCATGAAGCAATATTTGAAATAAATCAAAAATTGGAATTGAGTCAAAAATAATTTAATTAAATGAGAGTGATTTATTAAAAGAAGAATTGAAATAATTGAATTAAAAAAAAAAGGATGATGGAAATCAAAAAGAAAATTAAAAAGAGAAAACGGGAGGCTGGACCGGTTCAAGCTGGGCTTGTTCAAGCTAATTGGTCTTGTTTGGTTTTTTGAAAGAAAGAATAGGGGGAGAAGAGATGTGGTCCTTGCGATTCAGAAAGTGAGAAGGGGAGATCGAGAGAGAATCCGAGAGGGAGACGCGAGCATCAAAGGCTCGGGATGGGTCCATGCGGCACGGAGCTGGACTCCGGTGTATGACACAGTACGGTGCGGTCCGGTGTGGTGCTGGTGACAGGTACGAGGGTTAGGATTCGGTGTTGCCCCAAGTTGCAGGGCACGAGTTGGATCGATCAAAACCGCGCGTTGTGGCTTCGTTGCCAAGGTAAGTCGGTCGTTTTGTTTTGTAAATTATCTCCCTGGTGTTCTGTTGATTGGACGAATTTGTTGGACGAATTGATGAATTAGTATAGCGTTTTTTGTCAATTACTCAGTGGACCTCGGGTGTCTTCTGGTCAATAACACGTTTTATGTGGCAATTACTTGTTTTACGTAGCAATCACTCAGTGTAGGTGTTTGTCTACCAACTACCCAGAGACTCATTCCTGCTTTAAAATGGGGAAGGTGAGTCTTCTGCGAGGTAGCGAGAGAGTTCTGTTGAAGGGATTTTCTTGTGGCTGAATTGTGACTGAGTGAGCTGAGAGAGTGTGAGTGAAAGAGAGATACCCACTGTGTGTTGTGAAGGTGGTTGTGAGCTGAAGCAAGTTGTTGGTTTGGACAATTTGTTGTTGTACTTCTCTAGTGCAGAAGACCTTCATCGGTTGGTAACTGTGAGGTAAGAAATGAGTAAGTCTTGGCCAGTGGAGACCCTACATTACAAGTAGTGTCGTTGTTGTTTTGCTGCTCAAATACTACATTTTTGGATGAGTTAGTTTTGTTTGAGTACTCTTTGATTGATATATATCATGTCCAATTACTAGTTGAAATGCTTGTGTTAATTGTCCGTAAATCCTCACTCATTTGTTGATTAAGGATTGATATTTGCTACTAGATTTGAGCATTTTAAATTGCCATTTAAAATCCTATAATTGAACTTGTAAACCTTGCATCTTTGCGGTTAATCTCCTATTATTCGTCGTTGAAATATTTATTAAATTCCTTGATGATTAGAAACCTGTAAATTTCCACTTATATAATGATCAATGTTGGATAACTACTGCTTGTATTGAGAGTCTTAAACTGCCTTGCAATGATCCATGTTTATATTTGCATACTAGTCGTTAAAGTTCATGTTTTAATTCACGATAACTGTATAGGAAATTCATTGTTAGCCTGGAAGAATATTTGGTTGATTAACCTCTGTTTCGTTATAACTTTATAAACATACCTCTGTTTCGTTATAACTTTATAAACATATTTGCTGGATTGTTGGCTAATTCTAGAAGATTTCCTGCTGTTTGAAAATTACAGATTCATCGCTAGTTTTCCAACTGGGTTTTAAGTCATCGATAATTCCATTGATTTGTTTTCTGCTGTTAAATAAATTGCCCTGTTATACTATACTCTACCATTTTATTTGTCGGATATTATACTGCTCTCGTTCATTATATCCATTTTCGTTTCATGCCATTAAATTGTCGTTAAGCATGCTAGGACATTGAATATCAATTTATTTCCTTCAATTATCAAGCACGTTTAATATTCAACTTCGCTGCTATTTTTCTGTTAAATTCTAAGCATGCTAGGACGTTGAATATCGATGTATTTCCTCCAATTACCGAGCACATTAATATTCGATTTCGTTATTGTTTTTCCTTTAAATTCTAAGCATACTAGGACGTAGAATGTCACTGTATTTCTTCAAATTTCAAGCATGATAGCATCCCGATATTATATTGCGTTAGTTCTTCGTTAAATAATTTGTTGGGTTGTTAATTAGAGTATGTTTTATAACCGTCATTTTATACTAGGAATTGTTTAGTGATATAGACTGTGATTTTCTTTAATGATTAGTTGGGACTGCTTTACTCATAGGCGTTTTATATCCTGTGGTATGATAGTTACATATTACTGTGATTTTATTGACGCATTGACATATCATGGTAACAGAAACCCTTAGAAATGCCACATGTGGGTTTATATTCATTTGTGTGAGGAAAAAAAATAAAGAAAATGAATGCAATGGAAATTGGAGGTTGGGTAGGTGGTTTGGATCGTAATCGGGTAGACTTGAGATTATGTACTTCCCTTATCGGGTCGCGAGAGCCTGTCTACCCAAGTGTTAGATGTCGACTAGTGGCCACACTCCCTATGACGGAATCTCCAATGTCCCAGCTCAATGTATGAGTTGATGTATATGTGACCGTGAGTAAAGAACAGTTTGGACAGATTTCATTCTAACATAAGGAGTTAGAGGCATACATCATATTGCATATCTCGTTTCTTGCTGGGCCTACGGCTCATAGTTAGCTTATGGTGTAGGTGATTGTCAGGAGGTGGTTATTTATGGAGCGGAGGAGGAGGCAATACCCATTGAGCACTTGGGTTACTCAGTTGAATTGACTTGAGAGGGTAATGGCTCACAAGAAGTAAAAATGTTGTTTTGAAATGGGTTGAATATGAATAATGTTTCTGTAAAACTATTAACTCGCTTTTTATCTTCAAACCGTAATTTGAATTTAAGTATGTTTCCACTTTACTCTGATTTTATTACGCATTATGGATTTATCTCATTTACTCTAACTACTTCCTCTCGTACGTTTTCAATAATTAAGACAAAAAAAAATTTACACAATAATTCTTAATAATGAAAAAGGTTATAAATTTAACGCAGGCGTTACTGCTTCACCAGTCTCGCTCCAATATAAGGGAGATATGCACTTCCTCCCATATAATGCCTCATACGGTAGCATACCAATCGTGGCCTGGAAACTATTATTATAGGCGAATTCGACCAATGGTAGAATCTTTCCCCATCCGACTTGAAACTTAAGCACACAAGCACGTAGTATATTCTCAAGTGTTTGGATCGTTCTTTCACTTTGGCCATCAGTTTGAGGATGAAATGTAGTACTGAATTTCAATTCCATACTCATAGCCTTGTTTAAGCTTTTTTAGAATGTTAAAGTGAATCACGGGTCCCGATTAGATACCATAGAGACCAGAACACCGTGCAATCGTACAATCTCTTTGACATATAAATATGCAAATTGGTTCATCTTGTACGTCATCATCACCGGCAAGAAGTGAGAAACTTTTGTTAGTCTGTCTACAAACACCAAGAACGCATCATGCCCTTTAGCTGTTCTGATTAAACCGCAACAAAGTCCATAGTGATATGCTCCCACTTCCATTCAAGAATTGGCAATGGCTGAAGTATCCCAGTAGGTCGTTGATGTTCAGCTTTCACCTATTGACACACCTAGCACAACGCCACGTACTCAACAATACGTATTTCATAGTCAGCTAATAGTAATGCGTCTTGAGATCTCTGTATATCTTATTACCTCCAGGGTGGATAGAGAAGCAAGAAGAGTGAGCCTCTCGCAAGATCTTTGTTCGCGTTGAGTCATTGGGCACATACAACCGATTTTTATACTTTATAATACCATCAGCAGACATAGAGAAATCCCGATATTCAGGTAGAGTAGGGTTCAACTTGAAATCCTCACATACGCCCTCTCCCCGTTGGGCTTCCTTAATCTGCTCAAGTATGGAAGGCGTTAAATTCAATTTCGATAATACAACATCCAACTGAGTCAGAACCATTTGCACGTCAAGCTCTCAAATGTCTTTTTGGAGTCCTGTAGGCATCTCATCACATAATATGCTCATCACGGCAACCTTTCAGCTGAGAGGATCCGTTACAACATTAGCTTTCCCCGGATGGTACTTAATCTTACAGTCATAGTCATATCCAAACAATCACCTGCACTACAAGCAAACTGCTAGCCTAAAGCCCAGCAAGAAATGAGATATGCAATATGATGTATGCCTCTAGCTCATTACATCATAATGTGATCCGCCCAAATTGTTCTTTACTCACAGTTACATATATATATCAACTCATACTTTGAATTGGGACATTGGAGGTTTCGTTGTAGGGAGGGTGCCCGCTAGTCGACATCTAACCTTCTAGTAGACAGGCTCTCGCAACCCAACAAGGGAAATGTATAATCACGAGTCTCTAGTTAGGGCAGAGAGGATATCGCAACCCACCGAGGGAAGGGTATAATCTCGAGTCTACATGGTTACGATCCTAACTACCTCCTCACCTCCAATTCCCCTTACATTCATTTCCTTTATCCATTTTCCTCACTAAAATGAATACCTACCCGCACTTGGTATCCCTAATGATTTCTATTAACATGATGCATGTCAACGCAATAATAAAATCATAGCAATATACAAAAATTATGTTACGCTAATGATCTACACAATCCAATCCGATCATCAAGAATTCACAACTCATATCACCAAAGGATTTCTAAAGTACAGGGGAAACAACAACGTTACTCAACTTGTTAACATACTTAAAGTTTGACAAAAAATAACGGTGAATAACAGCGAAATAAACATGTGCTATCATGCATCGGATTTAACAAAAAATCACAGTGAATAATCGCAAAATTAAACATGATATCGTTCTTCAGATTTTATAGAAAATAATAGTGAATAATAGCGAAATAAAAACGTGCTATCATGCTTTGGATTTAACAAAAAATCACAGTGAATAACTGCAAAATAAAACATACATCATGCTTTGGATTTGATAGAAAATAACGGTAAATAACAACGAAATAAAACATGCTTTCATGCTTCAGATTTGACAAAAAATAATGGTGAATAACAGCGAAATAAAATGTGCTATCATGCTTCAGATTTAACAGAAAATCACAGTGAATAACATCGAACTCACAATGAAATAACAGCAGTAAAATCATGCTTATAATTGGTGCTTAGAATTGGTGGATGTTTTATCCGAAATTATTTGCACAGAGATATAACTCAAGCAGCAGAGTCCATAAGCATATAACAGACAGGGAACTAACAATCAATTTATTACTTCCAAAACAACAGGAACAATAATCACAAGGAACTAGTGGGCGATTCATAATAGAGGGATTGTTAGACATGCTTGACAGTTAAATAAAAACAATAATAATTAACTAGCAGTAATGCAATAGAGGTAGAGTAAACAACAACATTCTCCACAGAGTTCATCAAGACAGTAAGCATTGGAGCAATAAGCAAGGCAGGATAAAAACTCTTCCAACAAAACTATGACTACCAGGAAAGAATTACACTAGCAACTAACAGCAAGGAAATTAAGTTGAGCAATTACTAGCATGGAGTTGATTATTAACAATGACAGGGAGTTAACAAACCACAAGATTATGCAAGATGAACTAGCAAAGTTCCAGACAAAACAATAATAAAAAACCATCCAGAATTCGGAAGTGAGGGTCGAAACTAGTGACATCTCCAGAACCAATAACAAGGCAAATGTCAAAATCCCAACAATCGCATGAGGGATAACAGATATGTCCTAAGTGAAAACTAGGAATCCAAGACAAACTCTAGGGACAACCACTAGTCCTAAACTGGAAATCAAATCTAGGAATACATGAAGAGTCCTAGACCATAACACGAAACCAAACTAAAAACCAGATATGACTGGTGAAGCCGAATGAAGTTCACGAAACTCAATTGCGAGAAACAAATAGTGTGCTCAACTAAAACATAACAACAGTTGACCCAACACCCCAACAGAAAACACGAAACGAAAGACTCACCAATCGACAAGGCATGATGACAGTTGATAAAACACAACACGCTCGACCTAAACAACTCAACAGTCAAAAAGACATAGCTAGAGCCATCTGAACCCAACCATGGTCAATAAGGCACAACTGTGATTAACAGAGACAACGTAACAGTTGATGAGGCAAAGCGAAGATCAACTGGGACCTTGCAGCATCAACCAAACTCAACAACGGTCAACCGGGACTATTCAGTGTCGATGGTGAACTAGAACCTCACAACGGTTGATAAGACATGCCCGCAACCATCAAAGGCTCAACAGTCGAGGAAACTTAGCTAAAGTTAATCGAGTATGACTATATTGGGGATCGAATCAAAATCAATAAACTGAACTGAGCCTACAACCTTGTTAAAGCATAAGAATTTTCTTAAATAATGACAAGAAAATAGTGAAAGGGTCCTATACCAGATATAGGAACCTAACCGACGAGCAAACGACTCAAAAACATGACAATTTACACTATGTGGTCGACCTAGGACCATTCATGCACAATCTACCCAATTTGCGGTCGATCATAAATAAAAATGCGGTCGACCGAACCTGCGTCTGCAGTCGACCATGCACATGTAGTCTACTGCACCAAGCAATGCGATCGACCACACTGAACAATACGGTCGACCACTACGGACAACCACAAGCGATCTGGTCGACCGAAATTACACTTGTGCATATCCAACACGCGCAGGGTCAACTCCGGTCGACTAGGCACAACCAGTGGTAGACAGGGACAGAACTCTGGCGCTATTTCCTCAGTAGAAACACACCATTTTCCCCGTTTTTCACCTTCCAATGGCAAATAACCCTCCAAAACTTCAATTCTACCAATATAAACATGAGATGTCTGGATTAGGGTTCTTAAGCTTGAATCGAAGCCAATGAAATTTCCAAACTTTAACTTCAAAATCGGAGGGGAGAAATGGAGTTACTCACCAACAATCTTCACAAAAGTCGATGGCCTAGACATCGTGAACCTCAATCCATCGTCAAACGCTCCAAACTCGCCGGTTCGATCTCCTCCCCGCTCTTGCTCATTCCCCCTCTGTCAGTAGCAAGAAGGAAGGGTACCCTTCCTTCTTCTTCTTCTCTTTTATTTCTTTTTAATTTCTTTCAATTTATTTAATAAATAAAAAATATATTTTATATATTAAATAAATCTCATTCAAATTCTGATTCGTTCTAAACACTAACAGACAACGACTCCTTAGCCAAAATAATTTATCAAATTCATTTTCTCAATTAATTTACTATCGATAATACCCCATTTTACCAATTTTAGCTATTTGACTAAAATTTCACACGCGACCGTTATGTGACAAATTGGGTCAACTTTTTAACATCTTGACAGAATATCAAGCGAAAAATTAACACGTGAAATTATTATTATAAAATTCATGGGTTCTACAAAAGACATGGAACAAAACTTTGTAGCAAAACTAAGGCAGGGTTGGGTAACCAAATATCCAATGAAAACTAAATCTCTCAAACTCATGAGTAACCACTATGCCCTGATGCACCAAAAAACAACTGAAAACCAAATGTCTGATACACAAGCATAGACTGCCTAAAGCTACCCCAATCAGAAGCTGTTAGATATGGTACACTCAACAACCAGCACTTTGTACCTAGAGTGGACCGGACCAAAACATCCAACATAAACTTGACACATGTCGCATCCCACATGATCAATAGCTAATCTAACAAAGAAAGGAACCCTAACAAGGACATGACAGTCGACAAGATTCAAAAATCCATGAATTCTAGCACAGGTTTAGACAAATGCTGCTACCCAATGAACACAACTCTAGAGGATTTAGTCAAGATACCGAATGAGACACCGCAAGTCCAGAACATAACCCTGATATTCACCAAGGCAACCAAGCATCGGTCAAATTGAAGGGTAAGACCAAGAATATGAGATGCCCAACTATAGAACAGAAAACAACCACTATAATACCCTCTAGTGAATCAACAACCAATAGCATCATAACAATGGTTCAAATCAAGAAGGATGAGCAACAAAACTTATCAAATAGCCAGGAAATCCACTCCTCCAAGGTAAAGCACACTAGCTCAACACGGACGAGTGACAAAAAATGAAACAAAGCCGAAGAGACAACACCACCTACCAGAGCACACGAGTGTCAACGAAAACGTATGAGACGAAACACAAACTACGAGGACACAAACACTTGATCGACCCTTGTATGAAACTAAATCATCAATATGCACACCTAAAGAGTGGAGGTGGGGGGGGTGTGAATTAGGCGTTCTGAACTTTTTCGTGTGATTGTTAATTTCTTTAACCCTAAGTGATTTAATACATATAAATAAACAAAGTGAAGGTCATTCTCTTGACTATGATTATAGGGCATCACCTTTTACTTGACTAATTTGCAGGGCGTCACTCTTTACGTTGGAGTACAAAATGTGGAAATAAAAACTACAAAGCTTCCTAACTCTCCCAAATAGAAAACTCTAGTTTGGGAGTATGGAGAGTTAGGTTACACTCTCAAATATTGATTTGGAATTGAGTCTCAAATTTGGCAGGGTTTCGCCTCAATTCTCGATTTATTACAATAAACTTTGGAGAGTCCTATATTTATAGACTCTGTAAAATCGGTCGACCAAATCCTTTTTGCTCGATCGCAACAGACCATAAGAAACTAGCCATTGGGTGTTCTGCACCTTTTCGATCAACAATTTTTATCTTTCTTCACTGCTTACTCGACCGAAAACCCAAGGTGCTCCCTATGTTGTTTTTGGTCTATCTCTTTGTCCGCACCATCGACTGCATAGTTGTCCGAATATCATGGACCACTCTGTAATGAATTTCGATTGATCTCTTCAACCACGTCGTCGACCGCATAATCAATCAAAAATCTTTGGGGCAATCTGTGTTGGATTTCGGTCGCTCTCATCAACCATGTACATGACCACTACGTCAATTGATTCCTTTGTTGGCTATTTTAGTCGACCAGTTCTGCATTTTACTCGATCGGTTGCTTCCTATTTGTCATCCTTAATATTTCTAAGTCCTAATATAATGCATATTCACTACCTGAACTTAGATGAACATGTTAGCACAACTTAATACCCGTATTGAGGGTATTTCAATTAATATAAATATGAATATAATGATTGAATATTTAAGAATAAACAACTTATAATTACAATAAAAAAATTCATCATCAAAATAATTAAGTCTAACTCCATTTAGGCTAACAATCTCCCATATTTTGATCATGAAAAAATATTATATGTTGTTTATTCCTAAATCTAAGCATGTGCATACATTATTGCATAATATGATTTCTCTCCCTAAGTTTATGCAATCTTTACACTCAATTTTAATTCATGCATACATGCTTTCTTACCAACTTCTACATCTCTTCCCCTTTTTGTCATAATTAAAAAGAAATCATGGAGGAGGTCAAAATAAAATCATCAAGAATTTATCCCCCTTTATCAATATTCAAACCAAAATAAAACATTGGAGAGAATTTAACCAAGCAACCACATAATTTAATTTCTTCTCCCCCTATAGAATTATGAACAAACATATATGGAGAGAATTCATTCAACCGAACAATATAATCTATTTTCAAGAATAAGATTCTAATTGTTAGATTAGCAATTGAAAGAGATTTATAGATACTAATTGTTGTACAAAGAAATTTTCTTCCCCTTTACCAATATTCAACATCAAATTATTTAGGAAAAACAAGATATCAAACAAAACAATTTAATCAACTCAAGAAAATTTAATCAATCTAGTTCTTCCCTTTTGTCATTTAAGCATACAATAGAAATTGGGGAAAACTAAAATATCAATACCAAAGAATTTAATCAAAATTATTTCAACAATTTTATTTTCTCCCCCTATATTAATAACCAATTTTAAATCTATGGAGAGGAGTCATCAAACTCACACAATTCTATTTTCTCTCCCTTTGTCAATACACAAGTTTAAATCAATGGAGATAACCAAGTCATCAAAATCAAATACTATCAATCAATTAATATATGTAATTTATTAAACCACTTGTTGAATTAACAATTCAAAAACAAAAGAAAAGTGAAACGAATTTAATAATTCTATCCAAAATAACCAATGATACCAAAAGAATATGCAAACAAGAGAATCAATATTAATAAAGAGAATAAAATTTTTATCCTATGTGCTTAACCTATTTCTACATAATAAGAAAAACTATTTGAATCAAGAGTATAAGTGTTACCTAGTATCATCAAATTATATACCAACTCTTGATTCCAAAGTCAAAAAATACCTAAGTGTTTTTCTTAGGCACCCAAACACTTTTGGAGCTTTTATCCTTAGCAATGGTTCCTTTTGGAACTCAAACCAATTTAGAGTTTGCCTTTTTATCATTCAATTTTATGGGGCGTACAAATGATTTATGTTCTATACAATTACAAACATTGCATGTAATAGGACCAACAAATAAATTATTATACTCTTCCTCCTTTGCAAGGGGTTGACAGTCAATTTTAACTTTATCAAACGTAACTCTTTGCTTTTCTAAGAGCATATTGAAATTTTTGCTACAGTTTGTAAATTTCACAACAATAGAATTCAAATCACTATTTTTAGCATTCAATTCACAAATATTATTCTCTAGTGATTTGTTAGTAGCAAACATATTCTCATTCATGCTTTTTAAATCAACAATTTGATTCTTAAGAGATTTTTCCAATTCAACATGCTTCTCAATCAAATTGTTTTTTTTTTCATTTTTCAACAAGTTATATTTACGTTTAAGCATTTTGCAATTATCAAACAACTCATTGAAAGTATCTAGCAATTCATTATCATCATCACAATTATCTGAATCGCTAGAAGAATTGTGTACATTATACTCATTGGCCATGAAGCAAATATGGGATTCCTCATCAATCTTTGAAGAAGAGCTCTCCTCACTATCATCCAACGTGGCCTTAAACGCTTTCTTCTTTGAGGCTTTAGACTTCTTTTTTTCCTTGGGACACTCGATTGAGGTATGTCTAGGTTTTCCACACCTAAAGCATACTATAACCTTCTTCCCTTTTTCCTTTTTTCGTTGAAGGTATTTGAAGACCTTTCGGGTGATGAACTTTAAATCTTCATCTTCATCTTTTCCTTCTTTCTCGGAATCATCTTCTCCCTCGGATTCATCTTTAGAGCTTGAGGGGCCTTTGAAGGCTATGCTTCTTGGTTTGAAAGTTCCCTTCTCTTTTTGCTCCTCCTCCTCGTTGCTTATTAATGTGATCTCATGCATCATTAGAAAATTGATGACTTCCTCCATCTTTAAGACCTTGAGATCATGTGCTCTTGGATAGCGATCACTTTTGGTTGCCACCTTCTTGGTAGACACCCAAAAATTTTCCTAAATAACTCTCCGTTGGAGTAAACTCTATCAAGCACTTTCAAACCATTAGTAAGGTTAGTAAAATGAGTAAATATACAATTAATGGTTTCATTCTTATCCACACAAAATAATTCATATTCATGAATAAGCATACTCAATTTATTTTCTTTTACTTGATTAGTGTCTTCATGCATAATCTCAAGTAATTTTCAAATATCATAGGCATTATCGCATCCTTGTACTCTATTAAATTCATCACGGTTCAGAGCACAATATAAAAAATTCATAGCTTTGGCATTCAAGCTCAATTTACACATATCACTATCATTATATTCGTCATCAAACCATTTTCAGATTTAAGCGGAATGAAAGGTTCATTTTGAATAATTTTCCGAATTTCATAATCTATAGATTAAATATAAATTTTCATCCTAGCCTTCCAATATGTATAATCACTACTATCAAAATATGGAGGCCTAGAAACGGATTGGCCTTCTACATGCATATTGAAAGCCATAAAAAATTATATACTCAATAAATTCAATCAAAATTATCCAAGCAATCTTCAACACAAAAGTTCAATCCAATGAATTCAATTCAAGCAAATATCTCAAAGCAATCACAATATCACACAAAAATTTTAATTAACCTATGAAACCAATTAAAGGATCGATATGCACGCCTAAAGAGGGGGAGAGGGTGAATTAGGTGCTCTAAACTTTTTCATGCAATTGATAATTTCTTTAACCCTAAGTGATTTAATACATATAAATAAACAAACTATGCATAAATGTAAAGAGATCAGGAAAGAGAATGCAAACGATGTTGTTCACGTAGTTCGGCAAATCCTGCTTACGTCCGCACTCCAAGTTTCTGACTTGGAGATCCTTTACTCACTAACCCCTCGGTTAGTATTGATTGGCTTCATGTGTCCCAATCAAACCTTTACAAGTTGACTCTTTCTCAATGCAGCACCATTTTCTCTTGACTATTACAGGGCGTCACCCTTTACTTAACTAATTCGTAGGGCGTCACCCTTTACGTTGGAGTACAAAATGTGGAAACAAAAATTACAAAGCTTCCTAACTCTCCCAAATAGAAAACTCAAGTTCAGGAGTATGGAGAATTAGGTTACACGCTCAAATATTGATTTGGAATTGAGTCTCAAATTTGGCAAGATTTCACCTCAATTCCCAGTTTGTTACAATGAGCTTGGAGAGTCCTATATTTATAGACTCTGTAAAATCAGTCGACCAAATCCTTTTTGCTCGATCGCAATAGACCATAAAAAACTAGTCATTGCGTGTTCTGCACCTTTTCGATCGACCATTTTCGTCTTTCTTGACTGCTTACTCGACCGAAAACCCAAGGTACTCTCTATGTTGTTTTTGTCGATCTCTTTGTCCACACCATTGATCACGTAGTTGTCTGAATATCCTAGAGCACTCTGTAATGCATTTCAGTCGATCTCTTCAATCGCATCATTGACCACATACTCGACCAAAAATCTTCGTGGTAATCTGTATTGGATTTTGGTCGCTCTCGACGATCGCATATAGGATCGCTACTTCGACTAGTTCCTTCGTGGGCTGTTTTGGTCTACCAGTTCTGCATTTTACTCGGCCAGTTGCTTCCCATTTTCCATCCTTAATCTTTCTAAGTTCCAATATAATGCATATTCACTACATGGACTTAGATGAACATGTTAGCACAACTTAATACCCGTATTGAGAGTATTTCCAATTAATATAAATATGCATATAATGATTAAACATTTAAGAACAAACAATGAATAAACAACTTATAATTACAATCAAAACATTCATCATCAAAATACTTAAGCCTAACACCATTTAGGCTAAAAAAATAACTCTTATAACTAGGATCCCATATCTTCAAATCTAGCACAGACCTCTCCTACAATACAAACAAGGTCAAGGTAGAGGTTAGAAATAAGCTACAGCATAACCAAACCTCCGGGTCAGGAGACGCCAACTAGTTCATTGGGAAGTGCAACCCATATTTCCACAATCGACAACATGGACCTAGTCTAGTAGTGACACCCACTCAGCCCACAAATAGAAATTTCTACCCAGCTTCAACTCTAATAACCGTCTACACAACTCTCCAGAAGATAAATTAATTGCATGACGTGGAACCTAAAGGAAAGAAGATGAAATTTTACTATTTTAAAGATACACGAGACCCTTACTAGATGAGGATCAACAACAGCTTATCTCACGAGAAGTCTTGGAAGGATTCGAAACACACCATCCTTACGAAGGAATAGTCTAGAGTGCAGAAAAATGACATTGACCTGGATGAATTGAGACCTACAAATGACGAAAGGATCTTCATATGAAAAACAACAGTGTTGAGTATCAACGGGTTTCCACAGTCCACCGATACACTTGACATGAAGAAAGAAACAACGAAGACGAAAGAATACGATTAATTTCAACTGAATGGTCTTCCAATAGAACAACAAGGTGCAAGGATCAAACCACTATGATTCCCCAATATACAAAGACACAAGAACCCTAAAGAACGACGAAAACTAGTGAAAATGATTTGAAGATGGACATTCAAATTCCGACTAACTTAAAATATTATTGTTCCTTTAGTCAGAGTTCTTTTACAAAATGAGCACGACGATCATAGAAGACAAGAACGTGACCATCATGACAACACCACCTATTTCTAAGCAGATTCAAAACAAGTCTCGTTTAGGGAAACCTCCGCTACAGTCGTCCCTTTGGGAAAACCCATCAAACCACTCCAGTTCCTGGACCCAGTATTTCTAACAACCTACATAGAGGTCTATACTAACGCTGGAACGCACAGAAACAAAACTCATTCAGAGACTTTAACCAATAGTATCCAAACCAAGGGAACAAGATACTACACGTAACAATCCAAGGTCTATGAATGAAAAGTCCTAACCCAAACTAACGAGTTTCAAACAAGAGAAGACAAGTTCAAGATTTTAGAAAAGAATAGGGACTTGGACTAAATCCTAAGATGAAATACTTGAATTTCAAACTATGCAAGCCCACATAAGATAAAACCCAGACAAGTTCACATACTCATAATCCAAAAGAATTCCTCCAAGTGATCCATGGAGCACACCCCCAACTCAGATGGATTGGAAAAGACAGGGTCATCCTCCAGCAGATGACCCCAAGATGTCTTCCCAATAGCATCTTGACTCATTCGAGAATTTGACTAGGTGTTGGAACAATTCCATGCATAGTGGATGAATATCCAAAAAATTACACTTTCAATTTCTCAAATGATCACTCCCAAGAATAGTGGAACCTTATTCTGATACCAATTTATTTTTGTCACAACTTGGAGGCTGGCCTAACAGAGACGTTGGGTCGAACGACCCAATCCTCGGAGAGGACATGATCGCTCAGCCCAAAGCTAGGATGCCAGCGGAAGTCTTAACATAAATTTAAGCTCAAAACCCAAAGAAATATGTCAGAGTCCACATAGTGATCAACAAAAGTTACAGATAGCATAATAACAACAAAGAAAACAAATATATTGTATACGAAATAAAATCACCCAACTCCATACAACAAGCTTAAGAAACTAATAAAAAGAATAAATCATCACCAAAGAGAACAAGGGAATACCAAGACTGAAATCAAATCTGAAGTAACCAAACCTCGGACACCACACCTGACCACCACGATCTGAACCTATAATGGAGGAGTTGTTGGGGTGAGTGACTAACTCAGTGGGAAGCTTATACTAAATGAAATACATATGTAAAACTATTTTTTCCTTTTATAACAAACCATGATAAAAGACATTGTCGTGCATGGATTTTAAATCATTTCGAAAACATTCTTTCCATCAAAATAGGCTCCACAAGCCATTGATGAGACAATCGTCAAAACATTTTTGGATACCTAGGCAACTATGATAAAATAAGCTTACATTGTCTTTTCACAAGTTTAAATAAGGATTCATGAAAAAAAAGGGTCACTCAAGAACCCCTTTGATACAATCACACAAAAAAGTGGCAATCCAAAGATGCCAACATCTCATGAGCCTAGAAAAAGGATTGTGAGTGCGATCCAAAGATCAAGCCATCTCACATGGTTACTGCCGAACCAGTTAGTGACGACATAACTAAAAACAAATACACCCTAATTAGGGTCCAAAGAGGGCGTCATCACCACCCTATTACCCAATTTCACACAACACACAAACAAAATATCTTCACACAATAAAACATGTATCTGGATAGCCTTGTGATACTTTGACACTGTGACTATCCAAATTTCAAGAGGATTCATCCTCATGTATCAATATAAGAGCAGTCCATGAAATACCATGCACGTAAAAGAAATGTGTAAAACTCACGTATAAATGTTGCATAAAAACTAACGTGTTGTAGAGCAGTCTCCGTTGGGTTTTCATATGTGGCAACCCACAAAATGAAGTTTAGAAAACCATGATGCAATACAATGCGATAAAGTATAAAATTCCTACCCAGATGAACGTGCTGTCAAAAATAGGCACCAAAATTAGGGACACTGTCAAGACCTAAAACAAAACCGACGTCAAACCCCAAATCAACGCTAGGGAAAAAACACAAGTCCCAAACCTGGATTCAAAAACAGACCAAAAGTACTAACACAAGACTTCTTGGCTCAACACAAGGAGTGATAAGAAACTATACACTGGATGGAGAATCCATACCGACCGAAATCAAGACATGGCTGAAGAAGCTGAGTGATGATCTCTAAAACTCAAACTCTACAAAACACACCATGTGGTTGACCAAGACATCAACAACCAACCAGAAAGACCCAATAGTTGACAAGACACGGCTACGCTTGATAAGATACAACTACGCCCGACCTAAAAAACTCAACACTCGAGGAGACATAGTTGGAGTCAACCAAACATGACTATGATCAACTGGGCCCGTACAATGTTGATAAGACACGATGGCGATCAACCAGGACCACATAGTGTTGATAAGGAATGACTGCAGTTAACCAAAACAAGCAGCAGTCGACGAAACTCGACT
This sequence comes from Begonia loranthoides, assembly GCA_022433065.1. Classification (NCBI taxonomy): domain Eukaryota; kingdom Viridiplantae; phylum Streptophyta; class Magnoliopsida; order Cucurbitales; family Begoniaceae; genus Begonia; species Begonia loranthoides. The sequence continues at coordinate 16,523,699 of CM039471.1, forward strand.
ATGGTCAAGCAGAAAGCACGCAATAGTAACAGACACAACTGCAGTTGACAACGTATGACTACTGACAACCGAAACCAACCCAGTGTGGGACCTTGTAGTGGTCGACAAGACACACCAGTAGGCATCCAAGACTCAACAAATGACAATGGGACACACCTTCGATCAACCAAAACCAAGCAGTTGTCAACGACTAACCCAATGGCCAACCAAGACCATGTAGGAACCTAAACTTGAAGGGAAGAAACTTTGGTCACAAAGTTCGTCAAGGCGTGTAGCGCCGAGCAGCAAAATTTAACCCAAAAATGTCTATCGTGGTCATCTGGTTCATACAACAGACAACTGCCTTGAGTGCGGACATCCCGCAGGGACACCATATGCTCCAGCAAACATCCATACTCACACGGATATCCTGGGCAGACGCTCGTGCTATCACGATCGTACAGAACGGACGTCCATGCTTCGACGAAAGGTTCGCTCGCTGGTCTCCTACCCTCTCTCTCTTCTTCGTTTCCTCCTCTGCCAAAGTGAAAAAAAGTCTCTCACTCCTAAAAGAAGGGAGAGATAAAATAAATAAAAAATAAAATTTAATTATTTTATTTAATATATATAATATAAATTAATATATTACATATATTTAATAAAATTCTTAAATTCTATTCGACAAGTATACCCAGCGATTACCGACATAATTCAGAACTCAAGCCACGAAAACATGAACTTGCTTAACATAATCTCACAGCGTCGAGCTGTAGGGAAACAAGAAATGTACCAATTGACTATTGAATGAACCCCTTACACGTGGCTGAATCATACATGGCTGAAGACCCATGAAATGTGGCAAAGACCTGGTTAACAAAAATAATTTGAACTCGATCAAAGCAAAAAATTTATTGAGAAAAATATAAAATCTGAAAATTACAAATTTTACATAGACGTTCTTTCTCCTTTACATGATTGAATTTTCTATAGACAGTCATCATTCTTTCTCTTACGCCCCTTGTGGGCATTCGATGTGCAAAGGTTCGTGAGTGACCTTATTTTTACTAAGACTGTTTTCTACGAAAAACAGTGGAGCCATTATTTTGTATATAGCTACTTATGTATGTAGTAATATTTTCGAGACTTGCTCCACCAATGACTTGTGGTGCATGTTTTTAAAATGGTAAAAAGGTTTTTGATGAATGTAAATTCAAGCTATGCATTTTTTTCAGTGACTCATTATTTTTAAAATAAAATGATAAAACCAATTTTCTTATGCATTAGATATAATATAGGATTTTCTACTGAGTTAGTCACTCAACCCAAAAGACTCCCCATTTTTCCCAAGTAAAGATCGTGCAAGCAAGAGTAGTTGATCGTTGTGGAGTTTTCTTCTGTTTCCTTTCTTTTCTTTTGAGTGGTTATTTTCTTTCTTTTCGTTGGTGATGATTTTTTTCTTTCTTTTTTTTTCTTTCCTAGTGTGTATATTATATTGAGTACTTGATCCTTTATTTATTGCCCAACATTTCTTTGGATTATTTGTTGCATTATCTTATTATTTCGTGATCACTATGTGAATTTTGGCCCATCTCATTTGGGTTATGGTTTTATTTTTTAGTTAAATCTTTTACTGCAAACTAAGCCTTGAGCTGGGCGATCATGTGCTCTTCGAGAATTGAGTCGTTCAACTCGACATTTTTGTGTAAGCATGTCTCTGAGTCATAACAAGGATGGACAAGTTTTCAATAGAATACAATTATAGAGGGAGTTTTATGAGACAACAAACAACACAGTATGTGAGTGGACAACAAGAAATCATGGATAACTATGATGTTGATCAGATGTCATTGCTTGAGATACACGATATGTTGAGATATACAGGATTAACTAAGTGAAAATGCTACAATATTATGACCCATGTTTTGGAATAAATAAGGGGTTGAAGAGTTTGAATTTAGATAATGTTGTACTTGTGATGGTTAGTAGTCTGAATAACAAAATATATGTAAAGATATATGTGGAGTCCAAAGATGAGTATATAAAAATAGATGGTCAAGGAAGTTGTGGCATTGAACATATTGAGATTGATGCTCATGGTTATGGCTAATAGAATTGGAGATGAGACTGACGATAATAGAGTTGAGAATAAGAGAGACAATAATAGAGTTATGGCTAATATTGAGATTCTAGGAAATGAAATTGGGAATTTGGGAATGTAGAAATTGAGGTAAAATTAGTTTCAACAAGTCTTAATGATGACTTTTACTTGATGAATGATTCAAATGGAGATATAATGGAAATGATGCACCTAAGGATGGAATGTACAGCTACATCCAAAGATGTAGAGTTAGGAATGATATTTAGTTCACTAACAACAATTAAAGAGTTGGTGATAGAAAATGCAATTAAGAATGGATATAATGTGAAATTTGTAAAAAATGAAGTTAGACAATTAACGATGATATACAAAGACGGTTGCAAATGGTAATTGCATGCCTCCAAGATGTATATTTTTGCAAATGGTAATTGCATGCCTCCAAGATGTATATTGAAGCTACTTATTGGATAAAGATATATAATAATATTCACACATGTGCACAAAACATGAAAAATAGGCATGCTTCATCAAGATGAATGGCAACAAAGTATGTGAAAAGTTTTAAAAGTAAGGCCTGATTGAAAAATTGCATCCATTATTGAGACAGTGAGTCAAGATTACAATATAATATTACACCGACTCTTGCATATAAGGTAAGAATCAAGGCTTGAAAGTTAAATGATGGTTGTGGTAAATAACAATATAAACAACTTTTGGCTTATTCAGGGGAGATTCACAAGGTCAATCATGGCAACACATTGGCAACACATTTGTCATCAGTGTTGATAGGATGAATTTTTCTTCGCCTACTACATTCAAGAATGTGTATGTTTTGATGCTTACAAGAAATGATTACTAGTTGGGGGTAGACTAGTTATATGTCTGGATATTGTTTGGATGATGAGTATAATTAATTCTAAGTTGACTATGAATTATTTTGATGGTGTTTATACCTAGTTGAATTTATCTAAGTTTGATAATGATTATTATTAGTTGTATTATCTTGATTATGAATTATGTAGCTTTGCTCTCCTTAGACATACCCTCATAAGTAGGTATTTGGTTAGTTTAGTGTGTTTGTTAAGTCATTGCAGTTAATGTTAAAGTTCATAGAACTTACACAATTTAAATCAAGGAAAAGTTATGTGAGTGGTTGACCTGCCCAAGCTAAGACGTCGTACAGAAAAACTCCCGAGAGCAACGAATTTTTCAAAATTTGCTGAAAAGGTCGACCAGACCTTGCATAGGTTGACTGGTGCGGTTGACCAGTCTGAATTGAGGTCATCTTAAAAACTTTCTGAGAGCATCCAATTTCTGAAAAATGTTGAAGAGTTTGACCTAGGAGTATATGTGGTCGACCTAGGCGATTGATTAGTAGATACACGTGGTAGACTGGGGCGATAGACTAGAAAATACTGGTGGTAAAGCGTAGTTCAAAAATCTAACTGTTTTACAAGCATAGAGGTTGACCTAAAGATATTGGTGGTTGACCTGGATAGTTCAAGAATCACACAACAGTCATGAAGAGGTCGACCGATTAATATAGGTGGTCAATCGGGGTTCCAAAACTTTGAAGGCGTCTATAAATAAAAGCAACCTCTGTTGTGCAACTCACCAAATGAGAACTTTACGATGAAGTGTTAATAATTTTATTTGCTATTTTTTAGCCTTCATTCTTGTGCCTAAAACCTAACATCTCTTATTCCTAAACTTGAGATTGTATCTCTTGAGAGAGTTACGTTATTGTGCCTACTCATTTATTGTGGAAACGGAAAGGGTGACGCCCATTAAGAGTTGAAAAATGTTCGATTAACATTTACAAATTTAATCAAGAAGAAAGGTTATGCCCTATAATAGATGTAAGTTTTGATTGACACCTAGAAGCTTAATCACTTATAACCAGAAGGGTTGTTGGTAAAGGAATCTTAAAGGAGAAGTTTTGGAGTGCAGACATGGGCAGTTTGGCTGAACCGTGTTAACAAATTTGTTTGCACTCTCTTACCCTTCTCTCTTTACTATATTGTTTGTGTTTGCATATTTGATTTAGTTCATTGAATTAAGAGAGATAAAGCATATCGAGAGATAGCAAACAACGAGAAATTTTATTCACACTAAAAAAATTTTAAACCTAATTCCCCTCGGGTAGAATCACCCCGTGCTCGACCTTCGGGCTCAGAGGGAGCCACTTATGCTTTTTTGTCACTTGAACCACCTTCGATGCCATTTTCTGCTTCAACAAACGTGAGAATAGATATTAGAAGTTTGAGTTGGTTGGAGGAAGTCAAAATTTCTCTCGGCAATAACTAGGGCACAGGACGTCATTCGCAATTAAATAGGCATATTTGCGTCCGTCGAGAGCATAAATATTGTCGTTTAGCATTCAGAGAAGGACCTTCAGTTGAAAATGAACGTCCCTTGTATTAAGACGGACATCCATTTGGGCCTGGACGACGTCATCTTAAGACGAGAGATGTCCATTGTGAGGCTAGCGACGTCCGTATTGACAAAATGACGTAGTCTTGGGGCGAGGGACACCCATTATGGATGAGAGATGTCCAAAATTAGTTGAGTGACGTCCATTTTTGAAGAGGGACGTCCATCTTAATTGAGGAAATTTGCGCATTTTAAAAACGCGTGTGCCACGGATATGACCCTTAAGCATTAAAGATTTTGGAGTCCATCTCGATTGTCAATTCCGATCCAGGGACGTCCCTCGCTCGATCAAATGGCCATGAATGATCGTCCGCCATCGCCTTTGAAAAATAGTAGATTCAATCCTGGCTGTCCATTATGATCAAGGGACGTCCCTCGCTCGATCCAACGGCCATGGATGATTGTCCACCATCGCCTTTGAAAATGGCAATGCAATCCATATTATACAAACCATTTATTGAATAGAAATCATAATTTAAAATAACAAATTTTACTTGAGTCATAGCTTATCAGGTCTACTCTAGTTGATAACCCAATGCTTATGCAATCATTTTTAGAGAAGAACCCTTCCCCTCTTCATACCACTTTAGTTTCACTTAAAGTCCAAAGGTATGAGATTCATCAATCTAGGGAAGTTGGATCCATTATACAATCTTGTGGCTTAACTGTCACTCTGACGAGGAGATACATCTATTAGGGATGTCACCACTGATCTCATACACCTATTTACGTTTATTGGTTCATTTATTAGCATGCTATGCATATGTTAGCAGTTTCATAAGCCCTATCATGATGCATGTATAGTTCATAACAATATAATGAATGTAAAAGCAGTACAACAGTCCATATATGAAATCAAAGCAGTTTATATATCTTTATACATTTTTTTCATTCAAGTATTTTCTTTGTTACTTCATGCATTAATTACAACAATATTTTTTGTGATTATGTTAACATTATTTTAACAATAATTTTTATGATTTTTTTCCAACAATAATTTCAACATTTATTTTATCGTCAATTTATACGAATAATTCTAACAGTATTTTCAACAGTAATTGAAAACATAAAATCCCGTGATGTATGGCATCTACTGGCCACCTATTTCTTACCTCTTGAAGAATTTCCCTAGTAAGTGCTCCTCCCAATTTCCTTCTCCCGAATTGCTTGAAAAAACTGCTCCTGCTTTCCTTGCAAAATTTCCCCATAATTCTCTCCTCATTCTCTCTCTTTCTCTCTTCTTTTCGCTGCTGCTTTGTGTCTTTCCTTTGCAAAATCAATGCCTATTTATTGGCAGATTCTGCCTTCAGCCAGTAGCAAAATGTACAAGGAAAACGTGGGCAGCAGAAATTGGAACAGTGCGTTTCTGTCGGCAAAACGTGGATTGGCGGCCGATTAGGAGCAGGGTAATCGACCGCTATCCATGTCTGTCGGTCGACCGGTAGTCGAGGCTAGTGGTCGATGACCCCTGCTTCGATCGACCGCCCCTCCCCTTCAACGTTTAATTCTTCTTTTATTTATTAATTTCAATTATTATTTTATAAATAAATCAATACTAAACAAATCTTAATCAATTTTTCCACTTTTCTTAATTCAAATAATTCTCCATTTAATTTTTAATCTATCCTTCAACCCTATTCCAATAATTGTTACATTATATACTCCATAAACCATAACATTCCATTACAGATTTCGGGAGAAAAATCAGGGTATAATATCCCAGGAGAAAATTATTAATCAAATAATAAAATTTAAATCCAATAAAATATGGGATATTACACATCCCTCGTCCCCCGATAATTTACGTCCTTCGTCTTCATTCGACGGTCCTTGGCATCAACGAAACCGAGGCATTAATATCGACGAATTTGGAGGAGAAACGTGACTGCGAGGTGGTCAGCGATAATTTTTTATTGTTAAGGGTTTTAGTTGTTCGAAAAAATTCTTCAAGGTTTAACTTGTTGTTGACTAGGGTCTACAGTGTTAATTTCTCAAATTTAATTTGGGAGGTACCCCTTTTTTCACTTTACATGATGACTTTAAGAAATTAATATGTCTAAATAACAGTTGCTTTGTCGGGAATAAATAGTCCGTTCATTGGAGCCTTAGATGTGTCAATGTAAAAATTGTTAATTTTATTTAAATAAATTTTTCATATGAGATTTTCATGTCATTCATGGTCAACGTAATTTATTCTGACCCACATTTTTTGTTTCTAATTTTATAGGTCTACATGGGAGTTTTCGATCAAATGGTCAACTTAGTTATATTAGGTGTTATCGTGTGATTAATAAATTAAAGAATTTCGTTTCGTAAATGAAAGTTACCTCAAATTAAGTTTCAGACAAAGTTTGAATTTCCAACGAATCGAGATTTAAAAGATTTTATTTAGGGTAAATGACAAATCAACCATCGTGGTTTGAAGTCAATGACAAGTCAACCACTATGGTATTTTTTTTAACAAGTTAACCACTAACGTATGAAAAAATAACAAAACCGATATCGAGGTTACTTTCTCCATTAATAAGTTGACGTAAACAACTCGTAGGAAGACACCGAGACTGCAATAACGCGGTGGCTTCAAGAGACAACTAGTCTCCAGCACTGAGAGACCGCGTTTTACGCGGTGTCTCACGAGAGACCACGTCAAACGCGGTCTCTCCTGTAGTCTCCAGCAGTGAGAGACCGCGTAGAACATGGTGTCTCACGAGAGATCGTGTCAAACTCAGTCTCTCCTGTCGTCTCCAGAAGTGAGAGACCGCGTAAAATGCGGTGTCTCACGCGAGAGACTGTGTTTTACGCCGTGTCTCACGAGAGACCGCGTCAAACGCGGTCTCTCCTGTCGTCTCTAGCTGAAGGCGATGATCTTCATCTTGACAAACTAGCAAATTTATCCTATCAACTGCAAAATCCAGATGCAAAACTGCTTGGAAGTTTGAATCACATGGAGCAGGCAGGTTTGGAGGCGGATTACAATGATTTCTTGAGCCAGAAAATGAAGAAGGCAGCATGAACAATCTTGATGAATGGCCTAGGTACATTGATTTGGGATCACTTGATTTGGGTTTTTGAGGAATTACAGTGACTGATGAGAGCTAATGAAGGTTTCCTCATGAATTCTCTAGAGCTTTTAGACTGGGGAATTCAATCTAACAAACAATCTAGGAGATAGTGGTTGTGTGATGTATAGAATAACATGAATTCATTCGTCTCCAGAAGTAAAATCAATTTATTTTCACACCCTCTCGTTTATCACCAAGTAGGCCAAATATTAAACTTGCAGTCTGATTCTTAGTTTCATTTTTGAAAAACATAACACTTTTTTTCAACAGGAGCATCTCTTCATTGTTTGTGAGCTCCTCGGTGCTAATTTATACGAGTTTCAGAAATTCAATCAAGAATCTAGTGAAGAACCCTATTTTACGCCGAGAAGATTGCAGGTTTGTAAACTAATAAAAAGAGTCTTTGTTCTAATGGAAATGATATTTTGATTTCCACTGGCTAAGAATTATCGATGGCTAGAAATGAAATTTGGCAAAAATGGTGTCTTTCTTAAACATAGGTGATTACACGACAATGTTTAGAGGCCTTGGAGTTTTACATCACTTGGGTATTATTCATTGTGATTTAAAACCCGAAAATATTCTGATGAAAAGTTACAAAAGAAGTGAGATTAAGGTGATTGATCTCGGAAGTAGTTGCTTCTTTTCGGACAACTTGTGCCTTTACGTGCAATCCCGGTCCTATAGAGCTCCAGAAATAATGTTCGGTCTCTCATATGATCAAAAGATCGACATGTGGTCCCTCGGCTGTATCTTGGCCAAGCTATGTTCCGGCCAAGTATGTCATTATTTCCAAACTTCGGTTTCTCTTCACGGTCCTTTGAAAAGTAATGGTGCGAGTATTTCTGCAGGTTCTGTTTCCAAATGAAGCAGTTGCGATGATTCTCGCGCGTATGATTGGGATGTTTGTTCCGATTGATCTGGAGATGAGGTTAAAAGGGCAAGACACTCACAAGTACTTCACAAGACACTCACTGCTGGAGACGACAGTGAGACACCGCGTAAAACGCGGTCTCTCACTGCTGGAGATGACAGGAGAGACCGTGTTTGAAGCAGTCTCTCGTGAGACACCGCATTTGTCTCCGGGAGACACCGCTTTTTACTGGGTGTCTCCCGAAGCCGCCGCGTTATTGCAGTCTCGGTGTCTTCCTACGAGTTTTTGACGTCAACTTATAATGGAGAAAGTAAACGGGATGTCGGTTTTGTTATTTTCTCATACGTCAGTGGTTAACATGTTAAGAAAAATAACATAATGGTTGACTTGTTATTGATCTCAAACCACGATAGTTGATTTGTCATTTACCTTTTTATTTAATATATATAATATAATATTATATATTATATATTAATAAACAAAATAAAACTTTTTTTTTATAAGGAAAGGGTTCTTTCCTATTTTCACGCAATTGAGAAGGGAGAGAGAGAAAGTGAGAATTGAAGTTGTGTGAGGGAGATTGATTCATGTTCGTGAGACTCCAACCTTCAACTTATGTGAAGGATCATCGAGGGTAAGTTGGAATCTACACTTGTTTTCTAGTTTAAGTTTGGATATTTTTGGATTCAAATTTCAAGGTTGAAAACCCAAAGTCTTTGATTTTTTCTATGGTATTTGAGTCAATTTAGAGTCTAAAGGTAAGGTTAAACTAATTGGTGGCGAAAATTGGTGAAAAGGGGCAAGATTTCTCATGGGTTCTTCCCAGAAACCTCATCTTCGGTCTACCGATGTATGTGTGCAGTTGACAATGGGGACTCCATATTGTATTGACTGAGAAGATCGGGCATTCGCAACTTTGGTTGGTTATTCGCAGAGGAAAACTGAATGATCCCGCTTTGTCTAGGAGACTGCTCTGGACGTCCTCAACCGATGTCAATACCAATTATCCGTGGTTGGGGATCAAGCGTCCATGCCAGTCATCCATGGTAAGCATCAAGATGACCGCAATAGAGGTCGATTGTCTGCACAGAAACCTGCCTCAGGACCGGGAGACCACACCAGTCGTCCATGATAGGATCTGAATGGCCGCGAAAGCCCTTATAAGAAAAAATTTGTCTCCTCCGCGAAGTTCGTGGCCGTATATCCTCTCTTTCTAGTTTGGGTTCCTAGCCCTAATATATAACTCATTTCCTATTATTTCCCTTAAGTTTAGATATGAACTCATTATGGTTCAGTCTATTATAGGTTCAGACGAGTTTGCTGACTATGAATCTATTCCCAAGGTAGTTGCTCGTGCTGGTAAGAAGAGCAACAATCGTCCAAGTAGGAATTTTATACTATTTTGCATTGCATCATGGTTTTCAAAACTGATATTTTGTAAATTATCACATATGAAAACTTGAAAGAGACTGTTCGATAACACATCTATTTTTATATGTATGCACGTTTTTACATGTTTAGTTTATGCATGCATAGTATTTCATTATCTTATTGTGTTGTTCACTAAGGGGATGAATCCTCTTTTTGTTTTGGATGATCTTGGTGTCAAAACAACATGAGGCTATCTCAGTATACCTTCTACTACATGAAAGTATTTTGTTTGTTATGACTCGAAATGGGTAACAGGGCAGTAATGACGCACTCCTTGGCTTTCGAATCCCTAAATCTGATCAAGATATGTTTATTTTACGATCGTTTCAATATGATGTTGATGGATATTTGAATTTTTGTCATGTTTTCATTCTGACTTAAGTGACTGGCTAGATTTTTGAATCGTCGTCATTCTTACATGCCTTGTGGGCAAGTGTGTCTGAAGTCCTTGAGCAACCTTCCATTTCCATTGAGACTATTTATTTGAAAGTAAAATTGGTGGAATCTATTTTTGCTATAGCAGTCTATGTATACAACAATGTGTTGAAAAGTTCCTCATCGTTGGCTCACAAAGCCTTTTCATTAAAATGGTAAATGAGCTTTTCAAAAGTTTTGTAAATCTATGTATGGTACGTTAATGCATCTAGTTTTGAAAAAAGGTGGAACCAGATTTCTCATGCATTGCATATAGTATAACTTTTCTACTGTTTTAGTCATTTACCTCAAATGACTCTCTTCTTCCTAGGTAGAAATTGAGCTGGTCAAGAGCAGTTGCTGAAAAGAAGACCATTTCAATCTTCTGTTTTCCCTTGAGTGTTTGTATTATGGATGAGGACTATTATTTGGGTATGTATGATAATTTAAAATCTTCGTTAGTTGTTTGAATTTTTGCACAATACTTATTTTTTATTACACTATTGAGTATAATCATCACGTAAATCTCGACTCATCTTGTGTGGATTATAACTTTAAATTTAAGATAAGTCTTTTGCTGTCGATCAAGACTCAAATTGGACAATCGACTTCTCTTCGAAGATCAGGTCATTCGACTCACCATTTATGTTAGGACTATTTTTGGGTTGTGATAGACAAACCATTTTCTATTCGATTTTTTAAACTGAACACTAATATCTAGTCAACATTATTTTAAAGAAAAATTATACATTATCTTAAATGTCCATGACACGCGCACGCACACACTCTCTCCATCAAACTATCGAAACAATATAAAATTAACAGAGACAACTAATATCACATAATTATAGTTGATTCAAGAGATTTAATTATCGTTTTCCTTTTAATTCTTTTTTGGATTGTTGTCCAACAATGAGAAAGTTAATTTAAGTAGTTGACAAAATTGTTAAAATTCATATCACGATCATGTAAACATTGATGCATCCTAGCCGTTGATTCAAGAGATTTAATTATTATTTTCCTTTTAATTCTTTTTTGGATCGTTGTCCCACAATGACAACTTCTTCTCCAATAATTTTTTATTTAGATGTAAAAAAAAATAGTAATAAATATAACTAAATTTATTTATTTTTAATTTCCGATTTTCATGTCACAAATCAACACGTGTTTACAAGATGAACAGTCAATTTTTAATATAATTTTTAACTTTAATTTGATAATTTTGTAGTTTAGATTAATAATACGGAAGGAAAACCCTATGTTCTGTGGGTCAGCTGCAAGTTTGGATTTGATCGAGTGGGATATGTTGATATTGGTAAAAGTAGGGTAGTGTTACTCGTATATACTTAATTATTTAATTAAAAACGAATTATGACCAGCCGGACACGTGCTCTTCCTCCTATGTAAGCCCCGCCTAACGGGAATCCTGAAACGCTGTCGTTTATAACTGGATGGTTCTAGCTCTGCTTTTATTATTCCCTTCTTGATGACAATGATTGGTAGAGAAGGGAACGTCCGAGCTGTGTCTGAGTGAGTGCGTCTCTTGATCGTCTGTGTTGTTCATTTTGAAACAGATTCCAAGATCCCTTCTCGTTTCTACTCTCTGCTCATCCATGGGTTTGTGGGAAGCTTTTCTGAATTGGCTTCGAAGGTTTGCTGCACTTCTCTTCCTCTCCCTCCACTATGCTTCTCACATTCTACGCATAAAGGATCTTGAATTTGATTTTTCTTCTTTCGAGTTATAATTACAGTTAATCAGCTTTAATGGGTGGGCATTGCAACTAGTTTCCTCAAATCCTAATGAAGGTTTTCATGGCTTTTGATTCCGTCTTTCTACAAAGTTAATTAAGCTATAGAACTCTATGTTTTGACTTGTTCATGTCTGTTGTACTATAATTATTCAGTATTATGCTCTCACTTAAAGTATATACATGGATTTGAAGAAGGATAGTTGGGTTCTCTGGATTAATTTTTTTATTTGCAGATTTGGTTAATTCATCCTAATCATGCCAAATTAATTATTCAGCATTATGTTCTTACATGAAATATTCAGGATTTTCGAAATGTTTATATATAGAATGTGTGACTAATTTTTTCAAATTAGAAAAAGAAAGTTATGAATACAATGGTTTGGTGCCAGTATATTTTTCAAACAAGAAATGGAGCTATCCCTCATTGGACTTCAGAATGCAGGAAAGACTTCACTTGTTAATGTTGTGGCAGTAAGCAAAATGACACTATCATTATCATTATGTTTGTAAATTCTTGCTTAGAATTGTTTTGCTTTAGTAACTGAGTCAATTCTCTTGTTTATAGACGGGTGGATATAGCGAAGATATGATTCCCACCGTAAGTTATCCTTTCTGAAACATCAAATTACTTTTGCTTCTTGTATTGGAGAACGGTGTACAATGCTAAGTTTCATTGTCACTTTCTGAAAAACAACAATTTTTATATTTGTTTTCAGGTAGGATTCAACATGAGGAAGGTAACAAAAGGAAATGTTACAATAAAGTTGTGGGATCTTGGAGGTCAACCACGGTTCCGTAGCATGTGGGAGCGATACTGTCGTGCAGTTTCTGCTATTGTGTAAGCGCCAATTTCATTTTATGTAGTTGATTACTCTATGAACTTTTCAATTGTCATTTTTCTTAGTCATAACTCATATTCTTTCTGGCTTTTGATAGTTTTTTTTAAATTGATTAGTTTATCTTTTATGTTTCTCATGTGTAGAATGTTCGATTTGTTGCGATCTAAAGTTTGGGTTATGCGAGTCCTTATCTAAACTTACAACGCATTTGTTGATTGATTTAATTTAACTTTCATTGACGTGATTTTGGGTAAGAAAATACAACATTTTAATTTTTAACCGAAACATTCGACTGATGAAATTGCCTTGCCAGTGGTATTTCTATTTCTACTCGAGCAGTTTGCTTCCAATAAAATGAAGCTAAAGCCATCCATCAATATGAAACTTGGGTAATGTTTTTGTGCAGTTATGTTGTTGATGCTGCAGACCCTGATAACATAAGCATCTCCAGAAGTGAACTTCATGACTTGGTGAGCAAACCTTCATTGAATGGCATCCCGCTGCTGGTACTAGGAAACAAGATAGACAAACCTGGAGCTCTGTCTAAACATGCTCTGTCTGATCAAATGTAAGCACAAACATCCCAAAACTAAAGCAGAAACTTTTAGATTTCTCAGAAATAGAAATGTGTTCTATACGAGTAGCCGATCACTTTACCCATTTAAAGTTAGAACCCGTGGTCCCATCATGAACTGCGTAATGTTTTAAGTGCAAAAATATATGATTTCTGGAAATGTTGCTACTTTTCCACAAATTTCTTAACAAATGCTATGACTTGTGATTTATAGAATTGATGATAATGGAGTTTGTTTTTGGTGTTGTGGGCAGGGACCTCAAGTCAATCACAGATAGAGAAGTTTTCTGCTTGATGATCTCGTGCAAGCACTCGACAAATATTGACTCAGTCATTGACTGGCTTGTAAAGCATTCCAAATCAAAGAACTGAGAAGCTATTCATTCGTCTTCTTTTTGTTTATGCATTTTCCTATGTATCGTCTTGTGGGCGATAATGACTTGGTCATCTCTCTCTCACTTTTGTATTATCTGACATACTTACAGTCCATCATGTAGAAACCATATCTGCCTCAGTATAAACCACGCCTTTTCTATACTTCAAATGTACTCTTACTAGTGCAGTCTCAAAATCAGGACCCATAGGTTTCTAACAACATGGTCCTGAACAAAATATAAGAAAAGTAGGCCGTTAAATTACATTTTTCACTTCTTTTATATGTACACGAGGTCACAGACTAGTAGATTCTAATGTCCATCAGCCATCTTCATGAATAATCATTTGCAAGGTTGAGATGGTTGTCACCTACAAGAACTACAAAACCGTTAAGAGTACTAATCTTAAGAAGTAAACACTCAAAAAAGGAAATTACTTCCGAGTATAGTTCTTGACTCAAATGTTAGTGGCTAGGGCAGAACAAAAAAGGTTTAGAGTAACTATGACCCAAAACCACGTATCCTCAATTTTGGTAAGTACATATTAACCCTTAAACATAAACATAGGGCGTGAAACATTTACACTTTATTTTTAAACAAATAACTCCTTAAACTTTGAGGCGTTAGCAATTAAGTTTCTGTCATTAGAGATTTCATCAAATAAATTCCATTTTTGTTACATGATCTTCTTTCTTGGGCAATTTCCAAAGAGAAATAACTTTCCATAGAACAGTTTTGGCGATTTTAAACGTTGAATTTTCTAACTTGTTTCTCTCCACAAATCACTAAAATTGCCCAAACCGTTTGATCGGAAATTGTTTCTCTTTTCAAATTATCTAGTAGAGAAGATCACGTAATAAAAATGTGATTTTTTTAATGACATACCTAACAAAGAAAATTTAATTGCTAACACCCTAAGTTTGAGGAGTTATTTGTCTAAAATAAAAGTTTAAAGACTGACTTGCCTTTTGCCCTTAAGTTTAGGGCTAATTTGGACTTTACCCCTTAATTTTTTATAAACTCGGATTAGAACAATAGAAAAATGACATCGTGCAAAAGATAGTCAAGAAATTGGGAAACATGGGAAGAATTAGGAGAAAGTAATGATGTTTGAGCGGCAACATGAGACTAGGGAACAAAACTAAGCATTGCATGGAGTATTCTTTTGTAAGGACTTGGAAAGTATATGCAAGTAGTTTAAGATTCATATATGCAAGTACTTACCATGTACGAAGCATTTTAGATTCCAATGCCTTCACAGCAGCTTCGGCAAAAATTTGTGCAGCTTCTGCTTCGGCCTCAGCTGCCTCAGCCTCTCTTGCAGCCTGTTCGGCCTCCAAAATGCCAGTTTCTGCTTCAGCAACTGCTAAAGCAGCAGCAGCAGCAGCCTCTTTTGCTGTCATCCTCCTCATCCTTGACAGGTCTAATTCAACTTCAGATTTGGTTACAATGTTTGCTTCCCTTTTTTCTGCTTTCGAAAAATCCTTATGCTTTACCTCTAGAAGTGGCGATGATGAATTTCTTTTTCCAGATAAAACATTGGAAACAATCCTGTATTTATGCTTCACCTGCAAATGAACACCCAATTTTTTTTAGAGTTCTCACTTCACTCATTTCGCGTACTATAGTTCATATCTTGGTTTATAAGCTCCGTAGATACCAAAAAGAAAAGCAAATCATTCTCATGAAAAAAATCAAAATTTCAAAATATGGGAGAAGATAAAGTTGTCAGTCCTCATAAAACTACACGTGCAAAGTACTTGAACGTATAGAGAAGGTTAGCAACTAAGCATGTAATGGTTACTAAAGCATCTGTGAATATTTACAGCAACAACTGAAGTTTCTAATGTCAAATACAGCTCAAAGAGAGTTGCTTAGTTTTAATACATAGTAAACGTCCAATAATTTTGTTTAAGTACAAAGTAAAGGTCAACCTTAACCAGCTTTCCACTTGCCACCATATTCTTTAATTTAGCGGAAAGTAGATTTTTAAAGTTTTGTGGAGGCGAGTAATGCTCCTGCAATAAGGAAAAGTAAAGCACATTAAAAATATTTAGTAGACTGAATAATATGGCAGAAAAATGATGTAAATTCTCAGTGTTTGTAGTAGCTCTAAATAAACAAGTCTATCATTTTTTTAATTAGGGCAATCCTCTTCTAGGGTCAACGATTACATGAATCAAAACAGAGAATGTGGTTCGAATCTGAATGAAGCTGTTGGAACAAATACAAAAATCAAGTTGCTTCAATTTTGGACAGCTCACACTGATCATCACATGGATTAGGCCAACTATACAGGGAACTCCTATTAAAGAACCTAGTTTTAAATAAAATATTTTTCATTTATTTTAGTATACTTAACTTGAAAATAGGGATGAATGTCAGTTATGGGAATATCAAACCCAGAGGCTACCTGTCATTTGTGTAGAAATATATCTCTCATTATTCATTAAGGAATACAAGTTGGATTCTTCCCATGGCACCAGAAAGTATAGTTTCTTTGCTAAATTATTTCAGTCAGTACGGATAAATGCTATAATCCATATTCTAGAAAGACCTTTCTCAGTATGTACAACGCTTTCTTGGATTGTTAGGTTGATCTTCACTAGGAGCGTATAGTTTCTTTGATAAATTATTCCAGTCAGTATGGATAAATGCTAGAATCCACATTCTCGAAAGACCTTTCTCAGTATGTACAACGATTTCTTGGAAAAAAATACCTTAGTTTTGTTAGGTTGATCTTCACTAGGAGCATAGAGAAGATCAAAAACCATATATGTCTTCACCATTACCTTTTGAAATGTTGGATGTCGGAAAGGGGGAGTTTAGTTACCAAACCAATATTGAGTTAAAAACATTAATTAGATCTAGGAGGACCTTCTCCTAAACAAGGTTAGACGTCAACTCCTCGTGTAAGTATCCGTCCAGACATCTTCAAACTTCGGTTTTACCATCCAGACTTAATCTTCCATTTTTAACACAAATCTAGATATTCTAGCTGAACAAAAACTCTTAAATGCAACTTTCTTCCTTATCATAGAATCAACAAAAACTATAACGCTCTTGTTTCACAGTCACCGGAGGAATCAATCTAACCATTGTTCAAGAGCTCTAAATATGATGGGACTATGAAAAGAAATAAGGCAAAGTTGGTTGAGTAAGGTTATACCAAAACATGCGTGGTAGGTTACCTCAGGTCAAGGTGATTACACCATAAAGAAAGTTTTCATGGATCTTCCAGTTGGGTTTGGAAAAACCATGAAGCAAGGAATCATGCAAATTGAAAAGATCCTTGTACGCGTTAAACACAAGTCACATAGAACTTGTGATGCAATCTGTAGTCTAAAAACATTATTAGTGATGCAAACTATGCAAGATTATCTTGGACAGACGATCAACCTTTGGTTATAATTTTCTGGGAGGTAATCTCATGACATGGAAAAGTAAGAAGCAAGTTATTATTGTTAGATCCCATAAGAATCAGACTATCAAGTCATCACACTCAGAATTTTTGATTTAATGTGAATAAAAAGTTGTTTGGTTGAGTTAACATTAAAGATTAAAAAAGAAAGCAACAAAAATTATCATTCATAATGAGGTACAAGATGACTGCCAAAAAACACATTGACATTGATTGACATTCAGCAAAAAGAACACAGACAATTAGATCATTGTACACCGTTTGTTCCAAGAGATCACTAATTAGTTGACTATATCGCTAAAAAGGTCACTAATATGAGTTTCAAGTCAATGCAGGCAAACTGGGAATGATAAATATCTTAGTACCAGCTAAATCTTTGTACCAGCTAAAGTGAAGTGTTGGAAAGAATTTCAAAATCAACGTGTTTTCAATGTTGCACTGCTCACTCACATCATGACATTAATCAAGCCAACGGACAGACCACAAAAACTACTAGCATATAAATTTAAATCAAATATTTTGTAGTTAGAGTAGGATATTACTTAATTATCAGGAATAATATCAAGCGTAGTTTGTGTATAGGTACCTCTTATTTTCACTAAGAAATACAAGTCAGACATTCTTTCAATAGAGGCTATACGAAAATGGAATTGGGGAGTATCCAAGATTACGCAGCAGTGTCAAACTTTAAGACCATACCAAAGTCTACTGCAATTATCATTAATATTATCAAATAAATCATGACAATGATAAGAGTAAAAATACAAAGAACAGTAACTATGAGATGTAAACTGGATTTTCATAAACAAAACTCCATTATCAAACCACCCGACTGCATTGTGAGGCTCAGTTCTCCCCCAAAACTTCCAACCACAAAATCCCCCCTAATTCTTCCAGCTCTCTCCCCTTTTATTTCCCTCCTCTCTCTTTCCTTTCCTGCCACCTCAGCTAACAGACTACTTACCCTCACCTCAGACACTATCCCTCACATGTATCTTCCTTCCGCAGATCTTTCCCCCATTATGTTTTGGTCTACTGCCATAAGAATAAAGCCTATCAGATAAACTTGTGAGAGGCTATCAACATTGACAGACTGATGCATAAAAAGCAGGAAAAATTCACATACACCATTTTTTTTATTACAGCAATATTGTTATGAACTACTTTAAAAAAAAAGAGGCAAAAATTTATCAAGGACTGGTAATATTACCATTGTCCTTCCGTGCACATTTTAAAATTAATTATAGCAAAAGTAATACCTCTATATACATAGAAATGGAAGCCTTGTCGGAACCCTTTGGCTCACTTAAGTTGACTATAGCCTCTGTTACAAATTTATCCAACCTACAAAAAGGGGGATCGTTTCAGCATACCTAATCAAACACTTTATCCCGCATAAAATTACATTTGACATCCAAGAATACTACAAGAGAGGAAGGAAATATGATAAGGAAAATGGACTCAATAGAAGAATCAAATGACTTTGGGTTATAGTTTTAAAGATAGAGTGTCATCTATATTAGATACAGTAATTTAAAATTAATATGTATTCACTAATCATTACACAGCACAAAAGGTAATATTAACCAAACTATTGGACAGTCTAAGTACTTGAGATTTTGGTCCTTTATCTCATGCTGTCATTTAGCCTCTACAACCAGGGCTGCTCTCTCTTGTATGAGCCTCATAATCATTCAAAGCTGTTGGACAGTCAAGGTAGTTGTAATTTCGCTCATACGTCTCAAGCTATCATTAGCTTTTATCAATCTCCAGGAATACTCTTTCTTTGATGCCCTCACAATCATACAAACGATAAATACTGAGATTATATAACACCTTTATTTAGAATATAAGGAAAAGTATTATCAAATCTCCAATATCAAAATCTTCAAGAGATCATATAAAAATGAGATGTATTAGATAGATACAACATAAACACCATAAATAAAAAGTCCCACGACTATACTATTTCACATTCTTATCATGGTTAAAATCCTATTCGAAAAACACTAACAACTTGACTTCAATTAACGCCATCAATATACATGTTTCAAAATAGTAAAAGTCAGTGACACTCCAAATAGTCAGTGGTGATTAACCTTGCAATTGGTTCTTTCGAACCATTAGCTTTCAAAGTTTTAGTAGATACTGCAAGTGGCTTAGCATCAAGAATTTCTTCATCAGTTTTAGTTGCATTGCTTACAACTAGAGCCATATTATTATGTTTGGTTAAAGAATTTCCTTTGAGTGCAAGCTTCGCCTTCTGCCTAGATCCCCATAACACTGTCACATTAATGTTTCTCCATTTATCCTGTCCAAAGCCAAAGCTTTAAACATCAGCACACAATATGTATGTAACCATAAGGCTAGAAATCAAACATTTATAATGTCAACACCCGCTACAAATGAATACCTTGAGATCCACATTTGAACGTTGGTGTAAAATGGCACTAAACTCGGGATCAGTAAGTATCGTGCGCCATTTTCCTGCTCCATGCTTAATTACTCCAGCTTTAAGCGCTGCCTCTTCTTCTCTTGTCCACTTCTGTTTAGGAGCTCCCATCCTTAGAAGCCAAAGTAGTAAAAAAAGATCTGATGACTTTGATTTTGTTTCCCCAGTCAGCACATCTAAGCATAAAATGAAGATCAACTATTGAAAATGGTATATAATCAATTGTAGCTGCAGATACTTTGAGATCCACAATATATAACATATATACAAGCATGATACCAGTTTCGAAGTATAGTTTGAACCATCAAACACATAAAATGATAAATAATTAAAAACAGAAAAATGTATAAATTTTTCAATTTATTGTCGACATCAATTAATTAATTGGAGAACAAGTATTATGAAACTACATGATACTACAATTCAGCTGAGTCTGGCCAATATTGGCCAAGTAAAGTGTGATTCAATCAACAAAAGATGAAAACCTCGCACCATGACAAGTTAAAGAATCTACTAAGCGTTCAACAATTTCAAGTATTCAGTACTTTTTTTCTCCATTTCTAACCTTCACTTTAAGGAGTATCCATATAATCACATATTGTACACTACTTTAAAGCATGTCACGGAGTCTAAATTTCATTGTAGATAATATTTCAGTTTCAACGAATTTTAGTATTAAAACGCTAAGCAGAATCACATGCGAGGAAAAAAAAAGCATCAATCGCAACTATTTTTTCACTAAATAATACAAAAAAAAAAAAAAAATCAACCACCGAAATCATCATCGCTATCGTCATCTTCTCTGCCAATGCTTATAAAATCGAAATGTTCGTAATTTCGACAATCAAAAAGTTCTTCGCAATCTCCAAGTTCAAAAGGGAAAAAATCAAATAAACACATGTTAATGAGGCGAAGTCGCACCTGAACGAAGAAGTTGCAGTAGTTGAATTCGCAGGTATCGAGAGATGAAATTTACTCCGACAACAAGAAAGCCTCACAGAAAACTCCTGTGTGCCACTTCAAAAATAAAAAGAAATTATTTAATAACAAGAAATTTTTGGCCAGAAGTTAACCTTATATTCATGGGGTATTTATATAATTTATTATTTATTATCAATATAATAATTATTATAAATAATAAATTAATAATATATAAACATCACCGCAGATAGTCAGATTATACCTATTATACTATACCCTAGTATGTTATAGTAGGTTTGTTAAATCGAGTTAAAAATAATATAAAAGTTATGAAATTTTTATTGTTTTTATTCAAACTCTATTTACTCCTTAAGATAGCATCCATTTGAAGTATCGTTTAATCTCTTTTTTGAAAAGGAACATTTTTTTTATTATAATATTATATTTTGACATAATATTTATAATTTTTTTATTTATAATTAAAATAATATATTATTAATATTAATGAATTAATAAGAATTACCTGAAAATATTTGGCACATTTTTTAAATATTAAATAATAAGGTAATTATCAATTTAGCCCTTAAAGTTTGAGAGTTCCTTCAACTGACACCCTAAACTTTAAATTTTCAAATATGACACTTTAAAGTTTGAGATATTATCGTCCAATACCTTCACTGTTATCAATTTGTTAAAATAAAGGCATGAGATGTACATGGAGTTAGAGAACAAAATCATTTTTCAGTCTTCAAGTTTCTTCATCGTTTTCCTTAGTTTCAGAATCATTTTCTGCCTCAAAAACACCATATACTACAAACAACTTTTCAGCTTAAAACTCAGTTTTAGAGCTCTCATATATATCGTCAATGACTAAAATTTGATATTGGTTGTCGCTAGGGGTGGGCAAGAACTGACCAGAACCGAGAACCGACCCAGAACCGCGTTTCGGTTTCGATTCGGTTCCGGTTCTTGGTTCCTAAATCTGTAATGGCTTCGATTCTGGGTATTGGTCCACATATGCTGTTCGGTTCTCAGTTCTTGGTTTATGGAACGAGAACCGAAGTATTTTAAAAACCTGCGATTCTCTTCTCTGCGTTCTCGAAGAGGCGAAGACAAATCCGAAGAACAGGGAAGGCGAACCTACGATTCTCTGCGTTCCCGAAGACGAATCCGAAGATGAACCCTTGCTACCCTTCTTGATTCTGTGTTCTGCAATTCTGTAACCTGGAACCAGATTCTGGAACCTGCGATTAGGGTTTTGCGATTATGACCTAAACTTTGATTTAGGATTTGCTTATGTTTTTTATTCCGACTGCTGCTTTGATTCCGACTACTACTTTGATTCCGTTCTAACAATCACATGATTGCTTCAACATCATAAATCATAATCATAATGTGTTGATTTTTGCTTTAACAATTTGTTAAAACTGGTAATGGCGAATAAAGGTGATGGGTTGGATGAAAGAAAAGCTAAAGGATTCTAAGAGAAGAGGCATTTCACAATCCATTTTATTTGATTTTTGATGCTTGAACTTTGAATCATTGACTAATACATTTGTTTTTGTGAAGATGCATAAATGGGTAATTTTACTGTGTTCGTTTCAGAGTTCATTTGACCTCTTTTTAAGCTGTAGTTAAGAGCATTTTGAAGCAATGAAATTGTAAGATACATAAACAAAAGATGAAATTTTTTATCTGATGATATTCCAACCATTGTCAAAAATCCTTTTTGATGAAATTCATTTGTGTACGTAGCGATTTGGAGTTGAAATCTCCTTCTGCTTTCTTGTGGATGAATACCAATTGGTTTGTCATAGATCTACAACTGGAATTCTGAATTTGGAATCTGGGCTGATAAAATGCTATATTCCTCTGGTCATTTTTTATTATCCCACTTGTTACTTGAGAATGTCTAGTGGACCAGTCCACTAGTTAGTTTGTTCCAGGTTACTCTCCTGATTATCTGCTATTAATTTGAGAACTCAACTTCCAACCAAGGACTAAATGGGACACCACTCCTTGTGATATTTGAGGTGTATTATTAGAATTTAACAGAGTCTTCAGCTAAAATATTTACACGTTTTGAGATTGTAAACAGTAAACATGAATCTCTTGTAATGCCCTCAAAAATATGAAAATGCCGTAAATCCATATATTATGTTGTAATAAAAATTTGATGATGTAATAATATGGTTATGTTATATGACAAATGAAATGTAATGTAAAAAGTTAAAGAAAAATGCAAAATTGAGCGTTCAGGATGATTAGGGACGGTGTTTGGCGTCCTAAACTCTGATTTGTCAAAGCGCGGACGCTGGTCTATCAAAGTACGGACGCTGATGCTGCAGACGATAACAGGGTCGTCCGGTTTGAATCTGTCCAAGTCTGGGACAATTCGGACAGGTGCGGACGACTACGGATGAGAAAAAATGGCGTTCGAATGAATCTGTCCTAAAACTGGACACATTCGGACGATTGGAGACAATAGTACAGACGACACACCGCGTCCGAAAGATCAAAATTGTCCGAAAACCCATTTATAAAACTGGTGTCTTTCTTGTCCTTTTCGGAATTTCTCCCGATTTTTGGGATGAGGACACGTCCCTGGCGGTGTGGGGAGTCTTTTACTTAGCTCAAGATGGTTGGACCTCTTTCCTTTGAAAGGAATGGGAATCGACTTCTTTTCATTCATTATATATTTGAAGTTGTCTCCGTAGCAACCATTAGTTGGGAAGGGTAAGCATCCAACGGAAGTTGCGTGAAGGTGAGTTAGATTCATGTGAGCTGGGTTTTGTTCTTACTTTACTCTGAGGAAGTGATGTGAAATGGGACTATTTTATTATTTATCAAGTCTCAAAGAATATTATAAAGGTACTCAAGGTCAAGCATAGGTGGAAGTTCAAGAGCAAAGACCCAAATTCAGAAAGATCAAAGGAAGCCCATTTGCTTATTACAATGGAAAGAAGCCCATGAAGACAGGCTTGAAAGACAAGAAATCAATCAAAAGCTATCAAGCCGAAGATCAAGGAAACTTTTTAAATAGACCAAATATCTCAACTAAAAGATATTGAAGAAAGAGAGAGATATTATCTCTTAAGATAGTATTTAAAAAAAGATTCACTTATCTAGGAGATCTAGATCCACTTATTTAGGTTATTTTTTTTATTTAGTTTTTTTGTTTAATTTATCTTTGTAAATGGCTATATAAAGCCACCTAATTTTATGTTTTAAACAGTTGTTGAATTTTGAAAAAAGAAAGCTTTTGCTTTTCGAGAATTGGAGAGATCATTTTCTTCCTTTGGTGAGTGATATCTAAAGACCCTTTGGTGCATAATATCCAAAGTCCCTTTCATGTGAGTTATATCACGAAAGAAACTTGCAGCCGTGTCTTTATCCAAGGAGGTGAGAAGCGTTGCATTCATCCATCACGTGCGGTGCGTTCCGTGCCCACATCAGGAAGTTTTGGTGCTCTGTTGAAATATGGGTATTATATAGTGACAGTGTTACAGCTTGGACGTTAGAGTTCTGCCAAAATACAGCTTGGACGTTGGAGTTCTGCGAAAATAGGTAAGAATTGGAATGATGTGTGGCCAGTGGAGGCCTACATTACGGGTATGTGTGTTTTTTGTGTTTTGTGACTGTTATTAATCTTGTTCAATGATAAAAAGCTGTGTTATTTGGTGAACTGTCATTGAGATGTTGTGGTTCTTTAATCCTGATTTTCTGCAAAGTGTTAACTAAGTTGTTGTTTTGGATTGCCTTAACCTGAGTAGTTCAACGAGATATATCTTGGTTTGCATAGTTCCTTGTTCTAGAACGGAAGTTGAGGTAATTGTAATGACAGTATATGGGGTTAAATTGAATGAGTTACTAATCTACAAAGTTCTTATTGGAACTATAACAATGGACGTCATATTGGTTTTATAAACATATAAAGTGATGTTATATTGAACTGGATGTTAAATTGTATTCTTCAATGTCTTGTCAATAAACTAATCTTTGTTGGTGTAATTCTTATAAATTGTGATGTCTCTTTTGTTCAAAAGCATGCATAGATCTCTTTTATTCAAAGCATGCATAGTAGTTATAATTAGTTTATGTTCAACTGTTATAATTCATGAGTTCTTTTAAGTTAATGTGTTGACATACATGCATCATTTTAGGGATTATGAGATTGCTTCAGGTTGTGTGACATCCTAAATTTATTTAAATAGGCATGTGGGGGTTCGGGAAATCAATGATATCCTAGTAGGTCCATGTTGGATGGATTAGAAATTATAGGTCCATGTTGGATGGATTAAACGAGGGCTCATTATTTCCTGTTCTGAAATCCCCAACGTTCTCGTAACAAAAGAGTGTATACGGCCTGAGAAACCCTTGATATATATATATATATATATATATATTGCTTTTGAATGAGTGGGTTTTCTCATGGTCCTACGGTGTTTGTCATGTATGCACACTGGGCTTAATTGCATTGTATGGTCATGCATTACATTACATTTTGATTTTTACTGAGCGTTAGACTCATTGTTTTCCCCTGTGATTTAAGTAATGCGTTGGATGATAATAATAATGTGGAGGCGGTATCCAGGACGACGTTTTGGATTACCAGCCATTTTGACCTATTGGTTGTGGTTCAACACAGATGGATGTTGATAGTTTGTTGTGGGACTTATGATATGATAGAATTTTCATAGATAGACTTTGATATTTTGATGTGGGATAACTGATATAATGGGACTATGAAAAATATGTATGTTGTTAATATAGTTAGTAGTTTATCTATAAACTTTTGAAAGATTAAAAGGATTGTTTTGAACACTTTGATGGTAAAATATTAGTATTTTGGAAATTGTTTTCTGACACGTTGCTCGAGTTTACTCTGATAATTTACATTGTTTGTGAAATAGAAAATGAAAAATTTATGACCGACCATTGTTAAAATGTTAAATAAATAGAGGGAAAAAGTACGGGATGTTACATCTCTCACCATAGGTTGAAACACCAATAAGACACTCTTTTTCAAACTTGTGATATCAACTATTGATAATGTTATTTGTATGGCACGGTAATATCAAGTGCGTATGCTCTAGATATTAATTTTTCTGATGCTCATTTTTAAGACATATTCTGTTCACAGCTATATATGCTTTAATAGAAGGTCAATGAATGAAGCTTTGGTGTAACTAAACCATAAACAGGTTACTCATTCCATTGGCGATGATGATCTAAAACCCTCTGTGACGGCTGAGCCCGAGATCACTGAGATCGTTTTGTCAACAGAGGACGAATTCCTTGTAAGGTTCTTTTTAAAATTTTTATGTTAATGATAATGGGTGAGAATTAACAAAGTTTTCTTCTAGGTTATGGCTAGTGATGGACTATGGGATGCTATTAGCGATGTAGAGGTTGTGAGCATAATCAGGGACACTGTAAAGGAGCCAGGAATGTGCATTTGAAATTTCACAAAGCCCTCTTGTGTCCATTTGAAATTTCTCTTAAATTGATCCCTCTTATCCCTTCAATATTTGAGGGGGATAACAAGAGTTTCCAAGTCTATAAGAAGAAGATGGCTACTTCTCCAAAGTTGATGTGTTGTGTTTGTCTTGCGCCTTTCAAGCTGTTTCTTGAAGCTGTAACGAATATGAAACAAGAATAAGAAAAACTAGTTAGGAACCGAAACCGAACCAGAACCGAGTTCGGTTTCGGTTCCAGTTCCTCACTCTTGGAACCGAATGGTCGGTACCAAGAGATCCGGAATCGGAACCGAAAACCGGTTTGCCCACCTCTAATTGTCGTCAAAGCCTATCTCCAACTCCATGTGCATCTCACGCCCCTATTTTTACGAATTGATAACGAGGGAGGGGATTGGTCGATAACATCTCAAACTTTAAGGTGTCAAATTTAGGGGTGGGCAAGAACCAACCCGGAACCGACGATCGATTCTGGTTCGATTTTGGTTCTTGGTTTTCAAAATTGTATTTGGTTCGGTTCCAGTTCTTATTTTTATTTGCGGTTCGGTTGGCTGTTCTTGGTGTAGAGAACCGACGGGAACCAATGGCTTCTTCTATGTACCGAGGGCTTCTCGGTTCTTCCTCAGTTTTTGTGTGAAAGTGAGAAATGAAGCAGGTTTTTTGTGAAATGAAGAAAACAGCGTGGATGCATACATGGCCTATCGATCGCAACTATGCGATTCGGAGAAATAAAAATAGTAGAGACCCAGTTTCTTCTGGAGGCGATTTTTAGGTCATCTGGCAAATTTTTCCCCTTGTTTCTCCCTATACGATAGCATTGTCTAGGTGGCAATTGAGGATTGGACCACCTTATTGGGGTTGGTGAGATGTCCGTCAAGAGTGGCTTCTCCAGGAAGCCTATCCTCTTTCGTTAAATTGAGAGGCTGGAGCTCCCTGTTGAAGGAAAAATTCAAACAGAAAGGGGGAGAGTGAAAAGCAAAGTGTGACGAGAGAGAGAGAAAGAGAGAGAGAGGACAAGTGAAAGGTGAGAGCGTGTGAGGAAAGGAAAAACAGTGGGAGGTCTTGGCCTGTCCGTGAAGATGCTGCTGCTGCCATCGGTGAGGAGAAAACTTCATTAGTTGGAATTTCTCAGTTCTTCCTCAAGTCAACAAAGAGAGAGCGAGAAAGAGAAAAACAGAGCGAGAGAAAAACTTGCATTTCAAGTTGGGAATCAGAACTGACCGAAACCGAACCAGAACCGAAGCTCGATTCTGGTTTTGGATCCGGTTCCTTGTGGTTCTGGTTCTGGTTCCTTACTCTCGAAACTGAGAACCAAACAGTCTGTTCCAAGAGGTCCAGAGCTGGAATCGAGAACCGATTTGCTCACCCTTAGTCAAATTTAAAAAATTTAAAATTTAAGGTATCAGTTGAATGAATATTTAAATTTCAAAGGTTAAATTGATAATTATCCTAAATAATATGTAAAACTAAATGGGGGGAATAAACTAACACATTATATTTGTCGTCGTGAAGCGGATTAGCGTTAGACCGGCAGAAACGCCTCGAGAATGGCTAGCTCTGTGCGACGTATCTGCAGCTATCATGGTGTTGCTTTGCGAACCGCTTTCGCTCCTCTGTCCAGGCCGTTCTCTGCCGACGCATTGGTCGAGGTCAAGCCCGGTGAGATTGGTTTGGTTTCTGGAATTCCTGATGAACATCTTCGTAGGAAGGTACTATTTCTCCTCCCTTCTTAATCAGCACTTCTCCGGATCGATTGGAAACAGATATTAGTTATTTCGTCAAATAGGTTTTTTATTTAGCTTTCGTCTGGTGTAAAAAAATTGAAGTGAGAAGAATGGTTCCTGTGATTAATTATGGATCAGTGAAGGGCAAGTTATTGTTTACTAATTGAATTTCTTGGGTTGGAATAATTTTTTTAAGTGTTTTATCGCTAGGTTCGTGATTTTCTTGTCAAAGCTGTGTGATAGTGAGTAAAGTGAGAATTATTGTGTTGCTTGGCCGATTTAGCTATCTGCTTATTGATGAATGGGTATAATTTAGAAATGGATATTTTTAAATGATGGTTTGGTGTTTTCCGTGATACAAATTACTTATATAGTTCATATATCCACACACGGCAGGTTGTAATTTACTCACCTGCTCGAACTGCAACTCAACAAGGATCTGGGAAACTTGGAAAGTGGAAAATAAATTTTGTGTCCACTCAGAAGTATGTCTTCCAAACACCTTCTACTTCATGAACGTTTAATTCAAGAAATGTAATGACCTCTTCATCCCAGACATTGTAACGCAGATCAATTTAGAGAGTGATTCTAATAAACACCTGAATGATTTCTAAATGCCTAGAGGAATATCATGTCAATTATTTTATAAAGATGAAGCTTTAGAAATTGTATGAACCATATTGCTCTATGATTTTTGAACCCCACATTTGTTTCATATATCGATCACAAAAGTGCTAATGTATTTTTACTTGGTGATTTTGTCATTGACATTTCTTGCTTGAAGGTACAACTTATTTGAGTCATAAACTAGTGATGTATTAAAGGTATGAAAGGTGGATTTCATCTTCACCGACCAAATATTTTTTAGGTGGGAAAATCCACTGATGGGCTGGACATCTACTGGTGACCCATATGCTAATGTTGGTGATGCTGCCCTAGCTTTCGATAGTGAAGGAGCTGCAAAGGATTTTGCTGAGAGACATGGATGGGAGTACGTGGTGTGTGTTCTTTCTAACCAAGTTTAAGAAAGGGAAAGATTTTTATTTTTATTTTTAATATTTTATCTTCAGGAGAAGCATTGAGATCTTATTATTTATTTATTTATCTATTCTTGTATTTTCCTTCTCTTTCATTAGCAGTGAATTATGCTAGTTGTACAGATATATGATTTGGTCTTACTAATAACATATTAACAAAATCTCGTGTCTAGTGAGTAGTGTGACTCATGCTAAGTTGGAGGTGAAGTGTTAATTGAAAGTGGCTTGCTGCATTTCTTGTAACCCATGGTTCAATGTGTTCCTACGTTTCGTGAATTGAATTGCATTAGTCTAGGATTTTTTATGCAGAATTAGATGTTTGCATCATATAACAGTCTAATTTTATGAATTTTTTGCTTTGACATATTTTGATAGTAGCCTA
The DNA here is from genome assembly GCA_022433065.1 of Begonia loranthoides. Taxonomy (NCBI): domain Eukaryota; kingdom Viridiplantae; phylum Streptophyta; class Magnoliopsida; order Cucurbitales; family Begoniaceae; genus Begonia; species Begonia loranthoides. Next base: position 16,552,942 of record CM039471.1, read on the forward strand.
ATTGTGGGTCAGGCAGTTATAATACAGTGTATCTAACCTTTGAGAACAAGTAAATAGCATGGTCTGATCGCTCATTTCTGAATGATTTTGATTCAGCATCAAAGCTGTCTATTTTGCTCAAAGATTGACTAGTTTCCATTTCACTTGCTGATCTTTTCCTTTTTTCTTCTTTTGTAGGTTAGGAAGCACCATACTCCGCTAATTAAGGTTTTGTTCGATTTCAATTTCAATTTCTATTTCTCAATTGAATTACCATATTGCGGTCCATTTTTTATCCTACTGTTTTTTTGGGGGGTGTTTAGGGTTGAGAGGGAACCGAGTTTGTTGTTAATTATAGATTTCAAGTCTAACTTTGGATGTGGTAAAAATGAATCAAGAAGATGGAATGGAGGTGAACACGTAGACAACCTGGGCGACATATTGGTTGTGTAGTTAATTAATAAAACAAAGGACAAGAGGAAATTATAGATCAAAAGTTGTATAATGCCATTAATAAGCTATCCAAACAAGAATGAAGAATATCTATGAAGTTATAGATTGATTGCCAATCCTTTTTCCAACTCTTGCAAATCCTGACCCAAAGTACCACTACATACTGAACACATCTCACTAATTGGAGAGGGTTATAGAATTTTGCCTAATGGACTATCTTTCTATGTGAAATTCAAGATTTAGTTAAATACGACCCTTTTTTTGGTTTTTCTGTCTCAGGCGAAGGCTTATGCGGACAACTTCAAGTGGAAAGGTCCTCCAAAAACCCAGGAAGCGTGATCTCGGTATTTAACTGGTGGTGCTTCTCTTTTTCATCGTCAGTTGCAAGGATCAGAAACATGAGGTCTTTTCTTTTCCTACTTTCCTCTTGAATCCATTTGTACCTAATAAGTAGACTGCTTCTTGTACTTGCTGTCATTTGAGCACTAGACTTGCTGATGAAATAAATTCATTCACATTTTGGTGTAAAAGTCTTGTTTCTCAGCACAATGAGATTGTCTTGTCGAATTGAAATGAGTTTCTTTGCTCATGTTGCTCAAATTTTCTTACTTAATAAGAAATATGGTGCAAATCAGCTTGAAATCATTATCTGGAAGTTGCTCATTGAAAAATAAATGTTCTGGATCAAATAAATCGACCAACTTTCTTTATTTTTTTCCATAATTATTACAGATCACAACATCCTGATGGGTACATAATTTTACCAAAAAATCATATTACTAACAGGAAAATTTTAGCAACTGCTTGATCATCATACATTCATCAGACAACAAGAGTTCAATTAAGTACACCATCAACACAACTAATTATGCTCCTTTTCGGCGGTAGTAGCTTCATGTAATATTTGGATTTACGAGAAAGGTTGATCTTTCCTCTCCTTCTCTCTGGTATTGATTCAAATGAACATTCGGAAAAGCCACGTCGCACAAACCTGCGATCGTAAAGAATGTGCCGTTATTTTCTAAAACCGAGCATTGATACTCAAATTCCTATGTATATATATTTTTGGATAAATCCATTTCTTGATGAAAATTCGCATTAACATTCAGCCTATCATTCCAAATACAATTAAAAGTATTTTTCTAGCATTGTTCTTTCAAATTTTCTGAATATTTATCTCAAAATCTATCAAATGTCGAGAATAATTTATTCTCAATTTATTGAATCTAAATGACAAGGTTAAAAACAAACCAATCTGCTGTTCGAGTCGTGAGTAGAAAGAGCATCTCCAGCCCAAGGGAGCAGGCTTTCTTCTCAATGAAATCTGCAGAAATAAGCATATTCTAAAGCAAATTACTCCATCTTTACACATATCTCCGAAAAGAGAAGAACGAAAAATCGAGAGGAATATCAATGATAATGGGAAAAGTTAAACTGCCCCTACCGAGCAATTTGTCCCCTTGTCCTTGTCCTCGGCAATCCGAAGATACTGCAATGGCAGCAACCTCTCCGCACTTTTCCGCAAAGAAAGGAAAGAGGGCAGCACAGGCAATGATTTGACCCTCTCTCTCCACGACAATGAACGAATCCATAGAGTTAAGAAGCTGCCATTCGAAAACAAAAGACACAAAAGAGTGTAGCTATGATCAGCTCTGATATAAATCTTTTAGAAGTCCATAAAGGAAACGAAAAAAGTGATCATTGCCAACCTCTTCGTCTGTCCTCCGGACCAATGTGCCCGACAACTCAAGAGGTAGTATAATTTCTCTTATTCCACAGAAATCTGTCACTTTAGCCACCCGTGTACCCTCGTAAAGGTCGCTATTTTACTATACAAGTTAGTTGTCAGATGAAAAATAGCTTAATCAAGCAGAAAATAGCATCAACTTCGCCACCAACAAAAGTGACAGCCCTATTTAGTGTCCATCATCAGGCCCGAAGAAACTCGAAAGAAGAGCATTCAGCCTACCATATACACTTGAAACTTTTCTAGCTATTTGGCTGGTCAGAAATATCACCCAACAGAATTGAAATAACACCTAAACACAGACAAAGACGATTAGACATACCTAGCCACCATGGTCCCCAGGCCATCTCTTTTAAACAATTCCAACAATAAAACTCCACCTACGGTGCCATCTAACAGATGCACTCTTTGAACACCCCCCTATTTCAGAAAAGAGAGAAAAAAAATGCATCAGCTAAGTGCTCAAAGACTTGATAAAACAGAAGTCTATGTCGAGAACTCACTCTGCAAACAAATGCTGCTGCAGCCAATTCCGAAAGGTAACCATTTAGTCGACTTTTTCTCTCTCCACCCCCTATAGGGAAACCCTGTTCTCCCGTCCATGGTCCATCACCATTATTGAAACCAACGTCATTATGAAATTTTGCACTAAGGCTTTCACTATAAGGCTTTCCATTCTCAAAATGCGTAGTCCCATTCAGGCCGTTATGTCCAGGAAAAGTTAGATCTTCTTCTCCGACGACTTTCACATAATTGGCTGCTGTTTCACTTTGCTTGGCCCTTTCTCGAACCAATATGTCTGCTTCTTGAAGTGTCAGAAAACTGATAAGACGGCCACTTCCATCTAAAATCGGACCGTCGATAATACAAATAAGTTTGTCCGCCCCAATGGCCAGTGCACAAGCTGTTGCAACTTCATATGTGCTGAAATCCCAAAGCATAAACCATAATGAGCAGGCCCTTAAAATTTAATCTTGACTTCATCGACAAGTTAAACGGAAGTAAATCCACATTAAATTGATTTTCTTTCTTTAATCGGTAGGTAAAATTGTATTGATGAACGAAGTGTACAAATAGAAGGAAGCAACATAGACTAGATCATACATTATAAATTAGAGAAATATAAGATACATATATTTAGAGACAAAAGCGCCTCTACCAACTTAAAAAGAGTAATATGGGCATATTCCACCATTTTAGAGGATATAACAGCAAACTCTCAGAGATGGCAGCTATTAACAAAAATAAATTATAAGAACTTTCAAGGCATACTTGCAATTTAAGACTTCACCAGAGCTAGAATAGCCAAGATTGCTCAATAATACGATACAACCGCCGTCAAGCCTCTCACGCATCCGAGGCCCATCAACTTTCTTAACTTCACCTGTTGCCCCATAATCAACCCCATCAACAACTCCTCTTCTCTGAGACAGTGTTCAAGAACCCATTTAACACAGAGTGACAACTCCAAAAAAAAACACCAAAACTTCAGAAGAAGTTGAACATCAAATTAAAGAACTGCATGATTTTCTACCTTAGCAGCAAGAAAGTTACCACTAGCAACACTAACACCAACTTCGTGCAAACGACTGTTGTCCCCATGTCGACGAATGTTACATATGGAAGGTCCAGGAGACAGTTTGGCTTCTATCATCATCCGTATTCCTCCGGCTGCTTCCATGGCAGCAGCTAGTGATGCAGAATCAGTTATCCTGTACTGACCGTAATACCTAGGACTATTACCTGAAACCAGAACAAAACCCACTCAACCGCAAGCTATGATTTCCAATTTCCATATAGCTGGCAAGAAGGAATGAAACCACTCAAAATTTGGCTATAACGTATGTAACCCAAAAAAAAAAGTTAACCAACTAATTTTTTTAGTTCAAAAATCACGAGGCCAACAAAAAGGACTAGTTGATCTATAAAAAGGCCAATACAAAGCTCCACTACATGAATTTAGCACTTCAGAAAACATAACAAGCTAAACCAATGAGGTTTCACGGACCTCTCTCTGTCAAAAGCTTGTCTATCACCACATGGGTTCCTGGAACAATGACGAATCTGATCCCCAGATGATGAAGAAAAGCAATATCCTGCACCCCTTTAACTTTTAATAGAAGTTGACTCCAATAAGACTCGAACAATTAAAAAAGGTACTTCTTTTTTTCCAATATCCTTAATACTATATCTTTGTTTTGAATCACTGAGTTTAGACAGTACTTCTTTGATCTATAATCCTTTTAAAAAGCCAGTAAGATACCACGCAAACCAGACAAAGATCCATATAAAAACAATTTTTTATTCGGAAAAGAATGTAAAACAGGAGAAGCCCCAAGAGGGTTTACAGAAAGAACATCTGAAGGCTTGACTCTGCTCCATCAAAAGAGGGCATTACTAAAAAGACAGTTTTATGGTTCTCTACTCAAGAATTCTCATTGAAAATCGCCCTAGACCAGATACACCACGGATAGAGAAACTAGAAACCAAAAAAGATTAAGACTTACCTTGAGGATGGGATCCAAGAAAGGGCTGGAGACGATTTCACTCGAAATAATCACAACGAAAGTACCACCTCGGTGAGCCCACAGATAAGGCCACGCCTCCCTAAACCAACGCACAAACTGCTTATCCTCCAAAGAATTGTAACTCTCTTCCCAGCTACCATTTTCAGCTATGTTCAAGACATTACATTTGGTAGAAATTCCCCTCAACCCTTTCGTTCTGCCATCGTCCCGGACCTCCGACGAAGAAGGATTGACGGGCCAGCTCCCGCCGGTCCCCAGCCGAAAGCAATAGCGGGAGAATGAAATATTGGGAAGCAAATTCCGGGAAGTTGGCGAACAAATCCGAGAGATTTGAATGGAAGCAGCCATTGAGAAAGAGGAAAACTGGGGGAAGTTACAGTACACGCAGGAAATCAGACCCAGAAGCTGATAGCTAAGAGAAACTATAGAGAACGGAGCGGAGAGAAGAGTTTAGATGCAGAGAAGCCGCCATGAATGACAAAAGGTGGCGTTGATGGTATACTGTGGAAGAGGAGGAAAGGCGGCCAGTTAGCTCGTCAGACATTTTGGTGGAAGAGCTGGTTGTTAATTTGCATTCTAATATGGTATGTGTATGCATCTTGACTTGCCACCTTTATTTAACTCGGTCACCAACTTAGGACATTACCATTTACAAACACAGATTTCAGAACATTACCATAATTAAATTCAAGTTTAGTTCAGGCTAAAACACAGTTTGAACGTGAATTTAAACATTACATACAATTGGTATTTTTTTTTTTTTTTTGATAAAACAGATTTTAAATTTTAACTCGTTTGTATAGCGGATTCTGTCGTTAAAAAATTATTGAAATAATAATGTAATTTGGATGTAAATATCTAATTTTTTTTTTTTTTACTTTACACATTACTTTTTCTACATGTGACACTCTTTGTAATTTATCTCTTTCCCACTCTTTCTCACCTATTGATGGCTTATAATAAAGGTTAAAAAAGAAATGTTTTTACATGAAAAAGCTATTGTAAATAATAGTTTTCCACTAATAAGCACAGAAATTCCGGTAAAAAAAAGCATATTGAGTATTTCTGTAAGAAAAATAATTTTTTTAGTTTGGTGACAACGCTTTTAATTTTTTAGTAGGAAAAAAAAAACATTTTTTTCATGGACATTAATAAAATAACCAATGAATTATAAGGTCAGTATTAAGGCAATTACTAAATAATTTTCGTTCACAAAAGAAACACTGCACTATGGCAAACGAACGAAATAAATATCGTTATCACATTTTTCATAAAAAATTTCAATTTCTTTCCACAATGGTCATGTTCGCTTTCTACAGCAGACCCGTACATGAAGTATGATTTGTTTTCCGTAGTGGAAAATATTAATTCTGCTATGAAAACTATTCGTTCTGTCGTAGAAACTTGTCTTTCATAGCGGAAAATAAGTCTTAATCCATGGCGCTTCTAGTCAGAGAGGAATGAGCAGTTTCTGCTGCGAAATGAATACTTTCCTCCACAGAATGAATACTTCCGCCGCGGAAAGTATTCATTCCACAGAGAAAAGTAAGTCCTTGTCTTACGTTGTCTTAGTATATAAATTCACATTCCGTTCCGGATAGAGAACACTACTCTCAGAGTGATTTTCTTAGCGAACTTCGAACTCTAAACTTAACTTTCACTGTCTCATCCAATCTAATGGATTCTACCAGGGCTACCAAATTGACTCTAAAGTGTAAAGTTGTTTCCTCTTAGTCTCAACCTTAACCTCAACTAGAAACTGAATCGGCTGGTGACTATAATCAAAATGCAACCGAGTTCGTTCAAATTTCAGCACAATGCACAACCTGAGGTTGAAGCACAACTCCAACCTGAAGTACAATATCAACCTCAAGCACGACCAATATCTCAATTGGTCTGTTTCCAACCTATATTAGATCATTTCTGTTCACCACTCTTCAAGATTGAGACAGTGAACGATAGGTAGGAAGATGATAATAAACATCATTCAATTATTGTATCTAGAAGAGTAGATTTTGATTCATTGTTTAATATGATAATTTAAGTAATTGTTGAGGGAGCTGGATTAGCGGGTTTGTGCAGATTGGGCGGAAGTTACTGTGAGCGGATTATCAAACTATTTTATGCTAGTTTGGAGCTGTCTACCCAACCATTAAAAGTCCGGACTCACATGTTGGGATGAGAGTTAAGGTTGACTCCCAATGATATTAAGTTGTTACTTGGATGTTCGACGAAGGAACTAAATGAGTAATATTACTACGTATCTCGGGATCTAGATTTCATTAGATAGGAGTAGGTTTGGCATTGCTTCGATAGTTGCACCGCGATCTTGAGATTGAAGCGATCAAGAAGCCAAAGTCCAATAACTTGAATGCCAAAGCCCGAGGGATCTATAACATCATGATGCACACTATTCTACCATGTATCTCGAGATCCAAATTTCATTAGACAGGAGTAGGTTTGGCAATGCTCCGACAGTTGTACCGCAATCCTAAGATTGAAGTGTTCAAAAAACCAAAATCCAATGAATTGAATGCCAAAGCCTGAGGGGTCTATAACATCATGATGCACACTATTCTACCATGGGATCAACATCAAGATCATGTTAGCTGTATGGATCTTTATATGCTAAAGAAAATGTTCAACCGAAAGATGGTGAACATTAGATATGTGATTTTGAGTGACATATATGACGTCCTCAACAACTCTACCAAGATTTTACCATATAATTGGCTCATTTAGAAGATTGTTGAGCATAACGAGGTACCAATCTTAGATGAGAAGCTGAGAATCTAAGAGAAATCTGACGACGTCTACAATAAATTGAAAGTGAATTGTATAGGGATCAACAAAGTCGGAGGGGAATGGGTATGCGAGTCTCCATCGAAGTCCTCATTGAAGACTCGATCCATGGTTGCCCAACCTCCAACTCCCTTAGCTAGAAAGGCTCCATCTACCTCAGCAGGACAACCTCCATCCACCTTGATGGGATAGCCTCCATTTACCCCTCGGCAACCCATGGAGGATGATATTCTGCAGCCTATATCTCTACCCTCTCTTCAATTATCTCACTTTACATCGATGACTAAGGGGATAGTGGTCAACAGGATTGTCGGCTGGTTGGAGAGCCGATGGCAAAGAATGGAGGACCAAGTGGGGGAGCACTATCAAATAGTGTTGGACCAATTGCAAAGAATGGAGGACCATGGTCTATTTGTGCAAAACTACGCTTAACGCAAGTGCACATATGGCTAACAAAGTAATATAGAATGAGTAAAGTGTTGATCTCATTAAGATAATTTAACAATAATTATCTTAAGCAAAAAAAGATTAACTAAATTGGAAATGATGAATAATATTAAAGCAAAAATTATAATTGAAATAATAAGTGTACATATTTAAGCAAGATCAAGTTCGAATTGATTCATAGTAGATTTTCTCATTCACGTAATTTTTATTACAGATGCTATAGCAATTATGAAGATGGTCCAAAATTCTCTCAACTGTCAAGCAAATTACTTGACTATTTCTTAAGTTGTTTTCTTCAACTTATTGAATCACAAATAACTTAGACATCCTCAACAACTTGACCAAGATTTTGCCATATAATTGGCTCATTTAGAAGATTATTGACCATAATGGGGTACTAATCTCGGATGAGAAGCCGAGAATCTAAGAGAAATTTGATGTCGTCTACAATAAATTGAAAGTGGACTGTATAGGAATCAACAAAGTCAGAGGGGAATGAGTATGCAAGTCGCCATCCAAGTCCTCATTGAAGACTCGATCCAAGGTTGCCCAACCTCCAACTCCTTGAGCTGGATAGGCTCCATCCACCTTGGCAAGACAACCTCCATCCACCTTGGTGGGATAGCCTCCATCAACCCCTCTGCAGCTCATGGAGGATGATACTCTGCAGCCTATATCTCTACCATCTCCTCAATTATCTCACTTTACATCGATGGCTAAGGAGATACTGATCAACAAGATTGTCAGTTGGTTGGAGAGCCGATGGCAAAGAATGGAAGACTAAGTGGGGGAGCACTATCAAATAGTGTTGGACCAATTGCAAATAATAGAGGACCACATTCTATTTGTGCAAAACTACACTTAACGCAAGTGCACGTATGACTAACAAAGTAATATAGAATGAATAAAGTGTTGATCTCACGAAGATAATTTAACAATAATTATCTTAAGCAAAAAAAAGATTAACCAAATTGGAAATGATGAATAATATTAAAGCAAAAATTATAATTGAAATAATAAGCGTAAATATTTCAGTAAGATCAAGTTCTAAATAATTGATTGTTAGTAGATTTTATCATTTACGTAATTTTTATTACAGATGCTATAGTAATTATGAAGATGGTCCAAAATTCTCTCAAGTGTCAAGTGAATTACTTAACTATTTCTTAAGTTGTCTTCTTCAACTTATTGAATCACAAATAACTTAGAGACATTAGATTAATATAAATTCAATTGAACAACGTGAATTGAATAAATATTATATAAATATTCTTTTCACACGAATTAAAAGTACTTCCTATCCCTTTTTAAATTCTCGATGTTGAATCTTCTTGTCATGCCATCTTTTAACTTTTTCCTTGTAAATTTTTGCATTGTCATAAACTCCCAATTTGAACTCTTCCAACTCATCCAATTGTAATAATCATTTTTCTCTTGCAGAATGTAGATCTAAATTTATCTTCATAGTTGACCAACAAGCTCTATGCTCCAATTCCACAGGTAAAGGACAAGCTTTTCCAAAAACCAACCAGTATGGAGATGTTCCAAGTGGTATTTTGTATGCTGTCCTGTATGCCCAAAGTGCATTATCTAACTTTAATGACCAATCCTTCCTATTCGTGTGTACTACTTTCTCCCAAATTTCTTTATTTCTCTGTTAGAATTTTCTACTTGACCATTAGTTTGCGGATGGTAGGCTGTGAATACTTTATGGCAAACTTGTCAATAAACTTTGAAATTGCTTGTTGTAGAAATGAGTTCCTTTGTCACTAATGATAACTCTCGGTGTTCCAAATCGAGGAAAAATATTTTTCTATAAAAATCTTATAACAACTTTTCCATCATTTGTAGGTAAGGCAACAACTTCTACCCATTTGGAAACATAATCAATTGCCACCAAGATGTATTGATTTTCAAAGAACATTGGAAAAGAACCCATGAAATCTATACCCCATAAATCAAATAACTCTATTTCTAAAATATTAATTAGCGATAATTCATGTTTCCTTGAAAAATTTCCAATTCTTTGACATCTTTCACAAAATTTAGCAAATTCCTTAGTATCTTTAAAAAGAGTTGTTCAGTACAAACCTAATTGCAAGATTTCTAAAGTTGTCCAAATTCCTCTAAAATGGCCTCTGTATAGTGTTGTATGGCATTACTGTAGCACTGCATTTATTTCTTCCTCCAGAAAACACCTTTGTAAAAGTTGATCAGTGCACTATTAGAATAAACATAGCTCATTCCAAAAATAATTTCTGACATCTTTAAGGAATTTTTTCCTTTGTTGATATGCATAGCTGAAAAAAAGACACCACTAACAATATAATTAACAAAATCAGCATTACCATGAAATATTAGCAGTACCAATTTTTAGAAGTTTTTCATTTGGAAAGGACTCATTACTAGGTTTAGAATGGTAATTCATGCTTCCATTTTCCAATCTTGATAAATGACCAACCACTTGATTTTCACTACCCTTTATGTAACGACCCGGAGGCGGGCCTAACAGATTTGCCAAGTCAGGCGACCCAATCTTCGTAGAGAACCCGATCACCCAACCCAAAGCTAGGATAGAGCGGAAGTCTTAACATGAAATTAAGCCCCAAACCAAAATCACATAGGTTGAAATCCAAAAAGTGATTAGGAAGAGTCTAGTTAGTATAAAAAAAATAATAGAGAATATACTGTGAAGGAATCAAACCAAACAACACCAAAATAGCAAATCTCAAACATAATGAGACAAAAGGATCGCCGACGAATAGTCACCCATCCAAGGGGAAATCGAAGCACCCATCAAAGGGACACAAGCAACACTCCACAAATACCCTGTGCAGAACTCATGCACCAAACCTATACATCAATCTAGGAAAAATAAAGTCTAAGGGGGCAAGTGACAAACTCAGTAAGGGAATCTATACAAAATGCAATACATGTGAAAATAGTTTTTCTCATCCTCTAGAAAACAATTGTCATGCTTTTCATTTACCGCACATGGATTTTAAATCATAAATCTCTTTATCATTTTATTTAAACAAGCCTAAGGCCATCGATGTGGCTTCATCAAAATCCACTGTATACATAGATAGTCATACCACAAAATATGCCAACACCTTTTTCCATCTGAAAATGTTGTCAATGAAAAAGAATGGTCACACAGGGACCCATTCAGTACAAATTATAGAAAGACGAGCATCTTCTGAAAGCAACACCTCATGAGACAAAGGAATCAAAATGACGGTGATTTGAAGATCCAGCACGTCACTTGAGTTGTCAATGAGCCAAACTCAGCGCCGACACAACCTGTATAATCAAAGTCATAAATAAGGTTGCTTGCGATGAATTACTCATCAACTAGTTACCTATAGGATCCAAGTTAACAAGAGTTGCCGATGAGTGGAGCTATGAGCCATCACGCCACTTATCAAATAGAAAGGTGCTAGGCGAGCAAAACCCAGCGACTAACAACCTTCAATCCATGTAACTAAAACCTTGACCAGTTTATGGGGCTCAAAACCCAAGGATGTGTCATCCCCGCACTATCACCTTTTTGATTTTCAAGGCTTGAAACTCGAGGACATGTCACCAATGGCCTATCACCCTTTCGGACGTACAAACAATCAATCTTCTTACAGTAGAAAATTGTACGAAATAGACTCAAGATGCTTTTCCACCAAAACTGCCTAAAGCATCAAGATAATTCATCATCTCAATATATGTACACAGAATATCAAACAGTACAATGTATGATAAACTATACATGAGAAAACATACTTATACAGAAAAATGTACGTGTTGTTGAACAGTCCCTTCGGGTTTTCAAGTGCGGTGCAAAACCATGATGCAATACAGTGCATAAAGTATAAAAATCTCTACCTCAACGACGACCACGACAATCTTACTGACTAGCCAGTTCCACACGCTATTGAAAGTGGGGTCAAAACCAGTGATATCTCCAGAACCTATAACAAGGCCGGTGTTAAAATCTAAAAAATCATACGAGGGATAATAGATAAGTCTCAATCAAGACTAGGAATACATCAAGGGTCCTAGACCGAAACACAAAACCGGACAAAAAACCAGGTATAGTTGGTGAAGGAGAACGGAGTTTGCTAAACCCAACTCTGAGAAACAAACAATCCGGTTGACTGAAACATAACCACGGTCGACCTGACACCTCAATAGACAATCAAAAAGACCCACCAATCAACAAGACAAGGTGACAGTTGACAGAACATGACATGCTCGACCTAAACAACTCCGTAGTTGAGAAGACATAGTTGGAGCCATTCAAACCCAATCACGGTTGATAAGGCACAATGGTGGTCAACCTATACCAAGCAACAATTGATGAGGCAAAGCGAATGTCAATCGGGACCTCACAACTTCAATTAGACTCAATGACAGCCAACCAAAACCATTCAGTGTCAACGAGACACATCAACAGTCAATCGGAACCTCTTAGCGGTTGATAAGACACGCCTGTAACCAGACTCAATAGTTGAGGAGATTCATCTAAAGTCAATCAAGTATGAATTTATTGGGGATCGACTCAAAATCCATAAACCAAATCGAGCCTAAAACCTTACCATATGACAAGAATTTCCATCAATGAGTTACAAGGGACAGGTGGAAGGGTCCTATACCAAGTCTAGGAACCCAACTGGCGCACAAACGACCCAAAATATGAAAAAAAATACATTGTGCGGTCGACCAGAAACAGACGGTGGTTGACCAAAACGGCCACGATCGACCGAACATAAGTCCGCAATTGACTGGACAGGTGCAGTCGACCGGACCATCCGTGATCGACTGCTGTGGTTGATTGGATGCATTCTAGTCAACCAAAAATTGACCCGTGCATTCCCAACATGACCAGTCGATTGGACACCACGCAGAGGTCGACCGAGACGATGTCTGGGCGTAGTTTTTTGATAGAAAACAAGCAGTTTTCTCTTGATCTTTGACTTTCAACGACAAATAACCATGCATTGACCTCAATCCTACCAATATAAAACAACAAATTTCCCTCAAATTTGAGTTTCTAAGCTCGAATATGAGGTGAACCAAAATCTCAAACTTTAAACTCAAAAACGAAGGGGAAAAACGAAAATACTTACCAACTGTCTTCACAAAAGTTGTTAGTCTAAACATTGGGAACCCGAATCCGTCGTTGAAAATTTTCAACTCTCCAATTCGGACTCCCTCCCCCTCTAGTCCCTCTTCTCTTGGCCGCCGACAAGAAGGAACCTCCTTTCTGTGTCATTCTTCTTTTCTTCTTAATAATAAAAATATTATATATATATAATAAATCTAAATTAAATTCTAATTCAAATCCTGATTTGTTCCAAATGCTAATCGACAACGATTCCTTAGCCAAAATAATTTACTAAATTCATTTCCTTAATTAATTTATTGCTCAATAATATCCAATTTTATTAATTTTGACTATTTGACAAAAAATTCACATGTGACTGCTACACGACAAATCGAGTCAACTTTTCAACACTTAACCAAAAATCACGCAAAAAATGAACACGTGAAATTTATTATATAAAAATTCATGGATTTTACACTTTCTGTCTCTAATTTCTAAATCAAGCTCTTGTAAAAGCTACACTCATCAAATCAAAAATGGTTTGGCATCCTTCTTCGTTATTAAATATCTAATTACTGCATGATCAGAACATACCACTACTTTTGTTCTTATTAAATACAATATGAATTTATTGAATGCAAATACTACAACTAAAAGCTCCTTTTTGTGGTTGTGTAATTGAGCTAAGCTTCAGTGAGGGTTTTGCTAGCACAATTGATGCACCACTAGAAGGGAGGGGGGGGGGGGGGGTGTGCTCGGGTCAAGAAAGTAACATGTGAGTGGTTGATTTTTTGATGATGAGTTGTTCGACTGAGGCTTAGAAAGGAAGGAGTGGCTGGTCTTGTGCTGAAGGAGAACGACCTGTAATTTAGAGTTTTGATCGTATGCAATTTCATAGTCAGAAAAGCAGTCATTCAATAACGGCAAAAATATTACAGATTCAAATGTTTGAAACTGCCCGGTTAGATAAGCGGTCGAACGGCTGAAGGGGAGGGTGATTGACCGGTTGAAGAACTTCCTAAAATTGTCGCAAATTACCTTATCGAAAGTCCAACTTTGGAAACCAATATCTCCTTCAATTCGGAAGCTTTCTCTCTGAAATTTGGATCATGACTTCCTTGATGAATAAAGAACTCCTCCCAAAATAATGGGAATAAATGCCATGGCTTTGGAAATATGCTTGAGAGAATTAGATTGGTCAGAAATAGCAAGAAGTCACACTTGCACTCCCGTACTTCACCAATGAAAACTCCCATTGAAAGTTGGACACCTCTTCACACACTCTTCCTTCAAGAAGTAAGAGCACAAATGTCAATAAGAGAGATTACTCAACTTACAAGTAACCTCAATCTTGTGATATAACACACAAGAAACTTTCGATATAACTCATCAAATGTTGAAAAAGGAATCACTCCTATTTGCGAAATAAGCAAAAGCTTTTAATAATAAAACTTCAATGTCTAAAACAAACATACTAGGTGGCTTTATATAACCAATTACAAACATAGAATAGGAAATAATAATATAGGAAATAAACTAGTACTAAGCTATATCGACTATTACAAATGTCCAATTTCCATACTAAGTTTAGGTAACTTTCTAAAGTGATTATTTAAGTATTCTTTGCATGCTTTCTCTCCACATTTTCGTGACTTCTGGCAACTACTTTCTCATCAAGTTTTGTCACGTGGATGGTTGCCACATCCATGCATCAATCAGCCTTCCTTTTGTCCACTTGCTAGGCCGATTTGGAAATTTTTCCTATTCTCTTCTTCCTTTGATCTTTCTTGCCCTTCAAGCTTATCTTCTTAGGATTCTTTCCATAGTAGCAAGTGCATGGGTCTCCCTGGTTGGAAGCTCCTCCATTTGGGCCATGTTTGAGCTACCTTCCAAATTGTTGGAAAGGTAGGTGTTGATGAGTCTTTGAGCCCTTGCTCTAGTGAATGGACCTTGTAGTTCATCATCTTCATTGGGTTTTTGAGGATTTGACCTCAAATCTTCTTTAAGTTCTGGCTCTATGATAACCTCTTCATTATCTATGTACAGAGATAAGTCATGTACATTAAAAGTGGATGACACTCCATACTCTTCTGGAAGATCCAACTTGTAGGTATTGTTGTTGATCTTTTCTAGTACCTTGAATGGGCCATCGGCTCTAGGCATGAGTTTGGAATTTCTTTGTTGAGAGAATCTCTCTTTACACAAATGTAGCTAAACTAAGTCACCTTTTTCAAATATCATTTCTTTTCTTCCACAGTTGGCTGCCTTTGCATAAGTTTCATTCTTTTTTTTCTATAGTTTTCCTTACCTTTCTATGCAATTATTTTATCATGTCATCCTTCTTTGCTCCATCAAAAGTATCAAGCTCTTTGTTTGGTAAGGCCATAAAATTCATAAGAGTGTGAGGGTTGAATCCATATACTATCTCAAAAGGAGTTTTTTTAGTACTTTTGTGTATGCTTCTATTGTATGCAAACTCGATGTAAGGTAGGTGTAAGTCCCAATCTATCAACTTTCCATTTAGCATGCTCCTCAAAAGTGAACCCAATGTTCGATTGACTACTTTGGTTTGCCCATCAGTTTGTGGATGAAATGATGTACTAAATGGTAACTTGGTCCCCAAACATTTTCAAAGGCTCCTCTAGAAAGTGCTAAGGAACTTAGTGCCACGGTCGGAGACAATGGAGCAAGGAATTCCATGCAACCGCACCACTTCTTTGAAAAATAAGTCACCCACATGAACAACATCACCCGACTTGGAACACGCAATAAATTGAGCCATCTTGGATAATGTATCAACTACTACCATATAGTTTTTGTCCTTAATGTGCGAGGTAACCCCAAGATGAAATCCATACTAACCTCTACCCATGGATGCGTTGGAATCAGCAAAGGTAGATAAAGACCTTGACGTAGAAGTTTACTTTTAGCTTTCTTGCAAATAATACATCTTTCTATAATCTTTTGCACATCCTTGAGAAGGTGAGGCCAATAGAAGTTCTCTTTAACAGCTTCATAAGTCTTCTTTTCACCAAAGTGACTAGTCAAGCCCCCACTATGTGCCTCCTTTATTAGGAACTCTCGAAGGTTACAATGTGGAATACAAATTTTCGTAACTTTGAAGAGATAACCATTCATAAGATAGAATCCACCATGGGACTTCTTCAAGCACTTTTCATACTATTGGCCAAAGTTGATATCATCTTCATAGACATTCTTTATCCAATCAAAACCATAGAATTTGGCATCTAACTTGGTTAGGAAGGAATACCTTTGAGATACGGTGCTGGTCATCACATAAGTACTTTCCTTTTTTGACATGAGCATGGTAGACTTCATCCTATTTTCCCTTATCGATTCATAATCTTTGGCAACTTGCTTCGGGGGGAGTGGAGCTAGCTTGATCGTCCTCCCATTTAACTTGAATGTATAACCATTGGTGAAACCATCGTGTATAGTTTTTCTATTATATTACCATGGTCTTCCCAAAAGTAGGTGACTAGCACTCATAGGAACCACATCACATAAGACTTTATCCATAAAACTCCCAATGATGAACTCAATTAAAGCTTGTTTACTAACCTTTAGGGGTGGAATCGGTTCGGTTCAGTTTGGTTTTTGGCCGAATTACAACCGAACCAAGTTGGTTCAGTTTTTGTCTTGAAAAACTGAAACCAAACTGAGGACAACAACAAATCAAAATGAAAACTAAACCTCGATTTCAATTCTCATCGGTTTGGTTTGGGTTTAGTTTTGGTTTTCTTCCTTGTCTTTGAATTTTGGTTTTTCGGTTAGGTTGTTTGGTTTTGTAGTCAATTTTGAGTTCAATTTTCTTGGTTCGATTTTTTTGGCCAAAAACACTGCATGACAAATAAGTATCATCAAGGCCACAACAAGATGTTATTAAAGTCCCCATGGACAATCTATACATTATAAAATCAAAGTTAAGCTTTATATGCTATGGAAGATTAGAAAATACGAAACACTAGCCATCAAAAGATGGAATATCAACTCCCACGTGAATAACAATATTGGATATTAAACAACTTCATCAGAAAGGTTTTGCCAATTGCCATACAATAGCAAATCAAGCCATAATAGACATTTCTAGAGGAATTCTAAACAACTATATTGACAAATCCATGTGGAAACACCACTGTGGCCTCAAAAAAGCAAAATCGAAGAATTTGTTTTAATGCTTAAGCTGAATGTAATAGAGGGCAAACCAAGAAATAGATGCCCAAACAATACTCTAGTTCAAAGGAATTTTTTTCCCAAACCATGCCATGCTTAAAAAGTTATTGAACACTTGTGCGGACCTAAGAATAATATTCCAACAATCAACTACGTGCCATTCCATTGAGAAGAGAGAGGTCTGTAACTTAAAAGACAGACCGTAAATTGAAGAATTAAGCACGAATCTAAGACCTTTGAAAGGAATTTTCTTTATTTAAGTATATAGTGCAAAGCATTGACTAGACAAGTATCCACATAGTTAATAGTACTCACAGGTCAAAAGAGACCGGAGTAAACTTTGTTAATGCATTTGAAACAAAAACAAAAATCCAAGGGAGTGAAACTTCGACAAACATGTGTGTGTGAAGTTCACCCTGCGAACTTTTGAGTTGTGACTTCGAACTTGTGGGCTGTGCTAGAGACCAGAGTGGATGACTTTGGTTCAAACTTGCAAAGTGAGGATCGTGAGCTACCAGGTATCGTCGATTCGCTCATCGCAAGTGACGGGAAGATTTGATTTCACGAATTGCAATTTTTGCCAAGATACTCAGAGAGAGATTGAGATTAGAGAGTACAAAGTGTAAGGCAATCGACAGTGAGTTCGATTTGGGATTTTCGAATGAAACAAAGTACAGAGTTTAGGGTACAATTTTGAATTTTTTTTTAATATGGTCAGTTCGGTCAGTTAGGTTTCAGTCTTACCGGTTTAGTCCACTTAAAACTGACAACCAAACCAAAAGTTTTGATTTGGATCGGTTCGGTTCTACACAAAAAATTTATCCTTATCAAACCTGAACCGAACCAATAAAAACGTTTGGTTCAGTTTGGTTACCTGGTTCGAACTGACTAAGTTTGTAAAGAATTGGATGCAAGGTTGTTTCCATTCTGAATCTACTTATCAAGACCGTAGAAACTATGTTAGCACAACTTCCTCCATCAATAATGAGAGAGCAAACTTTGTCTTTGACTTTGTATCGGCTATGGAAGATGTTTTCTCTTTGATAATTTTCAATACCCACCTTAGTAGTGAGTGCTCTTTGTATGACCATAAGGAGATGACCTTCTTGAGCATGTAGGGTTTCCACTTGTGCTTCTTCCTCGTATGTTTCTTGTTCTTCACTTTCATCATCACTTTCTGTAACGACCCGAATTTTCATAAATCCTTTAAAATGAGTTAAAATTATGAATTTTCTTTTTTTTTTTTTTTTTTTGTAAATCAGAGTGCATCTAAACCGGATCGCTACCAATCATTCATAAAACTCGTTATAAAATTCCATTTTTGTAAAACTTATGCGGAAGCGTAAATAAAATCATCGTTTGTAAAACATAGCAGAAGCGTTATAAAACCATCATTTAGAACTTAGGGGAAATATTAATCATTTGAATAAAATGACTAACCAACTTAAATACACTTTAAATGAAACGTATGTTAATTACAACTGAGACACTTGATAAAAATCATTTTCTGTTTTACGTTTATGTCTGGCCAACCATGAGCATCCCTCGAGCAAACCCATCATCACTGTGTACTATTGTTGTTCTTTATCTTTCATTACTCCTAGTTCGTGCAATCCTCTACGTACAGTACTTACATCTAGACCACAAGCAACTGTAAGTCTAAAAAGACTTAGCAAGGAAAAAGGGAAAATGCATTATGCTTATGACTCTTTTTAGTTCATTTGGAATGGGGACCACCCAAACCAATTCTTTCGTTTACGTTTATTTTCTTTCTTTCCTTTCTTTCTTTCTTTACTCGTACTTCGAGCTGGAGATTAGAAGAACCCGTATGGATGGTATAGTGGGTCGGACCTAACCTCCTATGGACAACTAGGTCTCGTTCCCGATATGGTAGGGGCATTTCCTAATTATCAGACTAGGACTGCTACCCATCCACCTCCTAACTCGCTTTTCTTTTCATTCCTTTCCTTTGTCTTTTCATTATCATTTTACTTTCCTCACCATGCATGTGAGTACTACCCCTTCGGAGTACTCGCTACTTTGTTTCTATTAATATGATGCATGAACATACATTCTCAACCTAATATGATGTATGATGCATGAACATACATTCTCAACCTAATATGATGTATGATGCTTCACAATATTCATAATAATTAAAGTGCACATTAAGATAGAAGTAACTGGAAATGAAAGCGCATTGAACATGGAAAGTAATCGACAAAATGGAATAGCACACTCAACACATATCAATCGAGTAACAGTAGCTGAAAACACGTATAGGGAAAATAGAGCACATAATAGAATGAAATAATTGCACACCATAGAGAACAAGTACGACGAATTGAAACAAGGAAAACATGCTTGAATTAATAGAACAATATCATTCGGAAGAGAATCGAAAGCACACTATCACTAAACATGTAAATTATCCTAGCCCATTTATATGCTCCCTACATTTATATTTCTAAGTTATTATTCTATTCAGTTATTAACAAGCTCCTACGTCGATTTCATGTTTTTATTCCACTTAACTAACTATACTTGGTTTAGCAGAAAATACATACTAAAGACATGTGATCATAATCGAGATCTTAGGCAATACTAAGAAAATAATAACAAAAGCAATTGTAAAACATTCACTTGCATAATAAGTGTGATCCTTGAGACCCTCAACTTATTCACGTTACTTCATTCTCTTTTTATTTTCTTTACCATTCTACACTCTAGTAAAGTAAAACATTAATTATGAAATTGAAGTGCACGTTGAAATAAAAGTAATTGAAGACAAACTATAATTAAATTTGCGCATAAAATAAATAGATGATAAAGAAGCATGCGATTACGATTAACTAGGCATACTCGTTAAACTAAACTAAACTAACCATGGAAACATGCTTTAAACAATAAACAATGGATACATGCTCATTACATGCTCGAGATGATTATAATTAGTATCTAGTTAATTATCCTAAGTAATTTACATGCTTGAATCCAATTAAAATGGTCAGTTTATCTAACGTGCTCAAGTTAACTATTTAAAACATAAGAATTATCATACCTAGTTTATTTCATGCTTGATACTTCATTTATAACACCGAGATAATTTTACACGATAATTGAATACACAATCACAAGCTAAGTAAACGTGCTCACATTCTAACGTAGAATACGATTATTAAATCTATTAATTAACCTACTAAGTTTACATGCTCTTTATTTTTCATGCTCAACTTCTAATCAAATTACAAGCTACCGCTATTCTTTTACGTGTTCAAGTAAGCGAACATACAATGAATTATGTGTTGTAATTATTACTCCTAGTTTAGTTACATGCTCAAGTTCATTTATTAGTTATCCTAATTAACATGCTGATAGTTAATTAACAGGGAGACATTAATTCATAGAGCATTTCACATAGCAATAATAACACTATTAACACTAACAGTAGCATTTCAATACTAACATTAAACAGTTTATAGCAATTAACGTACTTAACAACTAGCAGTAATCATACTAAGCTAACAAAAGAATCAATTCATTCAAGGTACCCCATCCTTCAGTTATCATTCCTTATTACTCAATAATTTATGGAGTACTAACCATTCACACTATCAACAACTAATCTTCATAGAAACAACTAAATCTACATATCATTTCTCATAAGCTAACATCGAAGAAAGCACAACAAGAAGTCATTCAAGGAGACTAAACCAAGTATTAACTATAACAGTAATCATCACAGAGGAACTAGTAAATCGTACGAGGAGCTATCACCTAAGCAATTAATAGTAGGCATTTCAAGAGACTAACAACATACTTAACATCTAGCAGCAAACATTTAAAAACATTAACACTTAAACTGACACACCTATACTTGTGGTGTAGGGCCTCAATGGCCAAAACACCCCTTAATTCTTACCTCTAATCTTTGTTGCGCATTTGGCACTTAGTTGTCATCCTTCTTCTTTTCTTTTCCAATACCTACCCAAAATTGAAGGCGGACCTGCCACTATTATACCGACCCTTCACCTTGCTATTCGCGACTCCAAAGTCATCAATCGGTCGTCGTTGAGCTTCTGTCGCTACAACGTTCAGACTCGTGACCACTGTCGTGACTCGCAATGCCCGAAGCTACTCACCACATGTCGGTCATCGCGCACCCGAGTCTATCAGAAAGGATCTGGGCGCACCGTCGCCTCCTCTCGCGTCGTTGTTCTTCGCCCGTCGCCGATCGCCTCTCCCTATCCCAAGATTTCTCTCCTCAACTGAAGGAGCTCTCGGCCTCCCTCTCCCTTCTCCTGATTTCCTCTTCTTCCCTCTAACCTAATTCTTCTTCTTTTAAATTGTTGTTATTAATTTTATTATTATTATTTATTTTTATTAAATGTTTCATTAATTCTTAACTTAAAATAAATCCAATCAATTCCAATAATTTACTTATAAAATTTCATTCACATGGTAATTCAATTTATTCCATAAATCTTATTTACTCTAAATTATTTATCCTAACACGATAATTTAATTTATTAAATTAATATATATTTTAATTCTAATTTATTCTATTTATTTCTTAATTTATAGTTCGACGAATATGTCTTCAGTAACACCCCGATGATTATCCAACTTAATCCAAAATTCTCAATTTACACTCCAATTATATTAATTAAAATCCTATAAAAAGTCGGGGTGTTACACTTTCGATTTCATTAGTACCTTCTCTTAACACCTTTACTTTTATGTTCAGACATTGGTAAGCATAGTGTCCTACACCAAGGCATTTGAAACACTTAATCTCCCTTGTCTTTCGTTTTGATGCCTCAATAGGTAGTGTCTTGCTACCACTTGGCTTAGTGGTACCACTCTTCATGTTTGTTCCTTTTTCTTTGAGCTTAGATGGTGGCTTGGAGAAGTTTGTACTTCTTTGAGGGAATCAGCTAATGCTCTCTTTCTCCTTTTGCTTTCTTTGACTTTCCACTTTTAGAGCCAAACTTAATCATATCCTCCAAGGTGTTGTAAGGTTGAAGCTCAACAACATCTCCAATAACATAGTTAAGTCCTTGGATGAACTTTGTGATAGTTTGGTCTTCCAGCTCTTGCAAATCACACATTGTCTTTAAGGTCTCAAATTCACCGACATATTTTTCTAGTGATGAGGATCCTTACTTGAGGCTTTGCATTTGATAATAAAGCTCTTGCTTGTAATGACTCGGAATGAACCTTTCGCTCATGAGCCTCTTCAAAAGTTGCCAAGTTCAGATTTCTTCTCTCTCAAGTCTTCTCCTTGAACTAATGTTGCTCCACCATAGGCTCGCATAATCCATGAACTCAAGTGAAACTAGTTGAACCTTTCTTTTTTCTGAAAAAGTGTAGCAATAAAATATCTTATCGACCTTTTCCGTCCATTCAAGATAATCATTACCATTGCTAGAACCATTGAATGAATGAATGGATACCTTGACAAGATTCAAATCATCCCTTTGGGTTGGCTTTGTTCGAGTATTAGGGAAATCTTCATACTCGGCTTCCTCCTTTGTAAAATCTTCATCACTATCCGAGTGGGAAAACCTTTCTCTTGGCCTTGTCGATCAAGGGCTTCCCCTTTGAATACTTATTTGTTGTCAAAACACTTTCCAAAGTTCATCAATTTGCCCTTGCACACTAGGTTCAACTTCTCTTATTGGTGGCAACTCGGTGTCGAGAATAATAATTGGATTTACCTCAAGTTTTTACCATTTTATCTCTAATACCAAATGATGCGCCAACAGAAGAGGGGTTAAAAAAGTAACCTGTGAGTGGTTGATTTGTTGATGAGGAGTTGTTTGACCGAGGCTTAGAAAGGAAGAAAGAGTGACTGGTCTCTAGTGAATGGATCTTATAGTTCATCAATAATAGATTGAGTAAAACATCTTCTCCTTTTTCTAACCTAAAGTTGCACCCATAGAGAAGTCACTAGTATCACATAAAGGGAAAAGACCAATTTGGAACTGCTACAATGAGAGTGGAAATCAATTTTTGTTTCAGCTCGTTAAAGGCTTTGAGGCAATCTTCATTGAAATTGAATGCTATATTTTTCTTTAGTAACATACATAAGGGTTTTGATATTCTTGAGAAATCCTTGATAAATCTTTGATAGAATCCAACATGTTCTAAAAAACTTCAAATCCTCTTTACTGTTGTTGGAGGTGGTATTTCTTAAATGACTTCAAATTTTGCCTTCTCCACTTTCAACCCTTCTTCGAAACTTGATGTCCCAACACTATACCTTCTGATACCATAAAATGACATTTTTCCCATTTTAATACCAATTTTGTTTCCACTCATCTTTGCAAGACTTGTTCCAGATGGCCTAAACATGTTTCAAAAGAATCACCTAGCACTGAAAAGTCATCCATGAATATCTCTAAGCAATTCTCAACCATGTTTGAAAAGATAGCCATCATGCAGCATTGAAAAGTAGTTGGTGCATTGCAAAGGTTGAACGACAGTCTTCTGAACACAGATGTTCCATATGGGCATGTAAAGGTTGTTTTCTCTTAGTGTCTAAAAGTAATGGCGATCTGGTTATAACCATAATATCCATCCAAGAAGCAGTAAAATTCTTTTCCAGCAGCCTGTCCAACATCTAATCAATGAAAGCCAATGGAAAATTGTCCTTGCTAGTGGCTTTATTTAATTTCCTATAATCCATGCAAATTCGCCTTCTGACCATAATCCTTATTGGAATTAACTCATGTTGATCATTCGATGCCATTGTAATTCTTCCGTTCTTTGGGATGCATTGAACTGGACTAATCCAAGAACTATCAGAGTAGAGTAAATAATACCAGCATCAAGCCATTTTAGAATTTCCTTTTTTACTACTTCCTTTATCACTAGATTTAACCTTCGTTGTTGCTCTATAAAAGTACTGTGATCTTGATATAGCAGTATTTTATGCATGCAAATACTTGAGACAATACCTTTTGTATTTGCAATTATCCATCCAATAGCTTCCTTGAATTTCTTCAGTACTTTAATCAAACTTTCTTCTTGTAGCAATGATAGTGAAGCAGATATAATCACTGATAGTATAATACCTCAACTTTTTTTATATCGGAACTAAATATGAATAGTTGGAAAGTATTTGGGGGTATTCAAATTTATTGGATAATTATAAGGGTATTACCAAGGATGTATTCGTAAGATTATAACTTAAAGAATTTATTGGAAGATAATTAAGATTTATTTAGAAGTAAGGGTAAATATTATGGAATAATTGAAGTGAAAAATTTGGTATAAATGCATAAAATAGAGATTTCAAGCGACACATGGACAAAGAACCTCATCCGAAAATGGATAACACGCTATCCCCAAGTTTTGGGACAATGCAGGATGATGTGCATCACCCAAATTTGTCCACTGTCTTCAAACTTGACTTTTTAGACAGGACTGGATGAATGCGGACAATGGCAGACGACTAAGCTTTGAATAAGTCCAATTTCTGGACAATTTTGGACGAAGGCGGATGACATCGAATGATAGCGGACGCTGAGATTTTGAATCTATCCAATTTTTGGATAGATTTAGATGAACACGTACGAAGGCGAGGAAGCAGTCCATCCAAAATTGCAATTATGTCAGTAAAAGTGAGGATTTCGAATGAACGCGGAAGAGGCCAGGACGACTCTCCTCAACAGAAATGTCCCAAATCTGCGAATAATTAGGGTTTTAAATAATGGAAAATTTATCGTTTTTTCCATTAAAACCTACCTAGGAGACAGAGGAGAAGACTCCCCATGCCTGGGCACGCTCCTCTCCACGTCGACGCAGGCCTCCTCCATCCTGCTCAGTGTACGATGGTCTCCCTCGAGGTAAGGCTTTCCATTTAAGTCATCCCTCTCTATATTTTCTCCCCAATTTCCCCTGCGAGCGAGAGAGTTTCCTGCGAGAGAGAATCGTCAGGTGAATTGGAGTCCTATGAGAGTTCGTGAGTGTTCTAGAGAATTGTGTGAGTTTGTGTGATTTCTTCCAAGTGCTAAGTTGAGTTAAGTGTGGATGTGAAGCTCTGTAAGCTGAGGAATAAGCTGGGATTTCTATTGTTCGTGATTGATTTCTTCAACAGGTAAGGATTGGGTAGTCTTGGCCTGTGGAGGCCCTACCCATAAGTAGTGTGCGTGTGTTTTGTGTAAATTCCTATGAATTCTTTACTGCAACTAAATGCTTCCAATGAACTGCAAGTCAATGCTTTCTATGATAGAAGAATTTGATAATGTACTGCTATGATATGAATCGATGACTTGAATTGATGAACTGAAGATGTCTAAATGAAATGATATGTATGAATAAGTTGTTAACAAATTCTTAGATACTAGTTCTGCTCTTTTGGAAATGTTGTTTCTCATTAGGATAGTAGACTTAGTCTATAATGCCGTTATTTCTTAGTACTGGTTAGAAGTTGTAACTTTCTTCAATACGACTATGCATGAGAAATCTCTATTATGACTTGTGTTAATATTCGATAACCTTCAAGTGGATTGTTAACTCTAGCTAAAAAGATTTAAATTATGTTTTTCTTTCGAATGTACGCTATCATTAGTCCACTTATTTATAATCAATCTATGTCCTTACCTCGTATCAATTTATTAAGCACATTTCTAGTTTGTATCAATTTACTAAGTATGTTCCCGTTATCAATTTATTAAGCATGTTTCTATAGTTATTTATTAAGCATATTTCCATTAGCTATTTACTAAGCATATTTCTATAGCTAGTCACTAAACATGTTTCCTCTTAAGCTTGTTTCCGTTATCAATTTATTAAGCATGTTTCCGTAAGTTATTTACTAAGCATGTTCCCGTTATCAATTTATTAAGCATGTTTCCGAAGTTATTTACTAAGTATGTTTTCGTTAGCTATTTACTAAGCATATTTTCGTTATCAATTTATTAAGCATGTTTTCGTAGTTATTTACTAAGCATGTTTCCGTTAGTTATTTACTAAGCATGTTGCCGTTATCAATTTATTAAGCATGTTTCCGTAGTTATTTACTAAGCATGTTTCCATTAGCTATTTACTAAGCATATTTCCGTAGCTATTCACTAAACATGTTTCCTCTTAAGCATGTTTCCGTTATCAATTTATTAAGCATGTTTATGTAGCTATTTACTAAGCATGTTTCCGTTAGCTATTTACTAAGCATGTTTACGTGGCTATTCACTAAACATGTTTCCTCTTAGCTACTTACTAAACATGTTTCCGTTTAATTATTAATTCCATGTCTATACCATTGTACAATTCTTAAGCATGTTTAGTTCGTTCAATTTACTCGCTGCAATTTGACGTAAATCTCAATTCAACAACATGATCACTTGCCGTTTCTTTTACTGCTATGATCTGTAAATTGAAGCATGTTATTTGCTGTTTCAATTCATTGCTATATTTGTTCTCTGTTATTCGTTCTAATTACTGTTATTCATTGACATACGCTAATTTTGTTGTTCACTTTTAATTACTGTTATTCATTTGTGTGTGCTGCTCAATTATCGTTACTTTCATTTATATGCGCTATTCAATTATTGTTATTTTTAACTGTATCAACATACATCATGATAATAGAAACAAATAGAAAGTGCCACCTCTGGGGTGAGTACTATGCATTACGTGAGGAAAATGACAAATGAAAATGAATGAATGAAAATGAAATAGCGAGTTGTGGGATGGACGAATAGTGCGGATCTAGTCTGGTAGCTAGGCTACACCCCTACCTTATCGGGAACGGGACTAGTTACACACAGGAGGTTTGAAGTTGGTATGACTATACCATCACATGGGTTCCTCCAATCTCCCGCTCGACGTATGATTATGAATGAAACGTAAAGAAAAGATTGGTTTGAGACAGTACCCATTCCAAAAGAATTAAAGAGAGGCATGATTATATTGCATAACCTCAATTACTTACTAAGCCTTTGAGCTTACAGTTTACTTGTGGTGTAGGTACACACATGACAAAATGATGAATAGATGAAGGAGCAGTTGATGAAGGATTTGCACAAGTGGGACTTGTGGCTGGCTAGGTTAAGGAAAGTAAAAAAGAAAAGTAAATTGTAATTAACACGTAATTATTTGTTTAATATTCCTTAAATAAATTTCTTACGCTTCTGCTATGTTTTAAGAAAAGATTTTATAACTATGGTTTGTCACTACTTATAACGATTTTCATAACTAGTTTAAAGAAGGATTTTAACGATCTGACTTTTTAGAAAAGAACTTTGATTTAATTTAAAGAGATTTTATGAAAGATTTTAGTTATTTTATAAAGGTTTCAAATTTCACATATTTTAAAACCGAGTTGTTACAGATAGGGTATCCTTATATCCAAAAAAGCGTACTTCATATGTGAAGGTAGCTGTTTTAATTTTCGTATCAATGCTTATTCAATAGAGGGTTTTGTAACTTTAAACTACTCTTCTGTTCTCTTTAGTGCTTCAAATTACTTGCTGAAATTCTTGTAAAAGTGTATTGCTTCTTCTCAATGGTATGTTCTATTTTCCTTATCACATGTTCAACTTCCACATCTCAGCTCTTGTTTTGTTTGAGTGCTTCATGCTTAAAAGTCTAGAAATTTATTGAAAACAGTCTTTTGCCTAATCAAGGAATTTCATAGCTTTCAAAATATTAAATGTTACTTGTTGATCATTCACTCTCATTGTGACCTCCCCTTTTTAGACATTGATTAATGTTCTTCTAGTTGCTAAAAATGGTCTCCCCAAAATGATCGGAACTTCATGACTTGCCTCATAATCCAATATAATAAAGTTGGTTGGAAAAATGAATTTATCTACCCTTACCAAAAGTCTTCAATCTTTCCATGCGGATGAGACAATGAGCTATCCGCCAATTGAAGTGTAACAATTGTTGGATGAGCTTCCCTTATGCCCAATTTCCTACAAAATGTACAAGGCATTAGATTTATACTTGCTTCAAGGTCGCACAAAGTCTTACCAAAATAATTGCTTCTTATGGTGCATGGGATTGTGAAGCTTCTTAGATCCTTCAGCTTAGGAGGCATTTTATTTTGCAAAATATAACTGGTTTCTTCAGTCATTACTATTGTTTCATATTCCCCAAGTCTTCTTTTCCTTGACAAAATGTATTTTATGAACTTGGCGTAGTTTGGCATTTGTTCCAATGTTTCTACCAATCGTACATTAATGTGAAGTTGTTTCAGAACATCCAGAAATCTTCTGAACTACTTATCTTGGCTTTGTTTTTATAGTCTCTGGGGAAATGGTGGAGGAGGTTATTCCAATTGTTGTTATGTTACTAATTGCTACAGTGATGCTACAAAATCAATAATATCTTCTTCTTTTTCTCGAACAACTAGTTTTTCTTTCATCGTAATTTATGTTTGATTTTCTCCAATATACTTCTTTTGTTTTTTAGTAGGTTCAAATCTCTTCCATTTCGCACAACAATTGCTTGACAATGCTCCTTTCCTTCTCTTTTGGGCACCTTGGTATCATTTGGTAAATTCCCTAGGATCTAGTATTAAGTCCTTGGGCAATCTGCCCAATTTGAAGAGAGGTTGCTAAATTTTTAATAATAGTGCCTGTCTTTGCAGCATACTCTCTAGGAAACTGATCTGGCCTCGAGTGTTCTATTGGTGTTTGTCTGTTTTGTTGC
Source organism: Begonia loranthoides (assembly GCA_022433065.1). NCBI lineage: Eukaryota > Viridiplantae > Streptophyta > Magnoliopsida > Cucurbitales > Begoniaceae > Begonia > Begonia loranthoides. The sequence goes on from CM039471.1 coordinate 16,581,854, forward strand.
AAAGAGTTTTGAATTGGCTGTGAAAAACCTAGAGGATAAGCTGTTAGTTGTCTGTTTTGAGGTATCACATTATGTTGCTGAGAGTTCCATTGAAAATTTTTGTGTTCCTTCCAACCAATACCAACCAAGATTGTATTCATTTGAATATTGGTTGTTGATTTTGTTGTATCCCACATAATTTACTGATTCTGGGTTCGTAAGACATGAATTTATTATAATCATGAGGTTCTCCATAAAAAATACATGACATTTCTCTTGATATCAAATCGGCTGAAATATTCATTGTTTTGATAATGTTCTCCCATGATGAAACCTTGTCAGTAAGAGCAATGAATTCGTCTTATTTATGTACATCAGCCACATGTTTATTCAGTTGCATTTTCTCTAATAGCCATTGGTAATTGTTAATTGCCATTTTCTCTAGTAGCACATAAGCTTCATTGTATGATTTTGAATAATAATGCCATTGGCAGTAACATCAATAATGGATCTCGTTTGGCCACACAGTCCGTTGTAAAATGTTTCCAATTGAATCCAATGTGGTATTCCATGATTAGGGCGCTGTCTTAATAGCTCCTTAAATTAGTCTCAAGCCATACAATGATTCCCTATCGCGTTGTTGAAAACCTGTGATGTCATTCCTCATTTTTGCATGCTTAATAGGTGGATTATATTTCATTATATTTTTTTTGCCAAATCTCCCCATGTCGTAATGGAATTTGAAGGAATTGAGTTCATTCATGTGCGAGTTCTGTCTCTTAAGGAATATGGGAACAACTTCAATCGTACCACCTCTGCTAGTACTCCTAAGAAATTAAATGAGTTACTCACTTCTACAAAAACTTTAAGATGAAGATGCGGGTTTTCTGTAACTACTCCACTAAATTGTCCAATTGTTTGAAGCATTTGAAACATAATAGGTTTGAATTCAAATTGTAATGCCTATATTTAGGTTGAACTATTCTAGGGTTTAGATCATCAAGGTTAGGGATGGAAAAATCTTGAATAGGTCAATCTCTGTCATCAATAAATTCATTTTTTTTCCTCTTGATTATCCATGTTTTCTTCTATAAAAGCTTGCTCTTGTTGTTGTTGTCATCTTGTTGTTCGAAATGCCCTATCAACTCCTGGATCGAATGGTACAAGATCCTGATTATGCTCGTTAGGCATAAATTAATGGGTACCTTGAAGAAAACAGGAAATGTAAAATTTGAAGATATAACTATGTTTTAACAAAGATTACAATTATTCTAATTATCTTTGGCAACAATGTCAAAAACTTGTTTGTGCAAAATTACACTTAACACAAGTGCACGTATCACCAACAAAGTAATATAGAATGTGTAAAATGTCAGTCCCACAAGGATAATTTAACAATAATTATCTTAAGCAAAAACAACAATTAACCAAACTGAAAATGATGAATAATATTAAAACAAAAATTATAATTGAAATAACAAGTGTAAATACTTTAGCAAGATCAAATTCTAAATAATTGGTTTGGAGTAAATTTCCTCATTTACATAATTTTTATTACAGATGCTATAGGATGTTATGGCAATTATGAAGATGGTCCAGAATTCTCTTAAGTATTAGCATTCTATCAAATTGTTTGACTGTTTCTTACATTTTCTTCTTCAACTTATTGAATCACAAATGAGAAATTAGATTAATATAAATTCAATCGAATCAAGTAAATTAAATAAAATGGTATGTAAATATTCTTTTCACACAAATTAATATGAATCTTTGATTCTTATCTACTACTCCGTAAAACAAGAATATTTACAATCTATCTTGCCTGTCGACATAGAATGATTTATCTAATAATGTTACATTAATTCATCCACTCAATTTAATAATAACTCATAACAAAATAAATAATTACAAATTTCTCTCTTCTCCTCACCAATATAAAAATTAGCCATAATCAGAATACACATCAATATAATTAATCTAAGAATTTTCATAAGAAAATAAATAGAAAATTAAGTAAATCATTCTCTATAATCTTGATGCTATAGGGTGCATTAACAAGGATTTGTTTCCAAAATAAGAACTGATATGTGCAAAATTGCACAATATTCTACTGTGACGCTGGTAAGGTTTTTCAACTATATTTGAAGGAGTCACGCTTTTTTGTTAACTTTATTAATTAATTGTTCACTTACTCAAATATTATATCTTCTCTTTACTAAAGATATTATCATTAATATGCAAGCAAAAACAAGTATAATAAGTAAAGAGTAAGAGAGAGAAATGCAACCAATTTGTTACGCAGTTCGGCCAGCCTTGCCTACATCCACACTTCAAGGCTCCTCCTTGAAGTTTTCTTTCCTCAATAACCGCCTGGTTATATCTTATTGATCTTCCAAGCGTCAATCAAGCCTTAAAAAAACTTTTATGGGGCGTCACCCTTCAAATGTCTCACAAGTAAAGTGCGTAGAGGTTTTAAAACAATGAAGTACAAGCTCAAGAACCTAATCTCTTACAAAGTTATGATCTCAAGTTAAGGAATGAGAGGGATAGACTAAGCACTCATAAATTGAAGAGAAAAGTCAAAAATAAGATTGGCAGAATTTTGGTATATATTCTTTCTTCTTATCTTTTAAATTTGAAAGTACCTCTATTTATAGTTTTCTTTAAACTCCCAAGTCATGGGTGTCCACAATGTATCCATTGGAGATCCGTTAGACACGGCAAAAAAAGTAGCGGACGTCTGCAGTTTTAAGTTGTGCACTACCGCAGCAGTCATCCGCCTTCTTTGTATTGTCGACCACATTAATGTAAATTCATCCATTCTCAATGGCTGGACGTCCACATATAAAAACATCCCTTTGGACTAGACGACCGCACATGTGCGTTTTTCCTTCTGAAATACTGTTCGGGCGTCTGGATGTGAAAACTTAACTTTGGTCTAGATGATCACAACTTATGAGTATTTCTTCCATACATCATGTCCAAGCATCCACCTTTTGAATTCGGACGTCTGCACCGAATGATCTTCCCACTTCTTAAATTGGTCTTTCTTAACTTTGAGTCCTATAATTTGATATTTTATTGCATAGACTCAATAAACATGTTAGTATAATTAAATACTCATTTTCAAGAGTATATTCAATATAATAACTTAGAATATTATAATCAATTAATGACATTCATCATCAAAATAAACATATTTAGTCTCCTAAGTCAATAATCTTCGTCTTTTTTAGGATGATAATTACTTATTCTAAGTTATACATATGCTCCCCCAATATTCATGATATCCTTAAAAAAAACTTCATTTACAAATTAACTTCAATTACCCTTTCTCTTTACTGTTCTCTCCCCCTTTGTCATTATTAAAAACACTCATTGAAGGGATTTTTTTTATAAAAATTGGACAGTGTCCCCTATTTTCTTGCTCCCTTTTTTGCCATATAAACACCTTACATTATAAATGAACATACGTCCAAAACAACTAGAGACCCAAACAGAGTATTCAATACCATGAAGGAGTATCTCACATCATCAAAATCAAGTTCAAACATACAACAAATCATCAAGATTAAGTTCAAAGCATGTTTTACATCATCAAAACTAAATTAACATTTCAAATTCACAATCCAATAAAAAAGTTCATTAAGTCAACAACTAAAATTTTGTCCACTAGATTAAGCATGAGAAGAAGGTCTAATATTAGGCGACGGGTGAGCATGAGGGGCATCCCTAAGTCTAGCTCAGACATAAAGTTGTCATCCTCCACATCATCCATTAATTCTTGAAGCTTAGCCATTTTAAAGAGGAGATTAGCTTGCAAGGTCTTAATCTCCTACATTTGCTAAGAGAAACACTAAAGATCAGATGTTACTTGTTGAGACAAAACTTTGACAAAAGATGTTAGACTAGAGATGTTGGCAACGAGAGTGTTCTGATCCTCCTCAGGCATAATCCTTTGGTGAGAGAATAGAGGGTGAAATTTTAGAGGATGATCATCGTCCACTAGAGCATCCAAAATAGGAGGCGAAGGATCAGAGGAAGATGGAGCAGCCGAGGTGAAAGCATGTTGATTGGCCTTGACAATTCATTCACCTCGAACTTGAATTATGCCTATCCAACCTAGAGTGTGATGATCATATATATCTACTTCTTTTTCCCTCATACACGACTTATTAGAGGGTATCACAATATCAGAAAGCTCAAGAATCTTCTGAATTAAAGTGTTCCAAGGAATATTGTTATTGCAATTCATAAGGATATCCCCTATATGCCTTAAAACCACGTACCCTAGATTGAACTGCTTTCCATACAAAATTTTCTCCATTAGATAGGGATTCATACAACTTATAAAATCTTGATGTACATCACGAGGTAAGATAGTATGGGAAATGAGGTGATGGAGAACCCAAACTTTGATATTAAGGTCCTTCAATTTCAGTTTGTAGAAGACACCAATATCGGGATTCTAGTGGATCAAATGGAAAAAATCAAGCCCTTCTCCTTGAGCAATAAAGTCAGGGTCCTTAGAGATGTGATAATGTTCATCACTTGGCTCATTCATTGAAAAGTCAATAAAATCATTAATTGTCTTTGAAGTAAGCTTGATTTCTTGACCCAAAACATATGAGCAAACTACAACAGATTGAACCGAGGTAGTCAAATTGGCATCAAAGAGATGGATAAGTCTCTCATTAGTGTTATAACTAATATTGCATAACCCAAATAAGCCAATTCAAATAGATAGATGTCCAATGCCTAGAGAACTAAAACGTGAAAAATTTACTCTTCTGGAGTAAATGACAAAAATTTCTTTAATGTTAGATTCATAATGAATTTTATCATTTTCATACCTAAATTCAGAAGAGAAATACCATGTTGAAGGAGGTGGACGTGCTCGAGAAGATTTTCCCTGAGATGGAGTGGTTTTCCTTTTCAACATAAGCTTTGATAATTTTGACGTCATATTGCTCAAAGTGATAGGAGTTCAGAGGAGGAAGACTTAGAGTTTAAAAGAGATGAAACAACGATTTAATGAGCAAGAGAAGAGGGTAAATGGGAATCGAGTGAAGGAAATAATTCAAAGAGAAATTAACAAATGATGAACTGGAAGTGATGGAAATCGCGATAAAGGATGTTCTGCCCTTATAGAGTCGACATTGTGGGTGCTCAGATTATTAAAACGCAAGCGACTAGATCCAACTTAAAAAAAATTTTAAGAATCTCTAAACACTGTGGTCGCCTGATCTTTTTCATAAAATGACCGATTGACAGGAAAAGTCATAACAATCTAAGAAAATAATCCCTTAAGTATAGGTTAGAAAGTTGATACAATATGTTTAGAGGCAAATGAACTTTTGTTTGCTTTCCCATTTGGCAAAACAACACAAATTTTATCCATTTTAAATGTGACTTTTGGAAGACCCTTAACTAGATTGTTTCTAAAAATCTTAGCTAAAATATCTATTCCTAATCTTATATGTGAGGGCCAATAATCAATGAGGAAATTTGCACTAAAACACTTCTAATCAAGGCATAAAAAATTATTCAAGCCTAGAGTATAAATATTTTCATTTGAACTAACCTCAAGCATGCATAGTCTTGATTTATAAGAGTTATTGCATATTGACTAATATTTAGTAAATTATGTTTCCACCCATCAACAAATAATATTTTTTCAATGATACGGATCGAAGAATTATCAATATCTCTGATACCAATGATTTAACCCTTTTGATTACCTCCACATGTTGCATTTCCTTTCTTCTTGGTGAAGGAAGTAAGTTTTGAGGAGTCTCTTGTCATGTTTCTTGAACATCCATTATCCAAGTCATTCATCCTTTATGAGAGAAGCTCCAACCTTTAAGCAAAACTTAATTTTTTTTCTTAGGTACCCAATTCTTTTTGGGTTCTTGATAGCTTGCCTTAGTTCTTTTAAGAACCCATACAAATTTAGAGATAGTCATTTTATAATTCAATTTTAATGGACAAGAAAAAAAGTTATGCCCTATCGAGTTACATGCATGACATGTAGATGGATTAACAAAGAAATTCTTATAAGTCTTTTTCTTTTGAAAAGATTGATATCGTAAACTAACTTTATCAAAAGTAACTCTTTGTTTATCTAATAGCATGTCTAAGTTTTTACTCCCATTAGTAAACTTTAGAACAATAGCATTCAAGTCAACATTTTTAACTTTCAAATTGATAATTTTATTTTTAAATGACTGAACACTACTAATATGCTTTTTCACAAGATTTTCTTTTTTCTTTTTCAACCATTTATATTTAGATTTTAGCATGTTAAATTGGTCATGTAATTTCTCAAATGCATCTAATAATTCATTTTCATCAAAATTATCATCAAGATTACTAAAAGAGTCATGTATCTCATCCTCCTTAGTCTTGAAGCACATATTTGCCCCTTCTTCATCCTCGGAGGATGAATCATCTTTACTCTTATCCTACAAGGTCGTCATTACTTTCTTCTTGAAGTCTTTTGTGCCTTCTGTGCTTGAGGGCACACAATTTTGAATTGACCCGGCCTTCCACATTCAAAACAAATGGTTTCTTTCTGTTTTAGTGGTCTTTCTTCTTTAATCAAGATTTTTTGTTAACCTTATAAATTAATTGTTCACTTAATCAAATATTATATCTTCTCTTTACTAAAGATGTTATTGTTAATATGCTAGCAAAAATAAGTATACTAAGTAAAGATTAAGTGAAATGCAACCAATTTGTTAACGCAGTTCAGCCAACCTTGTCTTTGTATGTACTTCAACTCTCCGCATTTAAGATTTCTTTCATCAGTAACCTCCCCAATTATATCTGATTGATCTTTCGAGCGTCAATCAAGCCTCACAAAGACTATTACAAGGTATCAACCTTCAAATGTCTCACAAGTAAAGTGTATAGAGATTTTTTAAACAATGAAGTACAAGCTTAGGAACCTAAACTCTCACAAAGATATGATCTAAAGTTGATGAATGAGAGAGATAGGCTATGCATTCAGAAATTGAAGAGAAATGTCGAAAATAAGGTTGACAACACTTTGGTATATTTTCTCTCTTCTTATCTTTCAAATTTAAAAATGCCTCTATTTATAGTTTTCTTTAAATTCTCAAGTCATGGGCATCCATAGGCAGGCTTCGGGTGCCTACAATATATCCATTGGAGATCTATTAGACACAACAAAAATACTCAGTGGACGTCCATAGTTTTAAGTTGTGGACTACCGTGGGGGTCGTCCGCCTTCTTTTTGTGGTCAACCGCATCAGTGTAAATTCATCTGTTCTCAATGGCTCGACGTCTGCATGTTAAAACATCCCTCTGGACTGGACAACCACACATGTGCATTTTTCCTTCCGAAATACTATATGGGCGTTTGTATGTGAAAACTCAACTATAGTTTGGATGACCACAACTAATGAGTATTTCTTTCATTTATCATGTCCAGGCATCTGCCTTTTGAATCCAGTCGATGGACAACAGGTGAATATTCTTGTACTACCCCTTGTTGGTCCTGAGGAACGGAGGAGGCTAGGTTAGCTGAAAGATAGCTATCAGTTCAAGGATGCAAGGTGTCCCAGCTTTTTCATGGTAAGGTTGTCCGCACCGAATGATATACCCACTCTTTAATAACATGCAACCAAACACTTGTACATCCTCATAAATTTTGGATTGTGCGATAGATCAATCCTATCTAACTCAACAAGAAGTGAGCTAGAGGGATTAGACAGCCAAAACTTCTCCCCGTACAACTATATAAGCATGTATGGTTCATTGTTATCCCATTCATTTAGTTTTCAGGCTTCATTTCTTACCCTTCTAGCAAGGCTACATGTAATGTTTACATTAATATCCTTCCTGAATGTATCAATTATGGATGAAACATCTCAGTGGGCCTGACTTTTGAATCTGTCTAAGTATTGAGTTGCCACCTATTTGGTAGAGATATGACAATTTTCCATCTTTCGTGAGTAAGTGTGAATGTCATTATAGCTCTTTATTTAAAATCTAATTTCACCTTGCATTTTTGAAGCTTGTATCCATCAAGTGCATCCTTTCTGGCACGCAACCCTCAACCGATGAGAGTCACTATGCGTGAACTTTATCCCATACTCATTCTTCAATGCATAATTGATGATTTCTTCTCTAATTTTGTTCAATAAACTATACTTTTTCCCCAAACACATACTAGCAAAAGAACATTCTGGTTGTGGTTGTGACCTACTCGCCCCCACGTATTTGCCATTGGATTTTCATAATAAACAGAGCTTCTCCTCCTCTAGAGTGGGCGATATCAAATGCACCTCTATAGCAGCTACGTGTCTGAATGCACAAAGCTCTACCTCCAATCTATAGTTAACATATTCCTAATCGCTGCTTTCTTCTCTCGATGCCATTGGTGAGAAACAATTAAGAATGCTTCAAATTCATCTAGATGTGGAAAGATCTAGGGTTTTATAAGATAAGATAAGCCTTAGTAGTGTTGGGTTATATACAAGATTATTGACGTTTTTGTGGCGGAAGGCACGTGTCCACTGTGAAATGATTATTTTATGCTGCATAAAGAGTATTGTCTACTCCGCAGAAAGAGTAATTTTCGCAGCATAAAGAGGTTTTTCCATTGTGAAAAGAGTATTTTTCACAATAGAAAGAGCAATCTAGTCAGAGCAATTTCCTCAACGAACTCTGAACCCTAACCCTTACCTTCACAGTCTCATCCTTTACCCTTACATTTTCTCTCTTCTTTCTCCTTTCTAGTTATGTGTTAACGTTAAAATGATATAGCTTTCACTTAAATGACATAATTTCAAAATCAATTCGCAACTCATGACTTAAAGTTTCAATTCACAGCTCAAAGGGTGGTTTCATTGACATAATAACATCTATTTATAGATGTTTTGAATACAATACATCAATCCATATAGAGAAAAACTATCCATATAGAGAAGAACTCATGACTTAGTTTACAATTAATTTACAAACTCATATGAAAATAAACACATATATACTTGCAATGCTCTTGTTATCACTCTTCAAATACCAAAAATCTACTTTCTTCCATATTTTTTGCAAAGCTCAAGAAACCTAGAGATGGGTTAGGTTTTTTGTCGAGTCACTTAATATCGCGCTCTTTCCACTTCCACCCAATCATCATCTTTTGTGTCGAAATTTTTTTGAAGCTCATCGTCTAGATATACCGAGATTGAACGTCCTCTATAATAGTTTCTTGATCGAATTCATATTGCTCATCGGTCTGGACTATCGAAATAGGCTCCACCTTTATTTCTGATACATTTTCGTTCATGGATGGTGCTAAGGGAATTAGGGTTGTCGCTTGCTCTGGCAGCGAACATCCTTACCACTTATATAGATGGTGTTGAAGGTTGCTCAACATCATTTTTTATTACTAAAAGATGTCCATGGATTAGGACTAACTATCTGTAGCAAAAGACATGTGTAACGACCGGGTTTTTGTACACTTAAAACGTCGAGTTTCAAAGCATTTTTTCATTAAAAATTTGCATAGCAGAAAACTTGTTGTAAATAAAAAAAATGATTGGGAACATTTGCAAAGAACAATGAATCAACTACCATGAATAAAATTCTTTAGATTAAAGTATTTACAACTTACAAAACATTCTTTAACTTACACACATTTTTCCTTTTGTTTTTAAAAAACTTTAGCTTAGCCACCCACAAGATGCGCAACATATAAATCCTCCATCAACTGCTCCTTTTCTTGTTACCGTGCATACCTACATCACAAGACTTAAACTATGAGCCTAACACTCACTAAGAGATAGAAAATATGCAATGCACATGCTATGCAATTTTGCAGTTTTTGTTCTAAAAAAAGAATATATCTTTTCTATCATTCAACTTATATTTGACTTATCAGTCCAAATGTTGGAGTTCAGGAGAAAAGATACGTCCTATGGTTCATGTTGAGCTTAACCGTCATTCAATCCCGACATGGGATGAGATATGTTCATTAGGGGTGTTACCAAATAGGACCGTCACTGATCTCCCTCACTCTCAACGCCCTTTTTACATTTATTCACTCCACTTCATTTACATTTAATGATACAATGCGTAATCATACAGCCTAAATGAATGCTATCTGCTTTGGGTGAATTCAGTCCGAACAAACTTGTTCTTAGGCTAGCGTCTCATACCACTAGTCCAAAACACATCCACTTGATATATACGAGCATCCATTTATCATTTTCAAAACATATGCATAAAATTGTTTTCATACATTTTCAAAACTATGACGCATGAGCATGATTACACACCACTTAACATATTCTAACATATTACCAATACAACTTCAAAGCATGATCATAATCCTTTAACTTAAAGTCTATTAAACATGAAACATTAAAGCATCAAATAGCAAATCAAACAACATATCAAAAGCAATACATCCTCAAGTGACAACATGATAAATACTTAGCAACTATCAACACCGGTGTCAAACAATAATAACAATCTACTCTTGTGATGTAACCCATGAAAGGTAAAAGACATGCATCTATTCCTTATCTTTATTCATTGGAGAAGATCAAGACACAACTCCTTTTAAGTTCCTCTTCTCTTTTTTTTTTCACGGAGCTCACCTCCCTTCCCTCTTCTCATGGTGTCTTCTTTCTTTTCTCTCACACCTCACTTTCTTTCTCTCACGGAACTCACCCTCTCTCTCTCTCTCTGTCTCTCTCTTCTCAAGCTTCTCCTCTGATACTCTCTTCTTTTGAAGCTCTCCTTTTTCTCTCGCGATTCCTTTGTTTTTTTTTTTTTCTCTTTTCTCTCTATTCCTCCTTAAATCCTTCTCTAGTCGACTTCAAGCATGAAGTGGCATCTCCAGGAACAAAGCTTTGGTGAGTCATCACCATTCCATCCAATAGAAACATGACATTCAGCTTATTATAGGCAACTCTTCACATTACCAGTCGATCAAACCCTGCAGGTGATCGCCCGCAAAACAACCTAACAATTGACTCTATCTAATTTTCCAGAATATTGGTCGATCACCAACACCCAGTCGATTGACCACCAATCCAACATTTACAATCTGTCATGATCGAGATCGACCACAAACCCACCTGATCGACCGCTAAACTCAAATCTACCTAAAGATTGGTCGTTCAACAATCGACCACCCAAAATCCTCAATTTTGAATATGTTGAATCTGCTTAGAAGGTGAACGACCGCACCTCACTTGGTCGACCACTAAATAACAGAGAACCCTTGTTTCCCCTATTCTTTACATACACTAGTCGATCAATCCTTCAAGTGATAGACCACTTCTCCCAGCAAACTCACTAAAACATATAAAATCCTCACTTCAACAACCATACACCACAAATCATTAATCCAATACCATTATCATACAAAATAATTCTAATTATCCTCAACATCACCATTATCATCCTAATCTCATAAAACCAAAATTTCGGGATATCGCAACATGTTTCCTTCCACTTAGAAAAGAACGTCCTTGGATGAGAACGAATAGTTTTCACAGCGAAATTGTTATTTTTTGGTGTGGAAAACAAGTCCTACTTGATGTTGGGTTTGTTGCAGAAAGCGAACTTGTCCACTGTGGAAAGAAATTAAAATTTTTAATGAAAAACGTGACAACGATTTTTGCTCCTTTTATTTCCATAGTTTAGTGTTTTGTTTGTTAGCAAAATTTTTTTAGTGGTTGTCTTGTCATTGATCTCATAGGTTAGTGGTTATTTTGTTAATTTTCCTAAAAAATAGTTTTTTTAAGTTTCATTATAGAAACACCAATGGTTGAGAGGGAAGGAATTTGGTTTTCAATGTGATTTGTTGTTTTGATGGTATAAATAATCACAAAAAAGCCTGTAAAATCAGTTTTTGGATAAGTTTATCCATAAAATTAGCAGTTTTATTACTTCATTATAAAACAAAAAGAAATAAACAAAACAATCACTAAACTATAGGACCAATGATAAGTCAATCACTAAATAATTTTTGCTAACAAATAAAACATTCAACTATGAGAAATGAACAGAAAAAGCATCGCTGTTATGTTTTTCGTTAAAAAAACATTGTCATTCCATTGTGGAACGTTGTCTTTCCGCAGCGAAAAGTGAGTAATTGAAATATGACTTAGGAAAGATTATTTTCCACAGGCGGAATGATTACTTTCCGCTTTGGAAAGACAACATTTTACCTGTGGAAAGATTACTTTTCGTAGAGGAAAGATTTTTTTCTTCTGCGAAAAGTAATTTTTCTGTGGGCAGAATGTTGTCTTTTCCTCACGAAAAGTGAGATATTGGTTATAAGAACTGGACGATGACGACTTACGATGGACTAGGAAGAGGAAAGAGAAGAAGATGATAAGAACTGGACAGGTGAATTCAAGAGAAGAAGTGAAACACCAAAAGATGTTCAGAAAATTGAAAACAGAGAATTGTTTTCAACGACGAGAAGACCATGTCAGAGCTTCACTCCATCGTCTTCACGATAAGATTGCTTCAATTATTGCAATTTTAGCATAAAACTAAAACAAATTAGAATTGCAGAGCAGTAATGTTTTAGCATCATCATCTCGGTAATGTTTCTTTCAACAGTTAACGGCGATATTTGCATCATTCATTTCTTATAGTTGAACATTTTATTTGTTAGCAAAAATTGTGTAGTGATTGACTTGCCATTAATCACATAGTTAAGTGGTTGTTTTATTAATTTCCGTAAAAAAAAAGTTTTTGAAGCACTTGTTTTTCCAATAAAAATAGTAGATTTTTTAAGCTTATTACAAAGTTTTGGCTAATTCTAATAAGAACAAAAAAGTAATATTTTTCTTGTAAAAAAAAAAAAGAAACAGTTTTGGTCGGAGAGACAAAAGACTTTCTACGTTTCGGCGATAATATTGAAGAGAAAATGAAGCGATCTGTAGACAGGACGTAGATATACTTGTATCGTTGTCCAATTGGTTACAATTGACAAAATGTGCTCACGCGGTTTTTCTGCGATTTTTGTTGTTAGCTGGTTTATTTTTCTAATTTGGGAGCTAATTTCTTATTCACAATCTAAGTGCTTGATTCCTGATTTGTCAATTTGAGCAAAAATGAGAGAGAGAGAGAGAGATGTACTTCTCAAGTTTGGATTTAGATGTTATTAATAGAAAATTTTCAATTTTTTTACTTCTTAATTTTTATATTTTGAAATTGATTTGTTAAATTTTGGATAATTTATTTGAAATTTTGAAATATGTATATTTTTGAGATATTCTTATTTATTTCATTCGTGCAAGTTTATATTATTTTGGGAAAATAACAAACCAACCATCATTCTTTACTGTTAGTAATAAAACAACCATCATTTTTTTTGCTAACTTAACTACTGAACTATGAGAAAACGTCACGGCAACCATCACTATTTCATTTATAGTTAATGACGACAAATCGTTATGGCTTGATGACGAACCGCAGAGGCTTGATGATGACGAACTACGGAGGCTTGATGACGACGAACGGAGATGTCCAAGGCAGCAACAACGGACGAAGTCTGTCAAAATTAGTCGGCCAAGGACCGTCGAATGGAGACTTCCAAGGCAGCAATAACGAGTGACGTCCATCAAAATTCGTCGGCCAAATACCGTCAAACGAAGATGTCCAAGGCAACAACAACGAGAGACGTTCATCAAAATTTGTCGGCTAAGAACCGTCGAACAATAATTCAACAGACTAACAAAGGACATCAATTATCAGGGAACGTCCGTCGTGCCCATTGGAATGATGGTTCATGGCTGTTGGATCGGGAACGGACGTCCCTTGATCGAAATGGACGGCTATGATGGAGTTTGTCATTCTCCAAATGGCGATGACGGACGTCTCTCGGTCTAAAATGGACGTCCTGCTTCCCATTTCAAAAATCCCTTTCATGGTCGTTGGATGGAGAACGGACGTCCCTTGATTGAAATGGATGGCTAGAATGGAGTTTGTCATTTTCCAAATGGCGATGACGAACGTCCCTAGTCTCACAACGAAAGTCTCTCAACTTGAGATTACGTCGTTCAGGTTGAAACAGACGTCCGTCTGTGGCCGATGGACGTCCGTTGTATGTTCGCCGGACTTGAGACGACATGGTCTCAACTTGAGACAATGTCGTTCAAGCTGAGACGGACGTTCGCCGTTTGCAGACGGACGTCCTTTGTATGTTCGAGGGACTTGAGACGACGATATCTCAAGTTGAGACGACGTCGTTGAGGCTGAAACGGACGTCCCGCGAACATAAAACGGACATCCCGCGGTGGATTGTGAGTACGTCATTCTGCTCATAACGACGTAGTCACAGGGACGAGCGTTTCACGGTAGAATTGAGATACTGGACAACGACGACGGCGATGAAAACTACTTTCGACAAAGAGAAGATGATCGGAAAACTAAAAACGTGAAAATTGTGGACCGAACTATGCCAGAGCTTCCCGACATCATCTTCTCAATTACTGTCAATGTCTATCGACGAAATAATAATTAGAATCAAAAGTTCACCAATAATGTCATTAGAAAATGTGACTACGAATATAATATTGTTGGAAAACGTGACTGTGAGGTCGTCGACGGATATTGACGATAAATATAATAGTGATGGTTACGATAACATTTTTTATAGTTTAATGATTAAATTGTCAATAAAAAAATAATAATTATTTTATCACTGGTAATAAAAAATGATGGTTAGTACGGTTTTTCCTATTATTTTTTATGGACGCTTTTTAAGTTTTGGGTTATGATATTTTATTAAAGCTTATTATTGTTAAGTTGAAATGCTCGTTCTGATTTGATTTTTCATGATGACACATGACAGACGTTCGATTGAATCAATAATCTGGAGTTTCTCGATCATTGCCTCAATAATATTCTTCCTCCATTCAAGTAACAACTTATACAAGTCTGCCTCCATCACTTCACCCTTTTTCTCTCTTACCCACCCAATAATTCATCTTCAAGACTGTCATGAGAATCGTAAAACTCTAATACCAAACTGATAAGAACAAAAAACCCAAAAAACAAAGTAAACACTATTACAAGAAAGAAAGAAATGCATTCAACCAAAACTCAAGACTAGAGTTCACTATCGGACGCAATTGGGACGCGGGACGGTCCGACTTTCCCCTAAAGTTCTGACTAGTTGTAACCTGTCTATCTTCCTTTTGTCTTCTTTCTTCTCTCTCATAGATCGTGATAATTGCCACGTTATACATTAAAGGTAATATTTTCTTTTCTAATTAATTATTTAAGATTTAAAAAGAGTGGTGCTGTTACAACTTTCAGGGGAAGGCATCCCCTATTTGTAGCGATTTGTGGGTTTGAGAAACGACTTCTCCACTTATCTATCTATGCATCACAGAGTGTGTGGAGAGGGGGAATGAAGGTGAGGAAGAACTTTGAAGGAAGAATGTGCCTAATTCAACTTCATATCAATGATTAATCAACTACACCATACATGGGTAGTAAAAATTTGAAATCTTAATCTTCTAGTGATCTCGGAATCTTGGGAATCTAGATTTGTTGTAATGTTTTAAGTCTTCTTAGTACAATATTGTCTACTTTAAGCCGAAACTCCCACAGTTTTATTTTTGGAGTTAACTTAAAATGCATTGTACTAGGTATAAAAAAAAACTCTACTTATAAATCATTTACTTTTTACTTATTCTCCCAAGTGATGTAAGATTGTGTACCCCTACTATTATGGATTAGGCTTTCACAATCAACAATATCTTGGGTCATCATTGACTTCATAGGGCGAGTTGCCATAATCTTTCTCCTTTGGAAAACCAACGTTCTTGTCTACCATAATTTCGGTTGAGATTTAGTTTTGATACCATTTATAATATCCTCAATTTTCACAGTAGAATATTATCCGCATTGGGCTGAAACTCATATAGTTTTGTTCTTGACGTTAGCCGAAAAATACATTATACTAGGTATGGAAGAGAACTTTACTTATAAACTATTCACTTTTCACTCTTTCAACTGATGTGGGATTGTGATAGCCTTTTCTGTAAAGATAAGGACAACCCAAGATAGTATTGATTATGAAGGTCAAGTCCATATTAGTGGAGTTGCACAATTTCACATCATTTGTAAAAGTAAAAATCGAATGGTTTGTAAATAGAGTTCTCCTCCTTATCTAGTACAATATATTTTTGGATAATCTCAAAAATAAAATTTTATAGGGTTTTACTCAAAACAAATAATATTGTATTATAATGACCGTGAAAGTTTCATTTGTGAAGTGAAATTCTATTTTTTTGTCGAAAGATTAGTGAGTGGCGGCAAAGAGTAGATATTGCTGATATTATCTTCAAAGGGAGCATAGACTTCACGAAGGTATGAGAAAAATAGCCGTTTTTCTTTCGAAAATTTATGGAAATTTTGGATTTTTGGTGAAGAACTTTGTTTAAAAGGATTCGGACTCAATTTTTAGAGAAGAAAAATAGAGATTTGCGTCGCTAGAAATTGACGATCGACAGAGGTCTGCAGAACTGAAATTTCTCTCTAAACTGTTGGAGGAATTTTTAGTGTTTTAATGCAAAGGTGGGGTTTTTAGGATTGAATCAGAGATTCTAGGAATAAAAATCATGCTTTGATGTGATGCTATAGTATGTTGATAATCTGGTTGTGCTTAGTCAGAAACCATGGGGAAACTTGTGAGAAAATTGGTGGGGTTCTGAACTGAGTGTCGAAAAAGTATAAATTTGACGCTAATCCATGACTCAGTTATCAGTTAAGCTGTGGCTCATGATCCATTTTGGGCCAACCTGGATTTTTGATTCATTGGGCCTCGGATCCGATTCCTATTTTGTTTTTGGGCTCAATTTTAGTATTATGGAATTTTAAGGCCTAAAAAAGGCATCTTAGGTTAGGAATCGAGACTTGACCCACTAATAGTACTAATTGGATTATTGAGCTTTAGACAGTGGTAAATTCAGTTAAGGTAAAAATTTATTTTATATCTAATATTGCATATATTGTTTTATGAAAACTTATGGAAAAAAGAGAAATCAACCATCGTACTTTGTGATCAATGACAAGTCAACCACTAAAGTATTTTCGCTAATAATTTAACCACTGAACTATGAAAAATTGACTGAGTAAACACCGCGGTTACGTTTTCTGTTAAATACTGTTGTCATTCCTCTGCAGAACGTTGTCTTTCCTCTGCGAAACATTAGCTTTCCGCAACGGAACGTTAGCTTTCCGCAGCGGAACGTTAACTTTTCGCAGCAGAACGTTGTCTTTTCGCTGCGGAACTTGAATCCTTGAAATATAACTCAAAAAATTCGACATTCCACAAAGGAATGTCGTCGCTCCACAGAGAAATGTCGTCATTCCGTAGAGGAATGTCCTCTTTTCGCATAGGAATGTCGTCTTTCATCAGAGTAATATCGTCTTCCCGCAAATGAATGTTTGCAAATAAAAAAAAATTAATTGTCTTCTTCGTAGAAAAACACAGACAACACAGACAAGCCGTGATTCTCCCATGGACTGTAAAATAATTCTAAATCATCTGAAAAGTAAAACATTAATATTTTTTTACAAAACCTTCTAAATTACAAAATCTGAAATCTTCTACATCCATTCTTTAACAAAATCTGAAATCTTCTAAATTCATTCTCCATGGATATTAAATCTTTTCTACTAAAAGTCTCTTCTAAAATCACGAGTTATTTCCATTTTTTCCATGGGTATTTGCTATTTTCCACTTCGATTTTTAGAAAGTTAATGGCGATGTTCATGACGACGATTTTTCATAGTTCAGCGGTTAAGTTGTTAACAAAAATACTTTAATGGTTGACTTGTCATTGACCACAAAGAACGATAGTTGATTTGTCATTTTCCCAAAACTTATTTTGAGATGTATTCTCATACTTTATGACATGTTCTGTTTTTATGACAGGTTGACTATATATATATATATATATATATTGGATATATTTTTATTTGAATATGCACATTTATTTCTATTGATCAACTTGGTCGTGTGAACCAAGTGTTTGATCGACCCATGTGGGAGTCTTGCTTTGTTATGCACATTCAACCGTTGGAGAATGTGTTTGTTTGTTAACTAGAATAATAAGATAGATGTATGTGTCGTGTCTCTATGTGCAAAACCCTAAACGTGACTAGACTCATTCGTGGCTTTGTAATCACTGAGTATCGCTGTTATTATTGTATGTTTATAACATGGTGTATCCGATGTAACGACCCGGTTATTTATTTTCTTTTAAAAATGCATGAAATTTAAAACTTTTGTAAAATGACTGAAATCTTTATTAAAACCTTTTAATATAAAATCAGAGTTCTTTTCTTATAACCGAACCGTTAAAAATCCTTTTACTTTAACTCGTTACCAAAATCGTTATAAATAGAAGAAAACTATAGTTATAAAATCTTTTCTCAAAACATAGCGGAAACGTAAATTCCTTTTTCTTTATAAACGTAGCGGAAACATAAATAATTCATTTAAAGACAATTAATTAAAGTATTACTTTATATCTTACAAATCCTCTTCACATTCGTTAGCCTAACCAGCCAGAAGTCTCGTCTGCACAAATTTTTCATCAGCTGCTCCTAAATCTGTTCGTCATTTTCCCTCGTACTTGCACCTACATCGCAAGTTATAAACTATGAACCTAACGCTCAGTAAGTGATAATATCTAATATGCTACATGCTCATGCTGTTCCCTTTTAAAAATACTATGCAGTTTATGTTCTCATCTTTTTGTTCTTATCTTTTATCTTTTACGTTGTAATTATTATTTTTCTATTTTTTGTTATGACCTCTGATATAGCAGCAATGACATAATTTAAAGCTTGCTAACCATTGACAGTTCTTCTTATCTTTTATCTTTTATGTGACCTCTAATATAGTAACAATGACATAATCCGAAAGCTTGCTAACCATTGGCCGTTCTGTCTCGGCATAATCTAGGGACTGTCCTGGCATAATCCAGGGACTTTGCAACCGTTATGAGCAGCAATAGCATAATCCAAAAGCTAGCTAGCGACAATGACATTATCCAAAAGCCCACTAGCGACCGTGCCCACTAGCGACCGTGCCCACTAATGACTGAAACGGTCTCACATCATATCATTATCTTTTCTTATCTTTTATTATTATCTTCTTTTTACTTTACTTTACTTTTTATTGTTTATTATTCGTTTATTATCTGTTTCACTTTTCATGGTAAAATGGATATTCCTACAACCCAAATGATGGTAGTCCGTTTCGGATAATCAGCCCTCGAGGACACGTACACTTAGCATCTGTAAGCATCCCTTAAACCATTCTTTAAAACCATGCACAAAATCCATTTCCATATTCTTTTGAAAATCGTGATGCATGATGCTCATGAATGCATACAATTTCTAACAGTTAATATGGAAACATAAATAAACATTCAACGTGCGAATCACAGAACGTGCTATAAAACTGTAGATATGCTGTAAAAACAAATCAACTAATATAATCAATTAATCTACTTATAATCTCAACGTCTTTTGTATTCTAATTCCTTATACGTTACTTGCTAAAATCTCTTAAATGAAACTGCTTCATTAATTACTACTTAGCTTAATTAGTTAAACCCAATATTCATCACCATGCGTTTGTCCAATTAATGACTCAAACCTAAACCATCAGAGCATATTACCAAAGCTGTGACTAAACAGGTTTATTTTCATAAAATACTTTAATCCAATCAATGAACATCCAAGAACAACAGAGGACATTTCATTATTTTTCATCCAAACAGCAGATTAACCAACTAATTCCAACATATTAACGTTCCATTGCAAGAGAGCATTACTAAGATACAACAATACCCATATTTGCAGAATTAATACCAAACAATAGTGACCCAAAATGCATAACACAAATTTCTCAACAACATTTGGCATAACCAAACAACACAACAATGTATCACACCTAGTTTTTTGTCATTTTCTACAGTCCACTCTTCACATAAAACACACAAGAAAAATGAAGGAATTGTTCTCACTATAAAGATCCGAGAGTAGGAAACAGGCCAGCTGCCCTGTTTTCATTCCTCCAAAGACACTCAGCCATCACTCCAACTCCAGAGAACTCCCTCTCTGTCTCTAATTTTTCCCATATTCACTCCTCTCCCTCTACATTTCAACGTCACTAGAGAAAAATGAAGGAATTAATTACTACTTAGCTTAATTAGTTAAACCCAATATTTATCACCATGCGTTTGTCCAATTAATGACTCAAATCTAAACCATCAGAGCATATTACCAAAGCTGTGACTAAACAGGTTTATTTTCATAAAATACTTTAATCCGATCAATGAACATCCAATAACAACAGAGGACATTTCATTATTTTTCATCCAAACAGCAAATTAACCAACTAATTCCAACATATTAACGTTCCATTGCAAGAGAGCATTACTAAGATACAACAATACCCATATTTGCAGAATTAATACCAAACAACAGTGACCCAAAATGCATAACACAAATTTCTCAACAACATTTGGCATAACCAAACAACACAACAATGTATCACACCTAGTTTTTTGTCATTTTCTACAGTCCACTCTTCACATAAAACACACAAGAAAAATGAAGGAATTGTTCTCACTATAAAGATCCGAGAGTAGGAAACAGGCCAGCTCCCCTGTTTTCATTCCTCCAAAGACACTCAACCATCACTCCAACTCCAGAGAACTCCCTCTCTGTCTCTAATTTTTCCCATATTCACTCCTCTCCCTCTACATTTTAACGTCACTAGAGAGCACTCCGCCGAACCCTAGCTCGCAACCTGCGTCGCCGGCAAGTTGAAACCCACAACCACTCGATCGGATGTCGCCTTCTGAGCTCGAGTTCGAGCCGATCTCACCCTCTCTCCCTCGCTCAGTCTTCTCACCCTCTCTCCCGTTTTCTTTCACAAAATGGATGAAGGCCAACTCCATTCCCCCCTTTAAATCCCTAAACCTGACCGAACCGGTGATAGGAGAACCAATTTAACCCATTCCTATCTCCTTCAACCGATTTCCTTTCCTCTCTTCTTCTGATTTATTTGTTCCTATATTCTTCCCAATTTAATTTAATCTCTCACTTAATTTTTAATTAATTATTCTCTTACCTCTTAATCGCAATTAATTTTCACTTAATTAATACTAATTATCATCCAATAAATTTTCATAAATTATAATTTAATGAATACGTCTTTGGTAATATCCCGATAATTATCCAATTAATCCAAATATTTCTAATTACTTTCCAATTATCCTTATTAAATTCTGATATAAAAAGTCGGGGTATTACATCCGAAGTTTATGAGTGCCTCAATTTTCACTAAGATTTTTGAGTTGTATGGAAGAACCCTATTTTATGTGTATCACGCTATAGTTGAATATTTTAACTCTTACCTTATTCAATGTTTTCTAACAAGTTTTTATAAAATATTTTATACTTTGCATAGTCACTCATTTTTCTTCACTTCAACGCTAAATATAAAACTTTATCTTTACTGCGTTTACTCGATTCACCCCAATTATCAAGTTTAGTTATTTCTTTCATGTAGGGCTTTTTTTATTGATGAGAAGAGACACTTGTTAGTACATTTTGTTTTTAGTTGGATTAGTGATGTGCCACAAGCCTCGCCTTAGCGGTTAATTTTATTTTATTTAATTTTAGTTATTAATTCAATGTTTTGACTTATTTATGGTTTTTGTCATTAAGATGGCTATTTTAGTCTAGGATTAGAATTTGTTTAGAGGTTGTTGAACCTTGAGCATTGAATTAAAATTAGAGATGTCTCTCTAGTGGGTTCTTGAGGGTTGCATCTCAAAATCGTACCATTATTATTCAAGAGTGACAAGTTTGAGTGTAGCAATTTAGTGAAATATCCATATAATTTGTTTCTGGTTAGAACGAGAGTGAGTTTCCATATTCATCTTTGTTTCTTTTTTGTCTTTATTTTTTAATTCTGTGGATTTCATTCGTTAAATTCGTATCATTGCTCTTTTAGAGTTTTGAAAGGATCGTGCTGAAGGAATTTCTTTGGATTTTTGGAGTCGAGGCTTGATTCAGAAAATCTAAAAGCCTCTAAAAAATTTGCGAAACGTGGGTTCGGCTTCACAGTTTGCCACTTCTGGTCAACTACTTACATTCGTCTGGTCAACTGCAAATCTTCTAAATACTGATGTTTTTTAGAGTTGTGCATCTCCGATCATTTGCATCCCAGCATCCAATAAACCACATCTAGTCCAGAAGTAGTTTAATTTGAAGTTGTTTGTTTCCAGTCGACTGCAATTCCACTACCTATCATACGCTTCCTTCCGAAAGTCACCTAAAGCGCATCAATTATCTTGTTACTTTTACTTTTCCCATAGTTATTTTTGGACATATACTATCATGCTCTTTTGGTATCACAAATGAACCTATGAGTTAGATCAGTATGGACCCGCACTTTTAATTATTTTGATAAGCCTTCTACTTCTTATAATAAATTACAGTTAAAGGATGGATGATTCGGTTCTCTTGTGAGTCAGGTTGTTCTCTGTTTTGTCTTGGGTCCTCTGTGGGTTATGAAAAAAATTTTGGTATCAGAATCAGATTGATATCTTGAAAATGACTTCACTAAAAAAATAATGTGATAGTATATAATAGACTTGCAATTATTGTGCATAAGGATGTTTTATTAAAACCTAATATGATTTTGAGTCATCCTTATATTAACTAGAGGAGAGCATAGGATATGAGCATGAACGATAAGGTGGCAAGTTTTTAATATTTTTATAGCATTGAGAGAAGTGCTACTAAATGTGTAACACCCCATTATGTAAAACTCTCTCATGTCTTTTTTTTTGAATACATCATACTTTATATCTTTAAAATGATACAATGGAAGTCTTAAAAGCGATCTCATTTAAAAATCTGAACATAGTAAAACTCATAATAAAATAAATATAATTATTTGTAAAATATTTAAACTAAAATACAACTAATCAAAACATGAAAAAAGAAATCCTTTTTTTCTTTTCATTTTCTTCAAATCATCACAAATTAGTCAATTTCACTTTGACAACGCTTTAGCTTCGCCCATGAAAGTACTTCATCAAACACCACTTTCATTTGTTTCTATCATTAGGTTTCTCAATAAATTCAACATCAACTATATAACAAAGTTCAAACTATGACTTTAACAGTCCATAAGATATGCATAAATATAACATGAATATGAAAAATAATTTTCTTGAAAACAAGTCGTTTTGTTATTTCTTTCTTTTCTTTTCTTTTTTTTTTCTTTCATTATTTTATTCTTACATTTTTCTCTATAGGGGAGAGAGGTCAACTTCAGCCAACTCATACCCCGACAAAAGTAGACATTACTATGGAAAATATACTACTAAATCTCGTGAACTTTGGTTAGACAATCCTCCCTTACCAGAACCTCCGTTAGTGTTGCGTACTCAATACATAACCGCTTGGTGAACTTCGACCAAGCCCGGACATTACCGTACTAACAAGTTCATCCCCCATAAGACAAACCTTTAGAATAACCTATCTTCAACCCTTTGTATTCTTCCTTGTGTATCTTAAATTCTGTCTCTGTCTTTCTTTCGTGAAAACAAATGCATGAAAAATATTTTCATTATTTTCTTAAAAAAAACATAATGCGTGTAACGTACATAAAAAATTGCATGCAGAATATAACTCATAGAAACAATCTATGCATGAAAACAATCAATACATCTCCAAAGTCAATATCTTTTTAACATAACCTCTCATGTCTCTAATAAAGAATTTATAATAATAGTCAATAAAACACATCCTCAAACACAATTTATCGACAACAATAATCATATCCTCAAACCACAAGCCCTAGATATCATCACATATCATCAAAATATAGTACCTTACCCAAGCACTTTGTGATGCAACCAAATGTCAAACACAAGCAAACATATCTTACTTGAAGTCTTTAACGAAGTCTGACTATTAAACTCTTCTTTAACACGTTCACTTTCCTTAAGAGAGTTTTGAGAGAGAATCTACCCAAGAGCTTGAGAGAAGAATCATCTCGACCTCGTAACTCTAGGGTGATTACGGTTTCAACCCAATCCTTCATATTTATAGACTGCCCCATTGAGAATATCACAGAAGAAAATCTCATAGAAATCATATTTTAATTTTATCTTTTTCTAACAGTCCAAGAATCAAGTTGGATCTCACAGATATTCTAGAAAACAAACTTGTTTAAATCTATTTGCAGCAACCGCGAATGTGTAAGCTACCCCTACAGTTGTCCATTTCATTTATTTTTTCTAATAGTAAATATGTCACGTTAGTCTCTATACTTATATTTGTAGTTGTTAGTGTTATCACAGTAACAATTTCTTCCATGGAAGAATAGTCGTTAATGTTACCGTAATTATAATCTCTTCTGCGGACTTCATTCTCCGTACCTTTCCTCTCTTCAACGATGACGTTTTACTTCATTTTTTTTATCTTCTATGGATATCTCCTTTTTGTGGAAGCATGCGCTTCCACACCTCCACATTTCACCACAGATTCTCAACTTGAAACAACAACGTTCATCATCCAACTTATCTGCTGTGGATACATTTCCATCTGCAGTCACTCATTTTTCTGTGGATACCTCATTCAAACAATGAAGTTTCCCTTCATCACTTATCCATCTTCTCTACTGCATATGCATTTGCTTCCATGGATACACTTCTTTAACATAAAACAATGTTATTTTCTTTTATTTTACTTAACTCTTTTCACGCAAGATTCTTTCTTTCCAAAAAAAATCTTTCTTTTTTGCAAAAGTTCTTTCCTTAAATTCGATGATTCACATTTCATCCTTTAATTTGATTCAATGATCCTTCTTCCTCTCGCATCCCCACAACATCTTTCCTTTTCATGAAAACATCTTTATTTCATTTTGCCTTCTTCCGCGTTTTTCTCCATCTTTGATTCTAGTTGTTCCTTGACCTCATCCAACAACTATTGTTTCATCCATTCATCCATTAAACATTCCTTCATCAAAATAACATCGTCCCATTCATGGATTCCAAACCTTCCACGGACGCTTACGCTCTTGCGGATCCTAACATTTCTATAATGTCTGCCAATAGTTGCCTGCCACCTATACCATTCCTAAAATGGACAGTCCTTTCGTAGACACGAACTGTAACATCCCGATATTTTTAATCATCGGGATATTACAGGACGTATCCGTTATATTTAAAGTATGAGAATTTACTGTAATTAAAATAAATAGTAATTTAATGAAATTAAAATTATGATGTTTGGGATTAATTTAATTGCTTTATATTTAGGACTTTATTTGCTATTATTGGGATTAATTAGACTCATTTTAAATTAGGGGAAGAATTAGTGAATATTAAATTTGAATAAGATTAGATTGGATTAATTTGGATCTAATTTAATTAATTAAATTTAATTATTAAGTGTAAAAAATGAACCGGTTCAGCAAGAACCAATCCAGCGTAGAAATAAGCAGAATGGCCTTCGGCCATTCTGCAAATAGGAGTCAGACAAGTGAGAAAAGAGGGAGAAAGAGAGAGATGAGGGACGAGATCGGAGGGGACGAGTTGGATGACGGGCGAACAACGATCGGGACTGCGACGAAGGGCGAGCGGCGGTGTGCGACTCCAAGAATGCTCGGCGTCAGCTGTAACACCCCGAATCTTTATATCGGAATTTATTAAGAACAATTGAAAATTTATTAGGGGCATTTTGATTAATTGAATAATTATCGGGGTATTGCTGGTGACGTATTCATTAGATTATAATCTATGAAGATTAATGTGATTAAAATAAATATTAATTCGATTAATTAAATTATAATCTATGTGATCAATTGAGGTTAATTAAATTAAATTATAACATAAATGATTAATTGAGTTAATATTTATAAGTGAGACTGTTATTAAATAACTAAATCAATTTAGCGTTCCTCATTTCGTCACGGCCATTTGACGGAATGACAAAAAAGCGGTATTAAGATTAAATTAGGATTTATTATAAATAACCATATAAAGTGAGGTTAATAATTAATGTCATATAAATAAATAAAATAAAATAAATAGAAATTAGAAAAAGGAAAAGAAGAATGGCTTAGTGTAACAATCCGGGCTTGTCCAAGACTTGTTGTCCATGGCCGCCCCTACTGTTTAGTTAGATTTATTTTCATTTTTGGCAATTTCCTTGTATCTCTTTTATTTCCATTTTAGGCAAGTGACTCCTCACCACTATAGCATGTTCACTCCTGCCATAGTGGAGATGGTCCAGAATGCTCTTTAGGGGGAGAGGCATGGCTGCACGTAGACCCCCCGAACCAATGTAATTTGCTAGCAATCAATGATAAAGCTTTTTTACATTCAAACTATACTCTTTATGCTCAATGATGCTTTCAATGAATCTCGCTCGCTCACCGCTCCCTCGTTAGACACCAAAGCTCGTTCTAACGTCGTGGGCAATCGGTGCCGTTGGCACACTCAGTAGGATGACTCGTTGTTCCCCCTAACAACGAGTGTCGCACGACCCTCTTAAAAAGTCTCTCAAAAGTAGGACCGTGACAGTTGGTATCAGAGCTAGGTTGGCTCAAATTGCAAGAAAGTCATGCCGAAAAAGATTTCGTCAGAGAAGACGAACTCGTCGATGGACCAGCTCGAACGGCTTGTTGCGTTGGAGGAGGAGATGACATACCTCCAAGAAATTCCCGATAACATTCGTTTCCTAGAGGAACGAGTGAAGAAAAGAGCTGAATTTCCTGAAGAGATTGCTGTTGTTCATAGCAGGATAGACACTATCCCGATCCAAGAACTGATGGATCAGATAGAAATCCTCGAATCCCGACCAGAGAAGGGAAAGGTAATAGAGAGTGGAGAAAGCTCCACAAATACAATGATTGGGCTACGAGAACGTGTGGAAGAGGTAGATCATGCTCGCGTTCAACTGGCAAGCACCGTCGCCAATGCAACAAAAGACTTCAAAGTGATGTTTGAATCTTTGAAAGCCGAGATTGCTGAAATAAGCCTTAAATTGAACATTACCATGAAGGCAATGGGAAACTAAACTCAAACTACGAATGTAGTTGAGTCTAGTCGAGTGAAAATACCGGAGCCGAACTCCTTCTGTGGGACTCGGGATGCTAAAGAAGTGGAAAACTTCATTTTCGATATGGAGCAGTATTTCAAAGCAACCAAGACCAATGATGAATCCAAAGTGACCCTGGCCACAATGCATGTTACTGGAGATGCAAAACTCTGGTGGAGATCGAAGTACAATGACATCTCTAATGGCACCTGTGTTATTGACACCTGGGATAAACTTAAGAAACAGCTAAAAGACCAATTCTTCCCTGAGAACGTTGAGTTCAATGCTCGTAGATCATTACGAGAGCTGAAATAGATGGGTAGCATTCGTGACTATGTGAAACAGTTCTCTGGCCTGATGCTTAACATTCATGACATGTCTGAGAAGGACAAAATCTTCACGTTCATTGAGGGACTCAAACCATGGGCCAGAACAAAGTTATATGAACAAAGGGTCCAGAGTATCTCAAGTGCCCTTGTAGCGACAGAACGGTTATTTGATTATGCAAATGAGAATCCTAATCCCAGAAAGAGCTCTCGTACTAGAAATAATTCAAGGCCACAAAGGCCAAACATGGGTCCTCCGGAAAGGAAGTCATTTACCCCAAGAGAAGGCCAAGAAACATGGAAGGCACCAAGAGAAAACCATGAAGCAGGAAGAGCCCCAAGGGAAGGCCAAGAAACGTGGAGAGGAAATAATACTCAGCGACCAATGTCATGCTTCTTATGTAAAGAACCTCATCGAGTGCACATGTGTCCACATAAATTAGCTTTGGCAGCCACACGAGCATACATTCAAAACGATAACTCAGCTGAAGGAGTTGCTGTAGAGACGCCCGCAGAAGTGGCAGAAGTTGGGACAATGACATTCTTGTCTACAGTTCAACGACAAATAGAAGAGCTGAAAAAGACCCCAGATAAGGGTCTCATGTACGTGGAAAGCCTTGTCAATAATAGGGTAGTTAAAAGCACTATGATTGACTCAGGGGCCACTCACAACTTCATAACGGAAAAAGAAGCTCGACGCTTAGGCCTCACAATGGAAAAGACTGCCGGCAAAATGAAGACCGTTAATGCTAAAGCAATGCCAGTGATTGGGGTGGTGAAAAGAACTCAGCTAAAACTCAACACGTGGATAGGGCTAATCGACTTTTTCGTTGCACAGATGGATGACTTTGATATTATCTTAGGAATGGAATTCTTGATGGAACATAAAGTTATCCCTATTCCCTCGGCCAAATGCTTGGTCATTACAGGGAATAATTCGACAGTCGTCCCAGCAATACTCAGACATTCAATTGCCAATGGTACAAAAATGATCTCGACGATGCAATTCAAGAAAGGGCTGAAACACCAAGATCCAACCTACATCTTAGTTCCCTCGATTGTGGATGAAGCAACTAAAGAAGAGATACCTTCCGAAATTTTAAAAGTCTTGAAGGACTACCAAGACACCATGCCAAAATGTTTACCCAAAACATTACCCCCGCGTAGGGACATTGATCATCAAATTGAGCTGAATCCAGGTGCTAAACCTCCTGCAAAGGCACCCTACAGAATGGCTCCACCAGAACTTGCTGAATTAAGGAAACAACTTGATGAATTACTTACGTCTGGATTCATTAGGCTTGTAAAAGCACCATTTGGAGCCCCTGTATTGTTTCAGAAGAAAAAGGATGGTAGCTTACGATTGTGCATTGATTATCGAGCACTCACAAAGTCACTGTACGTAACAAGTATCACATCCCACTCATCACGGATCTATTTGATCAGTTGTACAAGGCCAAATACTTCACTAAGCTCGATTTAAGGTCGGGTTATTATCAAGTTTGAATTGCTGAAGGTGATGAACAAAAGACGACATGCGTGACTTATTATGGAGCTTTTGAATTCTTGGTGATGCCATTTGGACTACAAATGCGCCAGCAACATTCTGTACTCTTATGAATCAAGTATTTCATGAGTTCCTCGACAAGTTTGTGGTGGTTTATTTAGATGACATTGTATTCTACAGTGAAACCTTGGAGGAACATAAAAGCCATCTTCGACTTGTCCTCGAAAAACTAAGGAAGAACCAGTTGTACATCAAGAAAGAGAAATGTTCTTTTGCCCAGAAGAGCATTAGGTTCCTTGGTAACATCATCGAGCAAGGGCAGTTACGCATGGATCTTGATAAGGTTAAAGCAATCCGAGATTGGAGGGTCCCCACTTCTGTTACTAAACTACGCTCATTTTTGGGGCTTGCGAACTATTACAGACGCTTTGTTGAGGGATTCTCGAAGAGGGCTGCTCCTCTTACTGAACTATTGAAAAAGGGTACTCCTTGGGAGTGGAACCAAAGATGTCAAAACGCCTTTGACAATTTGAAAAATGCAATGATGCAGAGTCCGGTCTTAGCCCTCGCTGATGTTACACAACCATTTGAGGTGGAAACAGATGCGTCTGACTACACATTAGGAGGGGTCTTGCTGCAAAAAGGCCACCCTATTGCGTACGAAAGTCGCAAGTTAAAAGAAGCAGAAAGAAGATATATTGCTACTGAGAAAGAAATGTTAGCGGTAGTACACTGCTTGCGAGTATGGCGACAGTACCTGCTGGGTTCCAAATTTACAGTGAAGACAGACAATAGCTCCATATGCCACTTCTTGAATCAACCAAAACTGTTGGTCAAACAAGCTTGGTGGCACGAGCTTATATCTGAATTTGATTTTCAGTTCGAACACAAGTCGAGTCAATCAAATCGGGTAGCTGATGCCCTTAGTCGAAAAGCAGAATGCGCCAGTCTTTGCTACCTATCCCAACTCCAAGCAAGTAGAGTCAGTGGATCCATGAAAGATCAGATTCGAGACTGCCTACAAGACGACCCTGTTGCTCGGTCCGTAATGCAATTGGTGCAAGAAAAGAAGACTTGACAGTTTTGGATCGAAGAAGACCTGTTGCTAACCAAGGGGAATAGACTTTACGTACCCCGAAGTAATGATCTGTGACGCTCACTGTTACGGGAATGCCACGACACCCTCTGGGCGGGTCACGCAGGATGGCAAAGAACTTATGCCCTTCTAAAGAAGGGATATTATTGGCCAAAGATGAAGGAGGACGTGATGCAATACACCAAGACCTGCTTGGTGTGTCAACAAGATAAGACCGAGAGATACAAAATTGCTGGTTTGCTAGAACCATTACCAGTGCCAACAAAGCCCTGGGAAAGCGTATCACTCGACTTCATCACAAACTTGCCACTCGTCAATGACCTTAAGGCAATACTGGTTATAATTGATCGCTTCTCCAAATATGCTACATTCATAGCTGCTCCAAAATATTGCTCTACAGAAACTACAACCCAACTCTTCTTCAAAAACGTGGTAAAATTATGGGGGATACCTCAAAGTGTCATCTGCGATCGGGACACAAGATTTACTGGAGCCTTTTGGGTAGAGTTGATCAAATTACTGGGATCAAGTTTGAATATCTCTTCCAGCTATCACCCGCAAACCGATGGTCAAACAAAATGCTTCAATAGCTTACTAGAAGAATATCTTCGGCATTTTATCAACAGCAGTCAAAGGAATTGGCCAAGTTTGCTTGATGCGGCCCAATTTTGCTTTAACCGTCAGAAGAGTTCCTCGATAGGAATGAGCCCATTCGAGATAGTCTGTGGTAGGCAACCAATAATACCACACACCCTGGATCAACCTTACTCAGGGAAGTGCCCAAAAGCCTACAATTTCTCGAAAGATTGGAAGTAGAATATTGAAGTAGCTCGTGCCTACCTGGAACGAGCTTTAAAACACATGAAAAAGTGGGCAAACCAGAAGCAACAACTGTGAGAGTTCAAAGCGAGAGACTTGGTGTTAGTTAAGCTGTTGCCTGAATAGCTTCCATTTAGAGGTAAGAGAGACAAGCGGCTTGTATGAAAATATGAAGGTCCAGTTGAAGTCCTCGAAAAGATTGGACGGACATCCTACAGAGTAAATCTACCTCGGTAGCTTAAAATTCACTCGGTAATCCATGTTAATAACTTGAAGCCGTATCACCCCGATGATGAAGATAGTACCAGGACAACCTTACAAGACCAGATATCGCCCTCAACTACCGGAAGAAGAAGAAAGTTGAAGGAATTCTAGCAGAAAGGAGCGTCAAGGCAGGTGGCCGTCTACAGACAGAGTACCTGGTCAAATGGGAAGGACTTGGAGATGACGAAGTAACTTGGGAGAAAGAAGACAACCTGGAGAACGAAGCACAGAAGATTGAAGATTTCAAGCTGAAGACAAGTTGACGAGGGCGTTAACAGCTCAGTTAGGGGAGAATGTAACAATCCGGGCTTGTCCAGGACTAGTTATCCATGGCTGCCCCTACTGTTTAGTTAGATTTATTTCCATTTTTGTCAATTTCCTTGTATCTCTTTTATTTTCATTTTGGGCAAGTGACTCCTCACCACTATAGCATGTTCACTCCTGCCATAGTGGAGATGGTCCAGAATACTCTTTAGAGAGAGAGGCATGACTGCACGTAGACCCCCCGAACCAATGTATTTTGCTAGCAATCAATGATAAAGCTTTTTACATTCAAACTATACTCTTTATGCTCAATGACGCTTTCGATGAATCTCGCTCGCTCACCGCTCTCTCGTTAGACACCAAAGCTCGTTCTAACGTCGTGGGCAATTGGTGTCGTTGGCACACTCAGTAGGCTGACTCATTGTTCCCCCTAACAATGAGTGCCGCACGGCCCTCTTAAAAAGTCTCTCAAAAGTAGGACCGTGACACTTAGCCATTCTTCTGGAGAAGCCCGAACAACGAACGAGAGAGAAGCAGGAGAGGGAGAACGATTGGAGTTAGCGGGCAACGAGACCGACGACGATGATCCGGCGAGCGATGAGCAGCGGGAGGCAGTGGCACGGTCGAGGCTCTAGCGTACGGCGACGTTGAGGCAACGGGCTTGCCGGAGACTAGGGCTTGGGATCAAATCATGCCGGCGACGATTTTTCTAGCCTTGGCAGAGGCGTATTCAAGGTACGCCGATTATTTTCGTCCTCCTCATTCCCGTTCTGCTGGCCGGCGGTGAATGGCTTCGGCAACGATGGATGGCAAGGCGTCGAGATGTAGGGAAATGGGTGCCTCGGGTCGATGGGCCAGGTTGGATGGGCTGGGTGGAGCTGCGAGGCCCGGGTTGCAGCTCCACCCAAATTGGTGCTCTTCCAGCGTGGCATCAACGTGGGGAACACCTTGTGCAAACTAGGCAGCGGCTGGTAGGGCATGCTTGGGAGTGTCACTCTCTGCCCTGGGTGATGGCAGAGAGTGTCCCCTCTCCATTGTTGATATACGTAGGGGACAAGGCAGAGAAGGAGAAATAGTTTTGCTGGGGAAGGGAAGCTCTCAAGTGTAGCTCCTCGGGTGTTCTTCCAGCAGTGGCTGAGAGATGTTGATGGCTGGACTGTGAACTCTCGGGTTTTTGTGTTCCTCCAGGTAAACGTTCTCTCTCTGTTCCTTCGAGTTTGGTGTCTGTTTTTGGAGAAAGAAGAGATTGAGAGAGATGGGAGGCAGTGCAGGACGATCGAGAGTTAAGCTGCTCTTGGGTGAGCCGAGGAAGATGAGAAGCAGAGAAGGGTGAAGTTGGAGGACAGAACTGGAGCTCTGGCCGAGAACTTTGGTATGGTTCAATTCTGTTTTCTCTGCTGCTTCAGTTTGGATTCTGTTATGGATATTCTGTAAGACTTAGGCTTGGGTTTTTGGATGGATAATGCCTCTGTTGTATGTTCTGCAACTTGATTAACTGTTTGGAATATGTTCTGTATGGCCTGTACACTCTTTGTTGATGGCTTCCGCATGATTTGTGTTGGAAAGGTTGGTTGGTTATTCTGACTTCAAGCATGTGATTCTCTGTTGGTTGGTGTTGGAAGTGATGGTTGGTTAATAATCTGGGGAATGTTGGTTGGTTAATAATATGTTGAGTGTGTGCTTAGTGATCTGTTAGTATGAGTTTTCCAAGTTGTGATGTTGATCATGCACTCTATTGGTTGGAAAAATTAAAAAGGGATAATTGCATGTTGAATTAATGTATTTTGAATACCAAAAGTTAATTCGTACGTTGATTGATGGTTGATGTCGTTGATTTCATACTCTTCTCGGATACTTATTGTGTGGATGGTATCAGGTACAAAGAAGAAGAGAAGAAGACGAAAAAGGATAGCAAATAAGTGCAAACCGCGATAAAAATGTGAGGTAAGGAAATATTGGTGCTTTGGCCATTGAGGCCCTACACCACAAGTGTGTGCGTGAGTTTAGTGTTAGTGTTATTAAATGTTTACTGCTAGTTGTTAAGTATGTTGTTTGTCTTAAAATGCTTATTATTAAAATGCTTACTGCTAGTCGCTGAGTAGTTGTTTGGTAGATGATAATGATTCCTGTTGCATTCCTTGATGATTTTCTTGAATGTTCTTTCGTTGATTAGTTTGTGCATTGTATTCCGTAAATTCGTTTAAGCTCTGTGATATCTCCCTTTGTTAATGTGTTCTGTTTCATTATATGTTAAGTTATGCAAATGCATTGCTAGTAGTGAATTGATAAATGAAAAAGGAGTGATAAATGATTAAAGCATGAAACGAGAAATGCTCACTGTCTAATTACTTGTTGTTTAATTCCGCTGTTGTCATTTTTTATGCACGTATGCTTAGTTTCTTACTTGTTGTTACTTACTAAGCATGTAATTAATTAGGGTAATTAATTAGCATGTTAATTGACTAATGCATACCATATTAACGGAATGTTATGTTCAATATATCAACTAAAATGTTTAAGTGGTTAACTAACATGTTTAACTAGTCTGTGTAAATCGATTAATAGCATGTTTATTATCTAGCATAAGTAACTTGATTAGGAACTAAGCATGTTAATTATTAACATGCTAATGTTAATAAATTAGAATCAAATTTAAAATTATTGTTCAAGCATGTTAACTAACTAGGAAAATCATCTAATTAGATCTGAGCATGATTAACGATTAATGAATTAATCTAGCAAGCATGTTTAGGGTAATTTAACTAATCTTGTAATCTAAGCATGCAAAGAACTAATGATGTGAATTGGGCCTGTAACTTGACTAAGATAACGAACTAGAACATTTAACTTATGTCTCTTGAGCATGTAAATGGATGAGGAAATTAAATAAGATACATAATTAGGATGATAAACGTATTCGATCATTGAGCATACAAATTAACTATTTAGGATAATAATGGTACCCTCTTGAGCATGTAATTAATTAGGATAATTAACTAGCATATTAATGATAGCATGTTTTAATTAATTAGAATAAAAGCGTGCATAATCAACTAAAATAAGAGTTATCAATTTTCAAACATGTTTTCGTTATCCGTTGTCGAAGCATGTTTTCGTTAATTGTTGTTTAAAGCATGTTTCCATGTTTAGTTAGCTTAGTTAACGAGCATGATCGTAATTCATTGTATGCTTCATTACCGTTTCTTTACTATTTGTTTACTTTCAATTACGATTATTTATTATATTCGCAATTTCAATTATAGTTGCTTTCAATTACTTTAATTCAATGCGCACTTCAATTACATAATCGATGCTTTACTTTTCTAAAGAGTAGAATGATAAAGAGGATGAAAGGAGAACGAAGTAATCGAGAATGAGTTAAGGGTTTCATTGACTAAGTGAATGAATGACTTATGAATGTTTTTGTTATTGTTTTTCTTGTATTGCTTACGATTCTAGGTCCTTAGCAGGATATTTTCTATTAAACCAAAGCATGATTTATTAAGTAGAATAAAAGCATGAAATCAACGTAGGAGCATGTTAATAACTAATTAGAATAACTGCTTAGAAATGTAAACGTAGGAAGATGTAAATGGACTAGGAAGTTAACTAGACTAAAGGACTAAAGAGCTAGAATGTTAATCTTATTTCCCTTGAGCATGTAAATTGGTTAGCGTAATTAACTAGACCGAGCATGTAAACAAGATTAGATGAAAGCAAGTAACCTATCTCAGATAATAAATTAGAATAATCACCTAGAACAATGAATGTAGGACGCATGAAAAATGACTAGGAAATAAATTAGGATATGATAGTATGTTTTGACATCTCATTCTGTGTTTCGCTGTTTACGATTCAAGATTATGATCGTTCTCTGTATGTGCCTATTTTCGTTATTCCTTTTATGTGCTTTCAATTTCTGTTACTTACAATTACTTTATATACGCACTTCAATTCCTATTAAAGTTATGTTATATGCATTGTGTGTCATGTTAGATTGAGATCATGTTAATAGAAACTCAGTAGGGGGTACCCCCTCGGGGTGGTACCCACATGCACGAGTGAGGAAAATGCTAAGAACAAGAACGTTCAGGATGAGCGGGATACGCCCATCACCGAAGAAACCCCCCGGCGGGATACGTCAGGAGGGAAGAAACCCTGAAGGCGAGATACGCCGGAAGGGGAGGACTCTTGAAGGCGGGATACACCAGAAAGGGGACGCAAAAAGGAGTTAGAGGGCGGATGGGTAGCAAAACTAGTCCGCGGCTAGGCGAAGCCCCCAACCTTGACGGGAACGGGGACCTAGTTGAAAGTAAAGGGTTAGGTCCGGTCCACTATTCCATCCCCTAAGATCCCTCCAATCTCCAGCTCGATGTACGAGTAAAGAACGAACGAAGAATGAACGTAATGAAAAAATTGGTTTGGGTGGCCCCCATTCCAAGAAGAATTAAAGAGAGATATGCATAATTGTTTTCCTCCATTTCCTTACTAAGCCTTTAGGCTTACAGTTACTTGTGGTGTATGTACAACCGACGACAGATAATAAGTAGACGATAAACACATAATGAAGCAGGGATGGATGATTTCGCACGCATGAGACTCGGGCTGACTAGGCAAAGAAAAAGATGAGTAAACGGTTGTAAATCAATGATGTTTAATTGCCAAGTTTTATTTGTTAGACATAATGTTTAAATTGTTTACTATTTCCTTCTTGAACGATTTCTTTATGCTTCCGCAAGATTTTAAACAAATGGTTTTTATTTTATTATTTACGCTTCCGTACCTCGTAATTGGTTTTCACAAATGAGTTTAAAGAAAAAGTCAGTAGCGATCCGGTTAGACGCACTTTGATACGCTTTGTTTTAAAAAGAAAGAAATTTCAACTTTTTACGCATTTTAACGATTTACGAAAATCTAGGTCATTACATCAGCATCGATGCGGTGCGATCGGGAACGAGATCGGTGATCGATTGGCTAGGGCTCGGATCAGAGAGTTCGGGGTTCTTGCAGTGTGGTTTTTTGGGCAATGTTTGGGGTATGTTGGCCTATCTCTTCCTCTTCCGTTTTCTATTGACCGGCCTTTGAATGGGTGTGATCGGCGATGGGTTCATGAAAGCAGGGGAGCTCTGGTTCGGCAAGGCAGCTACTGGTTCGGGTTGCTCGCGGTTCAGTTCATCCGATCCATTGGTGCTCGACAACTTGCAGCTCAGTTGTGGCCGAAGTATCAGCTCCCATCCCTGATATCGTGGGATAAACAGTTTTGCATTTCAAATTTAGCATTTTGTGTTTAAATAGGATAGTCAACGAGGAAATAGTAGAAATGGTGAAGATTTTCTCTCGGCTATGATGGAGCTCTCTGGAGAGGGAGCTGGGTAATCTGGAATAGAGCTGAACGAGAGAGAGCTGGAGCTTCGTCCGTGAGATGCTGCAGTGAGCTGTTGTCCTACTGTCCCCGTATGGTCTTCTTCAAAATGGTAAGGATTGGGTAGTGTCTGGCTATCTAAGCCCTACCCATGAGTATGCGTGTGTGCGTTGTGTATGTTTTGATGATTTATGTCGTTAGTTTCTCTGTTGATGATTTCTCTGCTGGATAATTTTGTGTAGTTCCCTGGATTGCATGGATAGTGCTTAGTATGTTCTCTGGATTGTGTTTATATGTTCATAAGTCGAATGTTCTATATTAGCTACTCTGTACGTTCTGTGCACAACTATTTTTCATGTCTTTGCTGCTGTTAGTTACTAGTTGACATTCTAGATTGGCTTTATAGATTTGTGAATGCTATATAAACGTGGGTGTTATTATATTGTTGTTATGCTTCCTGTTATTTATTTGTCGTTAGTTGAAAATTCCTAGAAGTACTCACTGTTTGTGTTGATATGGTAGAATGTTAGAGTTTATATTGCTTTGTGATATTCTCTCTATTAATGCCTCGGATGTCCCTCATTGTATTGTCTGTATGTTTCTGCACTTCGACACTTCATTAGTCTCTAAAATCTTTCTTGTTGTATTTGTTAGAGTACATTCATTTTGTAGGCTCGCATGTATTCCTCCTGGTGTTGTGTGCTTAATGCTTGCAGGAAATTCCATGTTAAATAGCTTATTAATTGCTAGTTGTTGATTTAGTAATTTTAACTAGAAGTGGTTAACCAACCCCTTAAGCATGTTATCCAAAATGAGTAATTATAACTAGTGTAATTAATTAGTATATTGAGAATGTTAATCAAGTTATTAATTTGTCCAAAATATTAATCTAATCAATTTAGTTAACCTAAACGAGTTAGTTATTAAAAGCATGTTTAAATCATCAAGGTTAATAATTACAATTATATGATATTCTTTGATTGTTAACCCTTTCCTTACTAAGCCTTTTTAGGCTTATAGT
Organism: Begonia loranthoides; assembly: GCA_022433065.1. Classification (NCBI taxonomy): domain Eukaryota; kingdom Viridiplantae; phylum Streptophyta; class Magnoliopsida; order Cucurbitales; family Begoniaceae; genus Begonia; species Begonia loranthoides. The sequence goes on from CM039471.1 coordinate 16,619,645, forward strand.
TTACTCGTGGTGTAGGTACCCACATGAGAAGATAACGTCAGATCAAAAGCAGTGGATGAGGGATTTGCACGCGCGAGCTTGTGGTTGGTTAGGCTATGAGCAATAAGATGTAATTGAGTTGTAATGCAATTTAATTAAGTTTTCTAAATTGTAAACTAAGTGTATTCAAATTGTTTAGCTTTCCTTTCTCAATCAACTTATTAATGCTTCCACAACGTTTTAAATAAATTGTTTTACAATGCTTCCCTAACAAAATTAAATAGCTAGTTTATTTCGTTAAGATATTTACGCTTCCGCCATGAACGTTTTATTTCCGCAAAGAAAGTTTTAAAGTGTTTCTAAAGGCCCGACGTGCACTCTGATATGTTTTCTCAAAATTTAACGTATTTTTTTAATGTATGAAAATTCGGGTCGTTAAACGAACACTCCCAAGGATTCCATTTCGCCCGAGGACATTGATGTCTATCCACTAGTTTCCAATATGACAGCCTGTCTTTCATTCGATCTTTTTCATGGACATCACTTTCGCGGCAGCTTTCCTAATTTTCTTAATAAATTCTATATTTTTATAAAATTAAATTCTTTATTCTAACTTTTCTAATTCCATAACTTATTAAATAATTCTAATATTTTTAATCATTCACTAAAATTCTCCAATTGTGACAATAATTAATCTATTTAAATTCACGAGTAAATATTCTGAATGTTACAAAGTGTATTTAGTGAGAGTTGTACAAGATCCTAAAGAGTGTTACATAATTTCTTCAAATAATGTAATTATCTTAACACCCTTGAGTTATTAAGAGTGGGTCATGAGACTTAGAGTGATAATGTCTTAGAGGATTTTGAGAAGTGAATTCGTCAATGTTTGAGGATAAAGTGAACCCAATAGTAGATGAGTAATGAATGTAAGAGATGATATGAGAAATAAATGCCATTTATATGTCGACCGAGTACAAAAATGACATCATCATATTTTGTCTAGAGAAGATGATGAAAATTTTTAAGAATTGCTAACTTAGTTTAGAATGTGGTTTGAACATCATTTGAGACTAGATTTTGTGATAACTAGCATAACATGGGATATTGATAGAGTATGGTTATCGTATATCATAGTTTGGTTTAAGAGAAACTCATAATTTTGGAAATACCACACAAAATTTGTGAAATTAGTGATGTACCTTGGGATGCTTGGTCACCATTGAGAAAATGGTAATTTTAGAAAACATTCTAGGTGTATAATTTGCTTAAGACTGGAGATGATAGAGTCTAGCTCTATTTTTGGAAGTTTTCATTGTTGTTCAATGTGTTAAGTTTGACTTTGATAGTTGCTTTGATGAATATAAAAGAAATGATTTAGAACAATCTAATGAGAATACGATGAATAGGAAGAGCCTTGGACATGCTTATGTAGTTAGAGATTTTAACGCCTACTATTGATTTGGACAAAGCGTTGTTGATAGTACGATATTTCATTTTTGTTGGTTGTATTGTTGGACGTTATGAGATTATTCTTTTGTTTCCATACTATTTATGTTTCAACATTCTTTAGTATTGATGGCATCGCTAACTGTAAATGATGGAGTGTGTTTGGTAGTCGCCATATTTGTGCCATAATTGATGATCATGAAATGTCAACAGAAAGATGCCAATGGATTTGATATAATCTTGGTTATGGATTGGTTGCGTGAGTATAAAGTCAAAAATGATTATTACGCAAAGAAGGTGACTCTTCAATTAGTAAGCAAGCAAGTTGTCATGTACCGCAATGAAAAAAAAATCTTGTTAACCTTGATTTACGGGCTTGATTGAGTGAACATTGGAAATTAGAGCACTTATAGGAGTCTTTTCATTGTTAGTGGTGGCTATATGTCAATCAGGTAAGATTTTATTTTTTTTCAATTGAGACTGAGTATTGATATTTTTCTTGAAGATCTTTATCACTCGACCGCATGATTTATTTTAGTATTTATTTATTTTCTTTCATAATACTGCTCTAATTTCTATTACTTCATATGTAATGGTTTAGTGTAAGTTGAGTGAGCATAAAACTCAGACAAATGATTTAGTGTGTAATGATTATATTTGTAAAAGTATAACACAATAAGAGATATCAGCATTATTTGCTACAAAGCATGATAGTTTGCTTCACTTGTGCATTTAATTACTAAAGGTTAGATCACGTGACGATCGATATTAATTATCTATTATTGAGGATTAATGAGATGTTTGAACAGTTAAGTAGATCAATATATTTTGCCTTGAATGATTTAAGACTGAACTATTATCTGTTGAAGATCCTTCCGTGAGAAGGATATTTGTATAACTACTTTTTGGGTTTGTTCTGAACGATTGGAGTTTAAAGTTTTGACGTTTGGTTTGATTGACATCCTAGTTATTTTGAAGAATATGATTAAGTGTGTCATTAGATCCTATTAAGTTAGCTTGTTAAAATATCAATAAATGTCATATTGATTTATTCTAAGACTCATGATGAACACACGAAGCATTTGGAATTGTGTTTGTATATATTATGAGATCATTTATTATAAATTAATAGGGAAGAATGTAGTTTTTTTCTTTTTATGGTTGAGGCTAAATTCTTTGGACATATTGTTTCTTGAGATGATATTTCACTGGATGCAGTTCTGGTTGTGGTTGTGTTGGATTGAAAGTCAACAAAGAATATTATTGAGATTAGAGTTTCTTGAGTAGGGTGCCAATGTTGGCAGTGTTTGATGGTTAATGTTATATGATTTTGATGTGTCAAATGTTAGACCTTAATGTGTGTTAATACATGTGTTAAACATTTTAAGCTGTGAAAGTGAAAGTATCCCACCCATGATTGGAGGTGGCGATGATCATTTTTATTTGAGACAATAGCAAAGTCATTGGCATGACTTAGAGTTTGAAATATTTCTTTTTCTAGCTGGATGGATTATTTGAAGGATCATGATTGATATCTTGAAATGTTATCTAAGTAAGGCCTAAGATGTAACTGACATTTTTGAACCATTGCCCTTACGATTCATTTTCCTATTTTTTGTTGGGTTAATGGAAGAGATTTATCAATTGGTGAATATAATCTATAGCATTATGGTTGTGGACAAGTAGTTTGTGAGTATAATTTGGTAATGACTCTACTCTTATGTTGTGTGCTAAGAGAATATAAAAGTTTAAAAGTGAATTCTGATCAATAGAAAAATGGGTATTAGTGTGAAGCTCAGGAGATTAGTGTTGATTGATTTTTGTTTTCAAAGACAGGAGATATGGTGTCTACTGATCCAGAATTAAGGTATGGAGTTCTTGCTAATAGTTATAAGTCAAGATTTATTATTTATTAAGGTAGTACTAAGATATAACAGGACTTGAGTGTCAATATTAGTAGACTGGTGTGAATCGTAAGGTAGTATTATATGTGGGTTGATTTTTAGTTTGTTAGTAGGTTAAGTCTAAGTAATAGAGCATTGTTAGATTATTACAGTCTCACCTATTCCAGAGTTAAAAGGGGATGAAATTCCTATGAACTTTGTGACAGGATTGTCATGGGACTCTGCAAAAGTGTGATGTTGTGGGATGTGTTGTAATATGTAACTAGATTTTTTTTCATGTGAACAGTTTAAGGCTGAGCATTTGAAGTCGACTTTTTCAACCATTGTCTATCCTAGGATAGAGTTAATGCATAACTACAATGGATTTCATAGTAAGTAGAGTATTATGATATTGTTTAGGTGGTTGTTGATTGTTTAACAAACCTGCACATTTTGTCTTTGTGAGGATTAATTGCTCTCTTTTTAAGTTAAGTAAACTTTGTGAGGAGAACATCATTTGATTACACGTGTTTTGTATAGTTTTATATTTGATAAAGGTCCAAAGTTTGTGTTTAAGTTCTGGATAACTTTTTGGATGTATATTTTGTTGTTCATATACACACCCGTTTAGAAAAAAATGCTAGTAAGATGTTGTGTGACATGATTGTATGTGATTTTATATACGAGGGATTATGATCATGCATATTAACATTCACATATATGTTAGTATGGTAATTGTTAGTGACATCACCATTTAAATTGAATAAAGTATTTGCATTGATTAAATTGTCATTGCATTGGTGCCAAAATAAAGTTATTGTATAATATTTATATTGCATATGTCACAACCTAGAGGCGAGTCTAACAAAAACTTCAGGTTAAACAACCCGATCTTCGGAGAGAATTCGATCGCCCAACCAAATGTTAAGTTGTTAGTGGAAGACTTAACATAAATTAAGGTCCAAACCCAAAAGAAATTGGTCAAAGTCTGCATAGTGATCAACAAGAGATAGAAATAGCATAATAATAAATAAAGAAAAAATATTGTGTAGGAAATGAAACCATCAACACCATACAATAAGTTTTACAAACTAAAGAGAGATAAAATTCTCACAGTAAAATACAGACACCAGCCACCTCGATCTAAACTTAGGAAAGAGGAGGTTGTTGGGGTGAGTGAATAACTCAGTAAGAAAATCTATAATATATGCAATGTACGAGAAAACTAGTTTTATCTTTCATCTTAAAATCATTGTCCAATGATATTTCATGCATGAATTTAAAATCATTTAAAAACTCTTCTGACATCTTATTAAAACAGGCCACACAAGTCATTGATGAGGCAAAGATCAAAATCCTACTATATACATAGACAATTATATTCAAAATAGGTCTATATAATTTTTTTCATTTAAAAACAACCCCATTGAAAAAGGAGGGTCGCACAGGGATCTCTCCGGCCCACTATCACAAAAATGCGGCAATCCGAAGATCAAGAAGCATCTCATGAAACAGGAGCAAAAAAAAAAGTATAGTGATCTGCAGACCTAACAATGACACATGGGTTGCTGGCAATCCAAAGACTATGTAGAGACAACCTACAAAATCAACAAACAAAGAGTTGCTGGGATCCAAAGGTCAGCAACAATACAAACTGTGAAATCAAATGACAAATACACTATGACTAGGTTTAGAGATTCAAAACTTAAGGAAGACGTTACCACCTCTCTATTACTCATTTACTTTAGGTATTCAAAATCCAAAGACACGTTATCGATGCCCTATATATATATATATATTATACATGTATATAAAATTTTAATTCTCAATTTGGACAAGAAACTAATTATTGAGACATATGCTATCTTAATTCTCAATTTGGACAAGAAACTAATTATTGAGACATAAGCTAAGGAGAATTTAAACTAACTAAACCTTAATTCTCAAACTATGATCACACAATAACTTGAATTTTTTACTAGTTTGACCAATTGACTGAACATTCACATATGACCAAAAAACTTACAATACGCAACAAAAACCTAGTCAATGACTTTGATTAACATGAAAATTTTACTCGTAAAAAATAAAATTCAAAAATATCAGATTTTACTTGAAGTCACTCACAAGGCACAAACCAAGTAAATGAAAGTAAGTGAGCTTACTTGTACTTGAATATGAATTGTCTGACGTGCCGCCCAACAGACTTCCATCGAGACTCGCCAGATTCAGGTGGTTTTCATCGAATTCTAGTGAATTTTTGCTGGCATCTGGCAATACTCGCTGAAAATTAACCAGAACCCAGCAGACAGAGCCCCGTGGACTCTTCGTCGACTCAACATTGGCAACTCGACAACAGAGTGGCCTAGCGTTGCCGAGGCTGAGTACTGGGTTAAACAAACCAAACCCAAATTTCAGTTGACTCCCCCAAATTTGTGTGGGCTTGAAGACTTCTCAATCTGTAAAAAAAAATTTGTGAAAACATTAATGGGCGACCTTCTGGTCTAAGCAAATTATTCTCCAGCAAATCAAAGTTTACTCGATATAGAACATGAAAGACGAGCAAATATATAATACCACATTTATTGAAGTAGTAAATAAATGAGATTTTATAATTGTATTAGATTTGCTTAATAAAATTCATAAAAAAAAATTCATCATTATTTCTGCATTTTACATTTACACATATATTCCTTTACATTTACACATATATTATATATATGTTGCCATAAAGTTTAAAGATTAATGAGCCAATTTGGTCAATGACTAATATTTGAAGTATGACATTTTCAAATAACATAATTTATAGATACAATTCATTCAATTATAAATGTAAAATTTAATCCTAACTATCTGTGTGGTGACATAATATAATTACATAGAACCGAGTCATATGAAATTGAATTATTCTAATACGTTTATTATATAAAATATAATGAATTTCATCATAATAAGGAGTATATATGCATGATCTTAATTTATTGTATTTAATAGAATTCTATTTCACTTTAATACATTTTTTTAATTTAGTCAATAAGTTTTTGTATGAGTTACATTACATAAACATTGTATTTTGATAAAAAAAAAAACAATTTTAAATAAAAAATAAAAAAATATTAGTTTTATAAAATGAAATTCATTTGTAAATATTTCATTATTTGTTAGTACATGAATTGAATAATTAGTACATATATTCAATAATATGCATTCAATAATGAATGATATTCAAATATAAAGATGTAATAAGGGAGGATAATGAATATTAAACATCACTCTTTTATGAATTTATAATGAAGGATCAATATTTAGGCAATAATTATTATTGCTTTAAGTAAATATATTTTATAACTCTTTCAGTTCAATTTTATGTATTTAGTGAAATTAATCAATAACTAATAATTATGCCATTTAATGTAAAAAAAATTATATTAATTAACAAAAATTATTAGAATTTAAAATTATATTTCATCAGTTACTATCTTCTATCATTGATAAAATATAGACTATAAGATTATTAATTATGCATAAGACTCAAGACAAAGGTCGTCCAAACCTTAGCCAATAGACATGGGTATCCAAACTGAAGAAAAATATTGTTTAAATGGGAATTGGTAATGAAAGTTTTAAATTCAAAACCAATTTGTTTGTTGTTTGAATGAGTGTCGGGATGCCATTGCGGTGCCAGTTTAAAATTCAAAAGGTTTCATGTATCCTCAAATTCTGATTTTTGTTTTGTTTTGTTTTTATAAATTTCAAGTCAGACTTGTAGAAGAAGATAGTATTTCATGCCATAGCTTATAGAAGTGAAGTAGTGAGTCTTTCCATATCCAAAAGAGAGATGTTCTTTATTTTGAAAAGAAACGTCTCATGCGTTGAGATATACATTTTCTGGGAATAGTGTGCTTAATCATCTTCATCCTACCCTTAACACTTGCAATTTCACTTGGTGAGTCTGGTCTTACTCTTCCTCGATGAAAAATTCTTAAATTGCTCCTTCTTACTTCCACCCTTTCTCAGGCGGAGTGGGTATACGGAGAGTGATCAATAAATCCACGAAAATGAATACAATGTGTTACCATATCCTCTCCTTCTCCCTCTTGCACACCCGAGATATGGAGAAATATTCTGTAGTTAGTACCAGGTGTACAAAACAGTTAAGGATCGTAGGCTATTTCATTCATTCTACTGTAAATGGACATTACACTGAATCAAATACAATTACAGCGCACTTCCATGGCCTCTCCCAAAAGCAATCTGAATTCTTCTGCTGCTCCCTCCACACTCCAAAGTGACCCTACTCCTTTTTCATTGATGAACGTCATTATTGTTAATGGCTTAGAGGCATTTCTTGATGGCTCTTTGTTACTTCTTTCATCTGTAGCTGATAGTGAGGAAAGAAGAAACAAAAAGAACTATTTTTTATTTTCTTGAAAGAATATTTTGTCTTTTTTTACATTGTACAATTATATTTCTTTTATAGTTTCTAAAACCCTTATAGCCCTTAAACTTTTCTGCATAAAATCGTTAAGTCAGCTAGGTCGATGCCTTCTTAGCTTTTGTTTCTCTTTCTCATTTTCTTCTAGTTGAACTTCTTTTTGCACAATTGAATTTGTCTCCGTCATTGGCTCTGTTGTAACATTTGCATCCCTAGGGAAAATAACATTGTCCTCGAGGTTGGAATGAGGATATACTTTTTAAAGTCCTTTAAGAACATCCAAGAAGTATCTTCTAAGGGCAATCCTCGTCATTGCGCCAATAATTGTACCTCCATAGCATTACCACACTTTTGCAATATAGAATCTAAAACAGCAAGAGGTTTATCAATGCCATTATGACATCTTTGAGGAGTAGACAAAACAGCATTGATAAAACATAAAGACAGCATGCTAAACCACACGGGTTTTGAAAAACAGTAACATATTTATCTAGCATGGTCTGAATATCAGCTAAATATTGTAGTTGTGAATCACCAACACCATAAATGGAAGCCTCCAACTAATACAATTGAATCACATTTCCCACATGCGACATTATTTTGGATTGATGCATTAAAACTAAAGAAGGTGAGAAGAGCTATTTTTCTTGTAACAACACTAATATGTTGTTCCAAAAAAATTCATAGTTAAATTCTTATAATCCATAGTGACTACCATTGGACCCCAGCATCATTTCGGTGCCTTGAATTGGCAAAACATAAAAATCTATATGAAGCTCTTGATATTGAATAGAGACTTTCAAGTTAGAAAAAAATGCAATACAAGATAACTCATCCCCATTACCCACCATAACTTTTAATTGTTTGGAAGGTTGCATAGGAATGTTAAGTTTTTTTAACAACTCTATCATGAATGAAATTATGAGTTGAACCTCCATCCAATGCATGTAGACTAATACCAGGAATATCTTCATTAGACTGCTGCAAAGTTGTAGTAGTATTAAAGTCACTAGTATCATTGCCAATTTCATTGCTGTCATCGTCTAACATCAATACAAAAAGCTTTGATTTACAACAATAATTCTTCACAAATTTTTCATCACAATTATATTTTAACCCTTTTCCATATCTCTTCAACATTTCTGTTGCAGTCAATCGTTTAACTAGTGTAGTCAATGATTTGACATTTAGAAGAAAAGAACTATAATTAGGTTTCTCTAAAGCTAGCAGTACATGTTTCTAAAGTTTTGGTGGTTTTAGTGGTTGAAAATAAGTGGATTTCATCGGCATTTGTCTGAATCCCACATCGTTGTGTTTATCCTCCATCAATTTTGCTAGATTAATAGCTTGATGTAAGGATTGGGGTTCTAAAGCTCTTACGTTTTGACAAATATTATGGCGTAAACCTGATTCATAACAACTCTAAAGAAAGGAAGCAGGTACACCTGTTGTTTGATTGGCTAAAGCCTCAAATCTCTTTTGGAATTCCATCATAGTTGTAGTCTGCGTAAGCTTTGATAATTCACCTTGACATGGAATCAAATTTTTAAAAAAATCTAGACAAGTCATAACTAAATCGTTACAAAACAGCCATTGAAACCACTGCAAAGCTACGTCGTCCATGTGAAACAATGCAATTGTTAAACATTTAGGTTCTTCAATTTCATGATAATCAAAAACCTCTCTACCTTAAAGAACCAACCATGAAGATCCTCTCCATTAAACCTTGGAACTTCTAACTTCAATGATCAAAATATTCTTTGCATAGCATCACTCGAATTGTTCTTTGGACATACACCACTATTCGAATCATCCACTGCAGTGTTAAATGGATTACAAACACATTGTTCCAATCGACCTTCCATCGATGTTTGTTTGACGTGGATATCTTGTGGGACGACACTGAGATCTAATAATTGTTTATCATGATCATTGATGTGATTTCTACAATCATCTATTTGAAAATCTACTTGCGATCTTGTACCTTCTATCATAGCTAACCAAGCTCAAATCATGAAAGCACCAATTGTTATTGCATTAAGCAATAATTGACTGAGAGGAAAGAAGAAAATGAGACAAGAACTACTTTTTATTTTCTTGAAAGAAAAATTTTTTTACGTTATACAATCACATTTCTTTTATACTTTCTAAAAACAGTTATGGTCGTTACAACTTTTCTACACAAAATTTTTAAGCCAGTTAGGCTGATTCCTTCTTCTCTTTTACTTTTCTTTCTTGTTTTTTTCCATCTGAACTTTTTTCGGCTCAGTAAATCTTTCTCCTTCATTGGCTATGTTGTAACAGTCTTCTATCTCCTACCCCTCAGTTTCTTAATAACTCACTTTTCAGATTGAGCCAAAAATTTTTACTTGATTACATTTCAATCGCCTACTTATGAGTTGGATTTATTCCTCCATCAATGATTCTTTTCTTCCCCAAATCATGAGCTACACTTCTGCTTTTGAAATTTGAAACTCACTCTCTTGCACTTACTCTTCCTCCTCTCTTGCTCTTATTACTAAGCTTCGAAGTCAACTACACAATATTTCTAAACATGGCCTCTCCACTATTGACAATATTCAAAACTTAACATTTGATCACTTGATCTATTTATTTAGGAGTTTAGATCATGAATACAATGCAATTGTCACTACAATGACAAGTTGAGTGGATGGACCTTCTATAGAGGAGATTCACGTCTACTTCCACCGTGTTGATTTCTCATACAAGCCTCAACCTAAATATTCTCCTTCTGTTCAACATTTTAATCCAACTTAACCAAGCTCTCTCTATATACAAAATTGTCTTGGATATTATTTCTGGACTTTGGTTCAACTCATCATTTTACCCTAGATATGACTCAGTTTCATAGCAACGCTCCTTACACAGGATCTGACCAAGCTCTCGTCATCAACGATAAGAATTTAAATATTTCTAGCTTTGGTCATGTTATTCTTCCCTCTTCTAATCAACCTTTACTATCACAACCCACAAAGTATCCAAGATAAAACAGGAAACAATCTGACCCAAAAAGACCAAATCGTCTGACCAATTTCTTTAATTTTTTTCAATTAGCGGCAGAAGTCTTAATAAATTATTTAAAAGTTAGGGCCCAATAAAACAAATGCTAAATAGATCTAACAAGTGATATTAAATAATGTAGCAATATAACAAAAAAATAACTATGCGGAATAAAAAAATGTGAAATAAGAAATTATAATAATTCATAACAGAGTCTATTTCATCGAGTATATTTCAAGGAAAATTAATAAAAATATTGAATATAAAAATATATACTAAAATTTACTCATGAGTAAGCAACCGAATATCCAACTGATAAAGTCCTAAAGAGGATGTCATTGGAATGATTTGACTAAACTCAATAAGAATCAAATATTATTTTAACATTTTAATTAAAACAATAACTAACCAATGCATGGACTTAAAACTAGTGTTTTATAAATTCATTTTTATAAAATTTTGTACAGAATGGTACACGTTTAAAACAACTCACTATAATAGGTACATAATTAACAACCCACTATAATAGGCACATAATTAAATTCGACCATTGGTGTACCAAAATAAAATCTCAGTGAAAATATAGTCATTCGTGAACTATGGGCATATTATGTTATAAGCATATCACATAACAGCAACAATGTTTAACGATCACGTAAGATACATAAAGACCCTAATCAGGTTTAGGGTTTTGCGTCCAGTGACACAACACATACAATTGTTTCATTACTCTTGTTAACAACAACAAAAAACACATTCTCCCATGGTTGAATGTGTGTAAAGTAAAACAAGACCCCAAATTTGAGTTGATCGAACACAGTTCACACGACAAAGTTGATCCAGTAATTTTTATTTGCATGTTGTAATAAAATATGTACAGTGAAAATGTAACGATAGAAATTCCTTATTGGGTGAATTTTAAAATGGTTAAGGATGTGATTCTGAGTATTCAATAATTATCGGATCAATATACTGGTAGGGTATATTATTTTATTATTAAGAAATTATGGGATTTCATGGCGGGTTGTTATCGGTATGAGAAGTATTAGTTTGAGGGGAATGATAAGAAATATTTTAGATAAATTAAGTGAGATTATAACTATTACATTAAAAGAAGAGTTGGAAATTATGTTGGGATATTATATTTTATTTTGGTAAATATTAGAAAGAAATAAATGAGTCAAATGCAAGAATTATTAAACGGAGTAATTGAGGATAGTTGAAATGGGTTAAAATACAAGAAAATGCCAAGGGTATTTTTGGAAATGTGAAGTTGGGATTGTGTTTAGTTAATAAATATTAAAAAGGGGACGTGTGAGATACATGGGGAATCAATCATTTTTGCTAAGGAAAAATTAAAAAGAGGCAGGTTATTTTGAATAAAGGCTGAATGAGGCGAAAAGAAAAAGAAAAAAGGGAAGAAAACAAAAATTATAAAATTAAGAAGAGAAAAGAAATTTGCTGGGGACTTTGGATGAAAAGGGGAAAGCGGGAGACAGACCCCCGTGAGCGAAAGCCGGACCCGCGTGATGGCAGGCAAGTCGAGAGAGTTTGGGCCTCTAAGACCAAGCACTGTCGCGAACCCACGAGCTCAAACCTCGCGACGCCCTAAAAGAAATTAGGAGGTGAAGGTCTTTATGAGGGAGAGGGGTCGAGCGAACAATTTTGATAACCGGCGGCGAGAGTTGACAGGGAGCAGCATAGCCAAGAGGGAGACGGTTGACTGAGAAGTTCTCTTCCACGCCATTGACGAGGTAAGTAATGCCGTATGCATTTTGGCCTCTCAGCCCTATGGTGCAAGGTGTCAGGTTGGTTAGTTGATGCGCCAGTGGAAGAGGATTAGAATATAACCTGAAAATATTTGGTGGAAGTGTTGAATAATTGATATTTCAAAGGAGGTTGTTTTCTGAACTGCGGTCAACTATGCGGTTGCGGTCGCGGTCGCATTACTCATCCAAAAAATAAAACAAATTCCACTTTTGGAAATCGATCAATGCGGCGGTCGAGGGTGCGGTCGAGCTTCTTGATCGAAACTCTACTTTCCTTATTTTTCTGCAATTTCAATTATGGAAGGTCCAACTTTGGAAGCTTGTAACTCCTTTGTTTTAAAAGCTTTTGAGCTGAATTTTGACCACATCTTCTTGAATAAGATAAGAAAAGAACCCTTCAAGAATCACATAAATATCAGCCACGGATTAAGAAATATGCTTGATAGAAATTAGGTTTCTAGGATTAGAAAATAATGTGACGAATGCTCACGTGTTGATGATTTTTCGATGATGTGCCTTTGGAAAGTTGGCCACCACTTCACACTTTCTTCCTCCAAGGAGTAAGAATGTGGATGCCAATAAGAAAGACTGCCCAACTTACAAGTAACCTTAATCTCCTGATATATTGCACACGAGGAGAAACTTTGGATATAACTCACCAAAGGTTGAAAAAGGAATCACTCCAATTTTGAATTTAAGCAAAAGCTTTTCTATTATCAAATTCTACTCCCTTAAACATGTACATAAGGTGGCTTTAAATAGCCAATTACAAACTATAAAATAATAGTAAACTAATTAAGCAATAATAACCCTAATTGGCTCATAGAATAAGTTGTCTAATTTGCTACTTAATAGAAACTAGGTTAATGAACTAAAAGAATATTTAATTAATATCTTCCTTTCTTCTTTTCCAAGTCTGGATGTTATTTGGCAGCTAATCCATGTTGGTGCTTGGCCACTTGGATGGTTTTCATGTAGAGATTTCCTTGATATCCAAGTTTGGACACTTAGGCTTTCCTTAGTCTTTTCTCTCAGTTCTGTGGGCTTTTGACTAGCAAAGAAAGTCCAAATTTAGCGATCCAACTCATTCTAGGAAACTTAAGAAGTCAGCTACAATATTTATGAAGCACTCTTGTTGAAATGACGTTGTTTGGAATGCTAAAATAGTCAAATACTTATCAGAAGTAAAAAAGAAGACAGTTTTTGGAAAGTCCATCAAATATTTCTCAATTGTCCTTGGACTTCCACCTATGCTTGACCTTGAATCTCTTCATGTTAATCTTAGAAACTTGATTAATTATAGAATGGACTTGTAGTCCATCATTTAATCTCCATTTCTTTGTGTACTGATTAGGATAAATGTAGTGGACGATGGTGCTTTGTTATTTGGTGTGTTATATTCTTCATAGTGTTATTGTTGGTTAGACTTGACATAGATGGATTGTTTTATTTGTTTGAGTTGTGATTTTACGTTGATTTTTCTACTTGTAATACATGTGGAATCTGTTGTTTTGCTAGTTTGGAATCGGTTGTTGATCATTGTGGATAGTGTTACACTGCTAAAGTTGTTTGTTCTTTAGTTTGATTTCAGCCGAGAGAAGCGTTTGAGGAAGTACTGTTATGTGACTTAAGTTCTATTACCCATTTTGATTTCTGCTCACTGGTTGCGGATGATTGATTATGCTATGTTAATTTAAGTGTTGTCTGCTAGTTGGTTAATGCTTTCTAGATGCTGTTGAAAGGTCTATATTTGGGCATGTGATTTTGTTTGCTCTCTGTTTTTTTGGATTTTATTATTTTCCCTTCAGCTATGGCATGACGCATGTTAATAGGATTGATACTTGTTGTTTGAAATTGTGTCACTATTAATCAACTACTGCTTGATGAGCAAATTGGAACGGGACCGACATTTTGTATTCTTCCATCTACTGTTGTTAAGTATAATGGGGGAATTTATGCTCTGGAATAGGTACTCTATTTCTTGGAATTAATTTCTTATATTTTAGTTATGGCTTGTACGCATGTTATTGGGGATAAAACTTGGTTGATCAAACTTGGTATCATTTTATCTACTTATTTCCGGTTGGTTTGAAAAGGTATAAGTTAGAATTTTGGACTCATACATTGGCAGTGGATGTGCTGTTTTTTCATTGGGAAACTTACCATAACTGCCTTTTGATATTGCTGAGCATGTGAAGGATTTTATTGATACTGTGGTTGATATTTGGTTGTAATGTGTATTTGTTCGTACTACACTGTATCATATGTTCATGCATGGGTCTGCATGTAAGAAAGATAAAATGAGAATAAAATGTATGTAAATGGATAAGGAGGATAGGTTATCCCATAGAGGAGACCGGTGAGGCATTAGCCCATTAGCTTGTTTTCATCGCAACCCAGAAGCTGATAAGCACAAGGGCCGCCCATATCGCAGTGCATTGAATTGCATGTAGCTAACGGAGGACTTCCAAAAAGGGTGGAGTCTCTTCTAAAAGGGTGGAGAAAAGTAAGACAATTTAACAATCATACTCTATTTTTAATTAAACCATACACGAATTATGTGTTCCACTCTAAAGAAAAGTCTTTACATACATCATAATCAATCTATAGTATTCTTCAATTATGATTATCTTCACTATTTCAAATAGTGACTATTACCTATATCCAAATCATATAATTAAAAACACTTATTCCTATAATAATTGTTTATTTGTCATATATATGAGTACTAACGTAAAATTTAGAATTCCTTATTACATCAAAATAAGAAAGCTAAAACTTTTCAATTTAATTTGACCATAATAGCATATTATGCTAACACTTTATAAAACATTCAATTCACATTAAAATATTATGTGTAAACACAAATATTCCTAAAATACACTTATAGACTATAAGACTATTATTCTAATAGTAGTTCCTATTGTCTATTTCATTATCGTTATTATTATTTTTATTTTGTGTCATTTACTTTATTTTTATATGCATGAATTTTAATAAACACCTATATTATTCTATTGACTACTTAATGGTTATTCGTTTATTGCTTTACGAATCTAAAGTCAACATGGAAATAGAAAATCTATCAAATCTTTATATTCAATCAAATACATCTTGTACAAAACATTAGTACAAAAGAAATATTATTATCTTTAATATGAATAATATAGACGAAGTAGAAAAATTACAAATTCATAATCTACACATTAGAAAATTAACTACTGAATTTCGTAATTTACCAGGAATTATTTTTCAGGACAAAATACTTATCCTACCTAAAAATCTACCTAATGGAACTAATTATGCAATTGGAACCCCCAGTTCACATTTAGATACATCTGATAATTTCAAAATTAAAGTTTTTCTAAACAATATTATGAAAATTCTATCATATTTTATAATTCATCACATTACAAAAGATTTACAGGAAATACAAAACAATGTCATCAATACAAACGAATATTTAACAGAATATTACTATAAATTCAAAACAAAACTTAAATATACAACAGAAATAATTAAGGAAAATCAAGACATATTAGAAAAAATTGAACAAAACATTACTGAATTAAAAGAAAAAATCAATAATACTAATATGTTGATACTAAATTTCGATGCATACATACGAAAATATCTAGGATGAATAATAATTTACTAGAAAATATTAAACTTATCGAACATAATATCGTAAAATATATAATTGATTTAAATAAATAAGTAAATGAATTAAAACAACAAAACTTAGAAATTAAAAATATACTTCAAAATTTAAATCAGTCTAAAACAACATATGTAGAATTAACAGAAGCAAAAACCATTATATTTCAATTTATTCATAGATTTCTTAAAAATCCTGAAAAACAAAGTCAACAAATTAATTATGGAAAAGACATCATTGAAATTATTGATAATCTACAACAAATCATAATAAATCCAGATCAAAAAAAATATTTAACTCTTGAAGATTTAGAAAATATTCATACTACTAAAGCAAAAAGACAATTAACCATTAAACTTCCTCCAAGTATATAATGGATAATCTCGAAGAACAAATAGAAAAATTGACCAATTTATTCTCAGAATTAGATATACCTAAAGAAGATGAATATCTCCTAATGAATAGAGAAGCTGAAACGAATAAAATAGTATTTCTATGAATCTGACTCTGATGAAAATCTATATGAAAATCTTTACAATCCACATTATCCAATAAAACAAGAAATTGCAGAATCTAGTCATAGGAATCAAAAGTATAAAAAATGTACATACGAAGAAACTCAGGATGAAGAATTTCAAAAATATATGAATAAACAGGGATATTATTATAAAAATAAATGGACTAAAATTCCTAATCAATATATTCCAAAAATAGAACCTTCATTAGGATCACATATATTGAATTTAGACTTTGTAGATAATGAATATAAAGTATTAGAAGATTGGAAAAATCGAATTCATATTTTTATACAATTAAATCAGAAAATTCAAGATATATCATCTGAAGATTTATTTAATTACATCACACATCAAACAACTGGAATCATATATATTATTTAACAACATTACTAGAACATGAAAAACTTGCAATGTTGGATAAAGATGCAACAACCACATTTAAAAAAATCATTAACTCTTTATCTCAAGAATTTATTTGAACAGATTCTAAAGAATATGAAAATTGACATACATCTATACATATTGATAATGTTTTTTGACAGTTAACTAATCTACAAATTTGCGATTTATGTTATTTAGAAAACTTTCTTTGTGAATTTAAAACAAAATACTATGAACTCAATGATAAATATAAAACTTTAGTAAAAGAATTATTTTTCAAAAAATTACCATCGGATATGCACTTACTACTTGAAGACAATTATCATAAAGGAGTGGAATAAAAAGCTTTACCTAATACTTTAGGAGCAGGAATTACGTTATTATGAGCATGGATGCAACAATCATATGCTACAAAAAAAAGTAAAAAACAAGCAAAAATTAAACTATGTTGTGAAAAACTATCTAATAGAATAGGACAATACGAATGTCATAATAAAGATAAGAAAAAATGGAAGAAATCGCATATAAAAAATATATCAAATCTAAATTGAAGAATCCTAAGAAATATTTTAAACATCGAAGACAATATCGACAAACTAAACAGTATCGACCCGAGAATTTCTGTCCAACTAAAAAACCTACATGTACTTGTTGGCTTTGCCATGAACAAGGACACTATGCAAATAATGTCTTAAAAGATTTGAACAAAATAAAAATACTCAAGTATTAAAATTAGCCTATAATATTGGATACACTCCCATCGAAGATTCTGATATTTATTCTGATATCGATATTTATGCTTATACATCTGATTCTTCTACTACTTCCACTAATAGTAGTAATTTTTCATCATGATTTACTTCCCTAAAATAAACAGATGTCTCACTATTTTCATTTATATCAGGAAACAAAAAAGATCATATCAATTTTATTATCTCTTATTAACTAAATGACACATTAAATACTAATTATGATCAGTATGAGAATATTGGTCATTACTTATCAGCTTATGAAATACACTCACAAGGGAATGGAAGCATATTTAGATTTAATATCTTCAACAGGTATGAATACTTTACTAGAGTTTTATACTAAAAAAGTATCTAATCAGAGCCTTTGCTCGGAACTTCGGTTCAAAAATATCTAATCAGAGTCTTTGCTTATTGAACTTCGGTTCAAATTATCTAATCAGAGCTTTTGCTCACGAACTTCTGTTCAAAATATCTAATCAAAGCTTTTGCTCATAAAGTCTTTTACTCATTGAACTTTGGTTCGTGTAACCTATTAGAGCCTACGCTCACACTTCCCAAACAATCTATCATAAAGTGACGTAAGTTTTGGACTACTCCCTTACCTATTTACCCTTTAGAGTGATGGATTTGACCATTCACTCATAGCTTTATTTCAAAATAACATTTTTAAAAATGGAAGTGATAGCCTACCTAATAGTCCTTTCTTTCAAAATTACCTATATCATTTCTTTTCTTTCTTATCACCGAAAGATGGAAAGTGATTATCTAGCCTTATACTTGACTATAGACCTCATTATTATGTCCATTAACCCATCAGTTTCCATTCTCCTATAAATTCTAACTCTTGAATTCTGAATTCCTACAATCAATTGAAGAAGTAATTTTTGAAGAATGAAGATTTATATTCCTACTTCAAGAATATCTAGTATTGCAGTTTACATCAGTGATGAAGAAATAATCACTTTACTATCAGATCCCTATGATCTCATCGAATATTCTCTAGCTCCAAGTGAAGAACAACAACAATTGTTCTGTGAATATCTACATTCTCGAAGAAAATATGATCTTGTTTATCAATATCTAGGACTAGAAATTTATCTCAGTCCAAAAGCTCAACGACAAGCCAAACAAATCAGAATATCAGCATTTGATCTAAGTCATATTCATCATATTCTCTACATAAATCCAAGTGTATATATAGACTGTCTTATTACTATTGCCATCAGACAAAACAAATGGCATAGCATAGGAACCATTTCTTGTACCGTTAGACGAATCATCAAGAGCCAAGCAGCATTTGAACTCAACATTAAATATAATGATTATCTATTATCCTATCAAAGACATGAATGGAGACAAAAACAGTATGAAGAGAAGAAGAAAAAAGAATCAGCAATTCTAAGTAATTATGATAACCCAGAAGTATACAACCTCTTCGAAGAAGAATGAAGACAAGATGTTTACAATCAGACAAGAAGAATCTCTCAACAGAAGAATATCTACAATCAGAAGATATATTCCTTACGCACTATTAAGGAATATATTCTTTTTCTATCATCTTTATCAATAATGTAATGTAATTATTGTACGGGTGATTCCCACTGTCGGGAATCACTTTACTTTTTCTTTTTATTTTTGTACATTAGCGTGTGTCAGTGAATATATTCCCTTAGCTTTAGCTTTTCTTTTTAGCTTTAGCTTTAGCTTTTACTTTTTCTTTATGTCATGTTTGTAATGAATATATTCCTTGTCAGGGAATATATTCATTTCTTTTTCTTTATGTCAATGTAAATGTAAGAGTCTGTCGGGGAAGATACCCATAAGGGTCTGTAGGGAGCCTGACCCTCTCCTATAAATAAGGGTATTCTCAGTTTGGAATACTCAGAGTTCAAAGCAACAGAGCAGTTGGTGTAAGTCTCGCCTGCGTTTCATCTCCATTCAGCTTCGGCTGAATGTTAAGATCCTTGAGGTAATACTCTAGAGGGATCGACGGTCCTTGAGGTAATATTCTGGAGGGATCGGAACTTCTATCTCTATCTAGTATCTCTTCCAAATCCAGCTTATCATGTATTATTTATTAATGTCACATTATTTAGTATCCTCTTCATCTTTAACAAATCCGATGTTTGAATCCTACGAAGAACAAGAACATCTAGGATATATGTTTAATGAAACTATTTCTAATCACAACATTAATAAACAAATTAAAAAAATCATATTTAAATTTAACTGAAAAACATAACTTTGATATCTTATTCTTAGATAATATTAAACAAAAATTATCACAAAAAAATATAATCAAATATGGAATTATGATGGGAGAAGAACCTATACTTATTGAACAAGCACAAAGAAATATTTTATACCTATTATTAATAAAAATCAAAATTTTGAAAAGATAACTAAGATGAATCCAGAAGAATAAGAAAAAATTTCTTATATTCATTGCAGTACAATTCAAATCCTATTTAAAAGTACATTCATGGAAGGAATTGATTCTCCTATAGAATTAGAAATCAGAGACGATCGATTAATTAATCATAATGAAAGCATTATTGCTACAGGTTTAGGAAACTTATCCCAAAGAAAAATTAAATTTGATATTAATATTCAACTAGGATTAAGTTTAAAAGATCAAGACTTAAGCAGATTTATAACAGTTAAGTATGAATTAAAACGATCTAACTTCATGAAAAATAAAAATCATCCATTCACCATCACTTATAAAATTAATTATGCCTTAACTAATAGTCATAACAGTTTAGCATTTAGACAAGATGAAATAATCTTTATAGATAAACTATTTCAACCTCTATTAAAATTAGAAACACATTCTAGATTACTTTTGCAAAAACCAACTAAACAAACTTTTATTCTCGATGATAGAACTCATCTACGAAGTAAATCTTTCTCAGAGCAAACTAATAAATTTGCTCCATATGAATTTCCTAGACATTCATTTATAAATGACATACCCAAAACTCTAAATATAGAGGAATCTATTCCTTTAGTTAGACAATCGAAAAAAGAAATACGAAAATAAGAAGAACCATCTCTACAATCTTTAAAAACTATCATTAGATCATTAAGTACAAACTTACGAGATTAAATTCAAATGACTTTCGAAAAAATTATAGAACATTTCGAATATATAAATTTTCTTAATAAAACAGAAATACAATATTTCATTAATTATATTGATGATTATTTAAAAGATTATCCTAATGAATTAGAAAAACGATTACTTGAAGACTTAAAACCTACGCCAGAATCACAAGAATATACTAGACAAGAATTTTTAGCTTTTGAACGATTTCTATATCACTTTAAACGATTATTACAACAACAATTATTTGAATGTCCAGAATCCTTAGCAACTACTAGATTCAATCATTTAATTCCATTAGATGATCCAAGAAATAATATTAATATAATAAATTAAATATTCTGCTTAGTAAATTTGGTATCAAAGCCCCAAAAGAGAGGGCTAGTGGGACATTAACCGTTAGCTTGTTTCCGGTGCAACCCAGAAACTGACAGGCACAAGAGCCACCCAGGTCGCAGTGCATCGAATTGGACGCAGCTAATAGAGGACTCCCAAAAAGGGTGGAGTCTGTGTTCACAAGGGCTGGAGACTCCCAAAATGGTGGAAAAACGTAGTGTGTGCCCCACCGTCGAGCCTAGTCATAATCCAAAAAGTGAAAGAAAAGAAAAGAGAAAAAGAGACAAGAAAAGAAAGAAATAAAAATAAATGTCCCGTCATTTCATATTCATGGTCACATACATTATTTGCTAAGTCTTAGACTTATAGATGAATCTTACATTGTAGGCACAGGTAATTACAAAGGAAATGGCAAATGCGAAGTCATGTTGAGGGAGCTTGCTCATGATGAAGACTTGGTGTTGTTGGGTAATTCCACCGTTCTCTTTTACCATTTTCATGAAATGAGTATTTTATGGATTTGTAAAGGACTGTTAAAGATTTAAGCTTTGACTAAAAATGTCTTTTAATTGATAAAGTCTTCTGCTGTAAATATTTTGTAAATGTTTGGTCTAGTAGTTGGTTTTAAAGTATGGTTTTATCGCAAAAGAATTTAAGTAACATCATTTTTGTATGACTGTAAATAAATAAATAAATAAATAAATAAATAAATAAATATATATATATATATATATATATATATATATATATATATATATTACAAGAATTTACTACAAATTATGTTTTCTAAAACAAGGCGTTACAGAAAAACTACATATAATATAAAAATTCGACAAGCCATAAAATAGACATATCATTTTATATAAAATACGTCTTAAAATATTATTTTTATAAAAATTTATGCAATGATGTACATAAAATTAAATCCCTAACATGAAGTGGGCTTACCACTTACCCAAATCCAACTATACAAAAAACCAAATTTTTAGAGTTCATGATTTTTTAATCTTTTAATTTTTTATACTTATCCAAAAATAAAAGTCAACTTTTGCGTTAAACTTTTAAACATTAAAATTTCTAATTTTTCACTTAAAATTAATCCAAAATCATTTGGGTAGAAAATACCCAAAGTTTGTCCCAAGACATGCCCAAAATATGCCTTAGACCGCAACCCAAAAGAGTTTGGATCACGACCAAACTAGTTTGGTCTACAGCCCAATTAAGGCTCTAGACTATGACATCACACCAGTCATCGTCTTTAACACGATGCGGTGACTTCCTCTCTGGCCGAGACAAGGAGTCTCGACCAGTCGCCTAATTGGTCGAAATGGAAAAACATTTAACGTTGCAACTTAGCATTTGCTAAGTCGCGTTTCGGCGTTCCATATCTAACGCAAACTGTGCGATATAATCACCGATTTTGTCCAAATTTGCAGCTATCAACAAAAAAAATCCAACCAAATACCAAAACTGAAACGAGAAAAACAAAAATCAAGTTTTCGGACTACCCTTGCCATCGAATCCCGATTTTTGCAACCTCTGATTGTCACAACTAAAAGTTGGATGATTTGCCCTCAACTTGCACCAAAGGTAACACAATTTTTCCCTTTCAAAGAATTGTAGATAACAAAATAGAATTCTAATTAACAAAAATCGAGATTGTAGAGTCAGAAGAAATTTTGACTTACCACAATCAATCCCCGACAAATGGGAAGAATTGTCTTCCGAATTCTATGATTGTTGAAAGGGTGACGAAGGGTGGAAGCGAGTGATAGAGAAAGCATGAAAGTGAGAGGCAGAGAGAGATGGAGTGTGAGAAAGGGAAGGGGACACTTTGGTTTAATGGAGAGGAGGAGAAGGAAAAAGGAAAGAATTTTCCTTCCTCAATCCAAAACGTTCCTAGGGAGGAAAATTCTTTCTAAAAGTAAATTTCCTTATATAACTTCGTTAGTATCACTAAATTATGCTATGATAATCATGATGAGGTTGAATTTCACCCTTCCAATTTTTTCGTTAAGGACCAGGTCTCCAAGTGGATCCTCCATCATGGATAACTCCATAACAATCTATACCAATCATCTTCACTTCATCCCTTTGGCTTTGCAATCCACTGCAATTGTAACAACCCGAATATTCTTAATTCCTTAAAAATACGTGAAATTTTAAAATTTCTTTTTAAATCAAATTAGAGTGCGTCTAAACTGGATCGCTACCAACTGTTCATAAAACTCGTTATAAAATCTCAATTTTTGTAAAACTTATGCGGAAGCGTTAAAATAAAAACCAATTAAAAATATAGCGGAAGCGTTAAAATAAAAACCAATTAAAAATATAGCGGAAGCGTAATTAAAATCATTATTTAGAAACTTAGAGGAAACGTTAATCATTTGAATGAAAGAACTAACCAATTTAAATACACTTTAAATAAACTTATATTAATTACAACTTAGACAATTTAATTAAAACCATTTCTTTTCACCCTCTTTATACCTGGCCAGCCATGAGCATCCCTCGAGCGTGCAAACCCATCATCGTTGCTTGTTATTGCTTGTTCTTTATCTTTCGCTACTCCTAATCCATGCATTCCTCATAGCGTACTAGTATCTACATCTACACCACAAGCAACTGTAAGCCCAAATGGCTTAGTAAGGAAAAAGGGAAATGCAATTATGAAATGTCTCTCTTTAATTCATTTGGAATGGGGGCCACCCAAACCAATTCTTTCATTTATGTTTTCTTTCTTTCTTTCTTTCTTTCTTTCTTTACTTGTACTTCGAGCTGAAAATTAGAAGAACCCGTATGGGATGATATAGTGGGTCAGACCTAATATCCTCTGGATAACTAGGTCCCGTTCCCGATATGGTAGGGGCATTTCCTAATTATCAGACTAGGACCGCTACCCATCCGCCTCCTAACTCCCTTTTCTTTTCATTCATTTCCTTCGCCTTTTCTTATCGTTTTACTTTCCTTACCATGCATGTAAGTACCACCCCGTGAAAGTACTTCTTACTTTGTTTCTATTACATGATGCATGAACATACATTCTCAACCTAGCATGATACATAACGCTTCACAATATGACATTCATAGAAATTGAAGTGCACATTTAAATAAAGTAACGGTAATTGAAAACGCATATAAAAGAATAACAGTAATTGAACGTGTACATTAAAATAGAAGTAACTAGAATTGAAAGCACATTTAACATGAAAAGTAACCAACAAAATGGAATAGCACGCTCAGCACATATAATGAATTTAAACAAGGCATGCTTGAACTATTAGAACACAATACTATAAATCGATATGTCAATTCTTCTAGTTAATTTCCTAGTCTATTTTCATGCTTTCTATAGTTAGTAGGCTAGATGATTATCATATGTGAACATACTCAAGTTCAACTGCTTTACATGCTTTTACTCTTCTTAACAATTCATAACATGCTACCAAGAAGACAATAACAAAAGCACTTATAAAACATACAACTAATTACATGATTCCTGCTCTTATTATCTAAATGATTTAAACATGTTCTGAACAACCATTACCAACTAATTACACATACTCAAGCAATTACTTTAGTTTCTCACACTAGTTCGTTAGCATGTTCAAGTTACTAATTATCTTAGTTAGAGTACATGCTCATTCGGTCAAGTAATTCGTTTAATCATGCTTACTATGCTTACTAAATGATTATCATACTCAAGTGTTCATTATTAATTATCAACTAGTTAACATGACATGTACAACCTAATTAATTGCATGCTCAAGTTTAATTAGTTGAAATCTAATATTTCATATTTATCCTACATGCTCTTCTAATTGATTTTACAGTCAACTAATCATGTTTAACAGTTAACTATATTTATCCTGCTAAATAAATATCATAATTAATTATCATGCTCACTTATTAATCATATTTAATTAACATGCTTATTACTTAAGGTTGTCATGCTTGAGGTTTAGATATTGATTAACCAGCTAGCCAATTAATAGGCTTCACAATTGCTAAACAATTCAATTACTCTAGTTCATTACAAGCTGAACAGTTAACATGCTGACCAATCAACTAAACAATTCATACAACAGGGAGTCACTACACCAATACACCGAGCATTAATCATACTAACAACTAACATAAACATCCTAATTTAAACTACATTCTTATCACACACATTCTAACAAAAGGTGCACAACAGACTAACAAAAAGGAATCCATTCATTAGGGCTAAGTCATTTTCTGGCTTATCATTTTCTATTTCATCATAACTACTCTACATTTTACCACATTCATTCATCAGTCAATAACATCTACAATCATAGCACTAACAATCTATAACGCAGGAAACATCACAGAACAACAAAGTCTACATATCACCAATCACAAGCTAACATCGAAGGAAATACAACAGGGAGTCATTCAAGGAAACTAAACCAACTATTAACTACTAGCACTCAACAATTGATTAGCAGTAAGCATTTAGCTAACATTAACACTAAACTCACACACCCATACTTGTGGTGTAGGGCCTCAATGGTCAAAACACCCCTTAATCCTTACCTCAATTCATTATCGTGTGTTAGCAATTGGTCGTTATTCTTCCTTCCCTTCCGATACCTTCACAATTTAAAACGTTCATTCATTAATAAGATTAAATCTTAACGTCTTTCTAATCCCTCGTTATTCATTAAAATCTTCTAAATAGAATCGTTTTCTTAATTGCTACTTAGCTTAATAATTAATCCTAATATTCGTATTCGATTACCATCATACATTCGTCCAGTCAATAACTCAAATCTAACCAACATAACATATTTTCAAAGCTATAATTTAACAAGTTTATATCCAAGTAACATAACACTTCCAATATTCAACGACAGATTATGTGATTCCCCCTCCATCTCCAAACTACAGGGTATCATTTTGTAACCAAAACGACACTTCTATACTCACCACTGCCCATCGACTGATTACCCATTACATCCATAGAATAAAGACACAGAACATCCAATAAAGGTCGTAGTTAACAAAATTGCCAATTTAACATAACATACACTTATTATCTCTAAATTTGTAGTTCACAGGTCAATAAGGCAGTAGCTCATCAAAGAATAATTATCCAGAAACCCAACCCTTCAGAGTTAGCAATCCAACATTCCTTCTAAAACCCAACATTTTCTCACCCATAATTATATTTAGAAATCCTTCGCAAGACAATAACTAATATAAACATTGGACTGACATTCACAACACAAATCACAGATTGAAAAACGAATGAGAAAGCTCACCATCCGAAGCTCTCAGCCAATCCCCTCCATCGAGCGATCTGCTTCACTATCTCGCCTCACAGTCAATATCACCTCCAATAAATCATCCAAAATCCATCCAGAATATCCATCTCAGTGTAATAGCATACTACCGACAATTACAAGAGGATTTCGTTACCTGAGGAACAAAGAACAGTCAACCCGAGCAGTCAAATTGGTTGGAGCACTCGGGTCTGAAAACCGATGTCTCGGATCTGCCTCTCCGATGTCATCACTCCCTGCCGATCCATTGTCGCCGGCGTCGCTATTTATCGTCGTCGTCGACTGAAATCGACAGAGTATCGACGGTCGATGCCAAATCCGACGCATCCTGCGAGCCGACGCTTTGTCGGAGCCCTAGCCGACCCGCGCCGTCAACAGCCTGGAATCACGTCGGCCACAACATTGCCAGACGTGAAATCGACAGAGTATCGACGGTCGATGCCAAATCCGACGCATCCTGCGAGCCGACGCTTCGTCGGAGCCCTAGCCGACCCGCGCCGTCAACAGCCTGGAATCACGTCGGCCACTACATTGCCAGACGTTCGCGACGAAGCACCCCCGCCGATGAGAGCTTCTCCCTCTCGTCGTCGGAACACCGCCTCCCGATTGTTCGGTCTCTCCCTCACTGGCGTTCCCTCTCTCTCGTTCTTTCTGAAAAAAAAAAGACCTAATTTCCTTCTTAATCCTCTTTAATCAATTTAATTAACTTTATAAAATCCCACTTACATGGTAATCCAATTTATTCTATAACTCTTCCATAAATCTTATTTACTCTAAATTATTTATCCGAACACAATAATTTAATTTATTAAATTAACATATATTTTAATTCTAATTTATCTAATTTATTTCTTAATTTATAGTCCTACGAATATGTCCTTGGTAATACCCCGATAATTATCCAACTTAAAAAGTTGAGGTGTTACAGCTATCACTGCTCTTCCTAAAACTATCAACTTCACCACTCTTTGGCATAGCATCTTGGGCATCCTGTTGTCTCCATGGTTCTTAAAGTCATGCAGAAAAATAATAGAATTAACTTAAATGATGTAAACATGCTTTTAACAAACAAATAAGCCTTCAGATTAATTGCAGAATTTTTTAAAATATCTCTAACTATTGACGTCAAGGACAACTGGATTTTTTCTTTGAAAAGTCTCTTCTAACCCTTATCAATTTTGAATAGATTGTGTATAAAATTTCTAAATGAAATTGCAAGATTAGAGGACCTCCAACATTATTTCCCCTTTATTTATAATTTCTTCCATCAAGAAGTTGCAATGGAGGGGTTACAATTTGTGGACAGTTTCCATCAAAGAAACTATCCGCAACTAGACCACAACTATTGGGTCGGCAGTTAGTATTATGAAAAACTGTCAACTCTAATATTCTCCCACTTGATCTGTGTTTTACATTATTTCTATAGTAAGAAAACACAACACATAAATCATGGCAATAAGTTCTCTAAATAAAAATGAGTATTATCTTCCATGTATCACAATGCATTATGTTCATTCTTAATAAATAAAATCTATGTTTATGTAACACCTCGTATTAAAAACCTTATTTTTTTCTTAGCCATAAATTTTTTTTCTTTAATTTATTTTAAAACATGGAAGGAAAGAGTATCAAAGTAGTCAAAGTGGAAATTAATAACGGTCTTGAAACATCATTTTAGTACTTTAAACAAAAGTCTATTTTTTAACAAAACATTTAAAAACCATAGTTAACTATTCAAAAATAACCAGTAGTATTATCTGTGAGCCATAACCCTCAGGTCAAACCAAGCTGATAACTCATATGCTCATTGTGTAATGTCTCCACCTCCACAGGTATATTGCTGATATCATGACATTTACTTACATCACAGGATAAAACAATGAATCTAACGCACAACAAAGAATAGAATGAAATGCAATGCTCAATGCTCAATGTGTCTTATGTAGTCTGTCTCGGAGAAGGACCTATCATCTCTGTCTTTTCTGTATTTACATTCACGTTTGGTCTATCATAGAAAGGATACATTATCTGGCCCATGTGGCTTAACCACCACTCCATCCCTACTTGGGAGGAGTTGCATCTGTCAGGGGTGTTACCACCTATGACTGTCACCAATCTTCTCAGTCCAGGCGTTAAGGATTTCTAGTAGAGAAGAAAGTATACATCATCTGTTCTTTGTGGCTTAACCACCACTCCCTCCAACGTGGGATGAGTTGCATCCATCAGGGGTGTCACTACCAAGGATCGTCACCTACTCTCCCAAACCCGCACACGCTTATTTACATTTATTCTAGTCTTTTCATTAACATGTCATGCATATGTCAACATTTATAAATGGTTTATGAGGAGAAATTAGAGGACTATTGTATCAAAATAAACTGTATATTTATTAACAGAGAGTAATTCATATATTTATTAACAGAGAGAAATTCATCAAACTAGGGAACAATAAACACTAACAGGGTAAAGAGTATTCCATAAAGCCAAATTGCAAAGCAGTAATCCAAGAACAGCAGAATCCTACTAAACTTCTCTTTCACCTATCTACTTTTGGCAGAGTATATAACAATTTAACTTTTAACAGGAAATTATTAAGTGAATTATTTGACAGAATCAACTTCACATGCTCTTCATTCTCTAGCACCTCACGGTCAACTGTAAATCATAGAACATTTTCCTACTTCTTCATCAGATTATAAATGACAAAACTGAAACATTTAACAACAACATATTAACATTTCACAATGAGTAGCCAAGGTAGTATTCAAACAAACAATAAAGTCTTGTGATGTAGGCCTCTACTGGCCAAACATCATTCCATTCCTTACCTTTGCTGAAAATACCGAACGCAGAGCTTCCCCCTTCACACCAACAACAACCCTCAGAGTAGCTCACACTTTAGGAAAATCCAAGGCAACACACTTCCTTTTCCTCTTCCACACTCTGTTCTATGTAAGA
Source organism: Begonia loranthoides (assembly GCA_022433065.1). Taxonomy (NCBI): domain Eukaryota; kingdom Viridiplantae; phylum Streptophyta; class Magnoliopsida; order Cucurbitales; family Begoniaceae; genus Begonia; species Begonia loranthoides. The sequence continues at coordinate 16,649,199 of CM039471.1, forward strand.
AATACAGAGCACCTTTCTCCCCTTTACGTTCTACTTCTCTTTCTCTCCTCTCTCTCGTACTCTTTTCACTCTTCTATCTCGCACACTCTCTGCAAAAATCAGAAGCTCCTCACCTTTTCTCTCTGCTTGACTTTCTCTCTTTTTAAAACAATCTAGAACACCTCTCTATCTCTGTATAAGTAGAGGAGAGACATCCCAGAGAACCTTGTGGGAATTCTAGGTTGAAGTGGCCCATCACAAATTTGCCACGTGGATATCTTATTGTCTCGGGACAATCGAGTTAAACCATCGGGTGAAGGACAAATCAAACAAAACAACCACTATTGAAAAACAGTGTTTTCAGATTTTAGTGTGGGACCAATCGAGCATATGCTCAACCGCTCCACCATAGTTTGGAATATTCAATATGCTCGACCTTTCCCATATGAAAATTAGATTTTCATTTTTACAATCGAGCACACATGAAAATCACATTTTCCATGCTTGACCTTTCCCACATGAAATTATCCTCTATTAAACTGCTATTTTCCACAAGTTTGCTATTCTCTCTCTCGTAATTTATTCTTCATCTTAATTTAATATTTCTTTTCGCTTAACTTTATGTCCATACTCCAATTTTCTTCGACGAACCTGATCTCCGTCTCAAATTTGTTTTATCTCAATTAATCTTTTATTCCTTTAACTAAATTTTACTTCTTAGTTGATTTACACTACATCTCATTCTAAACTAATCTACACTGCTTCTAATTAATTTTTCATACTATATTTATCGCAATATATCGAGTGTATTATACTCTATTATGGAACACATTTCTTTCATAAAAAATATATTCCATGAAAATTCTTTGCATTATACATAGATGAATTTATCTGGGTATTACAATTCAAGGTCCAATACTTAAGTATATTTCTCAAAATGAATGTGTGCACAACAGATATAAGTATGAGAAATATCATAAGAAGAGTTAAATTAATATTCATTTTTACAACAAAAAATTACATAAGTAACTAAGTCTCATCCTTTCTACATGATCCTTAAATTTTGACAATGGCATGCCTTTAGTCAAAGGATTATCAATCATCAATTCAATGCTAATGTGTTTGATGACCACTGTATCATCCTTAACATCTTCCCTTATGACTAAATACTTAATGTCGATATGCTTACTTCGACTACCACTTTTGTTGTTTTTAGCTATAAAAATAGCGGCTGAATTGTCGTAATATATCTTTATTGGCATAGAAATAGAATCCATGATTTTAAGCCTTGAAATAAAACTCTTCATCCATACACCATTCGAAGTAGTCTCAATACATGATATGAACTCAGCTTCCATAGTGGATGTAGTAGTCAATGTCTATTTTGTACTTCTCCAAGATGCAACTCTACTGGCAAACATAAAAATGTATAATGATGTTGATTTACATGAATCAACACAGCCAGCAAAGTCTGAATCAGAGTAGCCAGTCACATACTAGCTATCAGTTGGTTTGTACATAAGTATGTAGTCTTTGGTTCCTTGAAGGTACTGCAACACTTTCTTTGTAGCAGTCTAATTATCCTTACCTGGATTACTCTGATATCGTCTTGACATCCTAACAACAAATACAATGTCAGATCTTGTGCAGACCTAGGCATACATGAGGCTTCCAACAACTGAGCCATATAGAATATTCTTCACTCACTCCCTCTCAAAGTCGTTATTCGACCACTGGTTCTCATGGAACTTGTCACCCTTCACAATTGGAGCAATACTAGGTGAACAATCTTTTATCTGAAATCTCTCTAAAACTTTATTGATATAAGTTTCTTGAGACAAACTCAAAATTCCTCAAAATCTGTCTCGATAAATCTTAATACTGATGACATAGGAGGCATCACCCATGTCCTTCCTATCAAAGTTTTCAGAGAGAATTGTTTCACTTCTTGCAATAAACTTTTATCATTAGTTGCAAGTAAAATATCATCCACATATAGAACTAAAAAACAAATTTTACTCTCACTGACCTTCTAGTATATACATTTATCCATGGTGTTATGTACAAAACAAAATGAAGAGATAACATTATGAAACTTTAAGTACCACCTACGAGAGGCTTGTTTCAATCCATATATGGATTTCTTAAGCTTACATACTAATTGCTCACCATCACTAAAAGAGAATCCTTCAGGTTGTTTCATGTAAACCTCTTCCTTTAGCTCTCCATTGAGAAAAACATTTATTTGTTGCAACTCAAAATCAAAATGTGCAACTAATGCTAAAATAATACAAAGAGAATCTTTTTTAGATACAGGATAAAACGTTTCCTTGTAATTGATTCATTCCTTTTGAGTGAATCCTTTAGCAAAGAGTCTTGCTTTATATCTTTTGATATTACCCAATGAGTCTTTTTTATTCTAAAAGACTCATTTACATCTAATGACTTTTACACCATCAGGCAACTCGACAAGATCCTAGACTCTGTCAGAATTCATAGAATTCATTTCATCTTTCATGGCATCATACCATAAACTTGATTCACTACAACTTATAGCTTGTTAAAATGTCGTAGGATCATTTTTGATTCTAACATTATAGTATGATTCCTATAGATATGTCACACAGTCACTAGGAATAAGTGATTTTCTTTCTCTAGTAGATCTCCTTAGTATTGTTCCAATATTTTCTTGAGAAATTTATTGTTCAACTGGCAGATCAAAAATTTTTGGAACTTCCTTAAGAATTTGATCTACTGGATTATTATCAGAAACTACTGGAACATAATTTATTGATTTTTCAACACTCATTTGAGCTTGAGGGGTGTTATGAACAACAATCAATCTATCACTTGAGTTAGAGGGATGAATATTAATGTGATCCATTTCAGAAACAATATCCTGAAACTGATCACTCCCACTAATTAAGTCATTCTTAAGAAATTTTGCATTTCTTGATTCCACAATTCTAGTGTTGTAAGATGAACAATAGAATCTATACCCCTTAGACCTTTTAGCATATCCAATGAAACAACCACTAATAGTCCTTAGGTATAGTTTCTTTTTTTGTAGATTATAAATTCTAACTTCAGACGGGCATCCCCAAATGCATATATGTCTCAAACTCAGTTTCCAACTTTTTCATAGCTCAAATGATGTCTTTTCAACAGCCTTGGTTGGAACTTGATTTAATATATACATTGTCGTCTTAAGTGCATCAGGCTGCAAAAAATCAAGAAGTTTGGAGTTGCTACACATGCTCTTCACCATGTCCAACAATGTTTGGTTTCTTCTTTCTGCCACACCATTATGATATGAAGAACCATACATGGTGTATTGAGAAAAAAATTCCATGCTCTTGAAGAAATCTTGCAAAAAGGACTAAGTGTTTGTCCATCCTCAATATATCTACTGTAATATTCTCCACCTCTATTAGTCCTCATGATCTTAATTTGCTAACCGCATTGTTTCTCTACTTTTGTCTTGAAAACCTTATTGACATCCAATGCTTCATTTTTATTCTAAAACAAGTAGAGATACATGTATCGTGAGTAATTATCAATAAAATAGATGAAATATTTTGGATCATTTGAGTCTAAAATTGAACTACAAATATCTGAATGTATTATCTCTAATACTTACACTCCTTTTTGTACCTTTCTTTGATTTGTTGATCTGCTTACCCTTAATGCAGTCTAAACAAATATCAAGATCAATAAAAGGTAAAGTACTAAGTACTTCATCATCTACTAATCTCTTAATTCTTTGTATGGAGATATGCCCTAATCTCCAGTGCCACAACATAGATGAATTTTCATTTACAACACATTGTTTCATACCAGTGTGAACATGCATAGCATTATGAGTGGTGTAATTTTGTAAACCAATAGAGAAAATACCATCAGACATTGTTCTATTTCTAATAAGATCATATTTATAAAATAGACTGAAGTTTGATTCTAAAAAATTAAAGGAAAACTCAAAGGTACAAGTCTTTAAATTGAAATTAAATTATTAGAAAAACTAGGAATATACAAAGTCTTTTCTAAAACTAAAATAAAATTATTACTAAGAATTAAACTGCAAGTTTCAACAGCTTCCACATGTGAATGCATCTTGCTTCCTAAATAGATGCATTGTTCACTTCCCACTGGTTTCCAAATGTTTCGCATACCTTGCAAGGTATTTAAAATATGGATTCTAGAACCAAAATCAATCCACCATATGATATAAATAATATCAACCATATTAGATTCATAACAAACAAATGAGATTGACATACCTTTCTTTTCAAGACATAACTTAAATTTGATGCAATCTTTCTTCATGTGTCCCTTCTTATCACAGAAGAAAGATTGCACCACCTCGGATTTGTATTTTACATTTCCCTTTATCTTTCTTTTTGGCTTTATTTTGTTTCTTTCCATGTGTTAAGGTAAATTCACTATCACACTTTTCCATTATCAGCGTCCTTCCTCTGGAACACAAATGACCAATAATTCATTAATCGTCCATTTATTCTTATGTGTGTTATAAGAGATCTTAAAATGATCATGTAGCTATGGAAGAGTGTTCAGAATATAATGCACAGGAAAGAATTAGACATATCAACCTCGAGTGTCTTAAGTTGAGTCGCAATGTATCTCATCTGCATGATGTGCTCATGCACATCAGTCACTGATGGTATTTTCTCTATTGGTTTACAAAATTCATAAAAAGGGTATTGACGAGTGTTTTATCTAAAGTCTCATATTGCTCATCAATAGCCTTCAGTAATGCCACGACATCATTATGCTAATCGACAAAATCACGAATACCAACAACGATCTTGGTCTTTATGAAAATCATACTAAGGTGATTTGAATGTTCCTAATGTTCATAAAGAGCAAGCTCATCAAGAGCGCTGGTTAAATTAATAATTGGTTTGTCTTTTCATATAGCATAATCAATATCCATACACCCCAAATGAAGAAGAATTGTCTCATTCCAAACTTTATAATTATCAGCCCTTAATTCAGGAATATCACACTTAATATTAAAATAACTCAGAGAATATATAGATGCAAAATTAAATCATATGCTTATTAAATTGAGACAAAACTATATGTCAGACTTTACCAATGTAAATTCTATTATAATAATAATCAAGTTACATAAAACTTGCATGTGAACTAAAGCTCTAACTCAATAAGATTCATTTTCAACAAAAATAATAGAACTATCAAGTTATGTTTCTTTTCTCAATTATTGTTGGTAATTAAGAAGTATAACTAATATTTTGTTCGAATTAATCATGTAAATATAATACAAATTCATGTAAGATAAAATTTATTATATTTACAAGATTAATTACAATAAACGTTACAATGTGATTTTTAACACTTAATATATAATTTTTCTTAATTAAAGATGTTTTGGCTACTCTTTAATTAAATAAAATCATATAAATCATTAGACATTTAATTCACTTTAGTTTCAATTTCACCAAAACTACATACAAAATTAAATAAAAAATTATGTGCAACTAAATATGCATGTAAAAATATAAATTTAATTAACATGTTATTTAATTGACAAAATAATTATAGGAAAAATAGTTTAGACATTTAATTTAATACATAGAAAGTATGGATTAAACATTGCAAACACAATTGAACATGTTTAATTATGCACTTAATTTAATATATGCAATTTACATTAAAGAAACATAAATTGTAATTGAAAAGCAAGTAGTCGAGTGGTAGACCACTCTGTCTAAACATCAATAGGCCATGGGTCCTAATCCTTTTATCTATTAAAATGGTAAGCAAGAGATAAATAGTTAATGAATACAAATTAATTCCAAAAACTAATCTAGCAGAGTGGCAACCCACTCAATTCCTTTTTAATATGGCACAAATTCAATTCCTATTATGTAACAGCCCAATTTTTGAACATTTAAAACATGTGATTTGAAAGACATTTTCTTTATGAATCACAATGGAAGACTTTGCATTTTAAAACAACTACCGTAAATAAAAAAATTTTCTTTAAACTAAATGAAATAAAAGAAATGCATAGTTAAAATTTTTTTCTTTTACAATGTAAATACTTTACAAAATCATTTACATATCATTTTCCTTTAATCCTTTAGCCTAGCTTGCCACCAAGTCAGCAACATAAAAATGCTTCATCAACTGCTCCTATCGTTGATACCACACATACCTACATCACGAGACTTAAACTATGAGTTTAATGCTCAGTAAGAGATAGTAAATTTGCAAATGTTCATGTTATGCCACTTTTGTAAAACATATGCCGGTTACCATTCCAGTTTTCAGTCATTTAGTTTACGTTTCATTTATTAGTCCAACGTAGAGGATTTCTAGCACAAAAGAAAGGATATATCCTATTAGGGCTGGGCAAATCGGGTTTCGGGTCCAGTTCTGGACCGGTTGGAACCGAGCATTCGGTTCTCGGTTATAAGAATTCGGTACCGAACGCGGAACCGGACCCGAAATCGTGGTCGATTCCTGTTCTAGAACCATAGCTTCTCGGTTCCCCCGACCTCAGTTTCGGGTCCGATTCTCGGTTCTGGTCGGTTCCTACCCAGCCCTATATCCTATGGTCCGTGTGGATTTAACCATCACTCTATCCCTACGTGGGACGAGCTGTATCCATGAGGGGTGTTACCACCTAGAACCGTCACCATTTTCCCGAACCCCCACATGTCCATTTACGTTTATTTCATTTATTCCGTTTAAGTTATTTACATTTAATGATACAATGAATAATCATACATCTCGAAGGAATGTTGTCCGTTTTGGGTGATTGGCCCTCACAGACTTGTTCTTAGGCTAGCGTCTCATACCACTAACTTAGAACACATCCACTTGATATGTATGAACATTCATTTATCATTTTCAAAACATATGCATGATAAATCATTTTTGTAACATTTTCAAAAACCTTAATCCATGAGCACAAATGCACTCAACATAACATATTTAAATCTTTTCACATGAATATCAAGGCAGCAACCAATATATCAAGACTTATAGCTAACCAACCCAAACGTCAAATCCTCGAGCAGTAACATGATCAATGACGCATAATCTATCAATCTCCACATAAACCAACCTATCATTATGTAAGCATTAAACACACCAACAATGATAATCCAATTAGTAACAACCTAGAAACCCAACTCAACAACAGAATAATCACCTCACCGTGTTCATCAAAGTTGTATTCCTAAATAGAGAAAAAGGTCTAATTAACGGGGTAACTATCCTTAGCTATCACCATCATTATCTAGTAGTGTAAGTGACCATTCCCAACAACTTGATTTCTACATAATTTCTAACATTTTAGGCAGCAAACAGGGAATAAACCTTGCATTAACATGTCTGAGAGTGAAGCTTAACTCTCATAAGGGGAAACTTATTTTTAATAGGGATTCATTGCTACAAATAGATTATTACCCACAACAGTTTATAGCAATTTAGCAGAACAATCCATTAAACAGAATAAATTTAAGCCTCAACCATCTAGAGCATATCCATTCACAGTCACCACATAGAGCGTACTTGACCTAACAAAATTTCAGTTTACATTAACGAACAACAAAACAACACAATACAAATACTCTACTCTTATGATGTAGGCTTCCATTGGCTAAATCACAAGTAATCTCTTACTTGCTCTTTGAAGAAGATGATTTCACTACAAAAGTTTCTCCTCAAGATTTCCTCTCTGATCTATCACGGTTCCTCTCACAGAACTCCTTCCCCTTCGGAAAACTCCTCCCCTTTCAAACCATCATTATTTTCAGACTTATATTTCAACTTAACACACACCCTTCAACAACCATCTGGAGGTGAAGGACAGGTGGACACTAGCATAAGCATCCATCGAGTCCCAACAATTTTCCCCTCCAATCAGAGTACAAAACTCTGCTAATTCTTGGCGACGTTTGAAATTCCCAATCGATCACTTTCATGAGGATGATTGACCATAAATCTTTAGAATAAATTGTTTTCTCGAATGCCAGTTGATCACCTTCTTGAAGATGATCGACCGCAAATCCTAAATTTTGGAGGAGTCGGTCGATCACCAACACAACCCATGATTGACCACTCAATATTTTGCTTGCCATTGTAATATTTTGTGTAGTTGACAATCGACTGCCCCACTCTTTTCAATCAGCTGCCACATTCATACAACGTTCTTGAACATAATTACACTAACAGTGGCCAATTAATCCCCTAATGTTCTTGCCAAAACACTAAACCAATACCGCAATCATACCATATATTCTAATTACCCTTAACATTGCCATTATCGTTCTAGACTTAATATAAGTCAAAAACTTGGGGTATTACACATTAAATGCAATTTCTCTATTTTAAATGGTCGTCTAAAAAAACTACATGTAGTTTAGGCCTTGAGAAAAGCATTTGACGACATGTAGTTTCAGCATATAATGACATGTAGTCTCAAACCACTAGAAACTACATGTCAACTAAGTCATCTTTAACTTCTAGCCGGGACTGTTGAACCTGTATGCAAACTCGCTTCAAAACCCAACGTTTTCTCACCATTTTGAACACCAAAATCAATGCTTTTAATTGCAAAACATTCATAATAAATTTTCTTGATGATTCGTAACAATAAAACGATTCAAAATGCCCAAAACGTAATCATTAAAAATAAAAAAAATTTCAAAACTTTGATTTCAAAACATCAAGACAGAGGCTTTTAAAGCTCTAATACCAAATGATAGATTTAACTTAAATGATCTAAACATGCTTTTAACAACCAAAGAAGCCTTCAGATCAATTGCAGATTTTTTTTGAAATACCTCTAGCCATTGACGTAAAAATAAGGATAGTTGTTTTCCTTCTTTGAAGAGTGTCTTCTAACCCTTATCAATTTTGTATAGATGGTATATAAAATTTCTGAATGAAATTGCAGGATCAGAGGACCTCCAACATTATTTCTCTCTATTTAGAACTTCTTTCATCAAGAAGTTCCAATGGAAGGGTGCAATTTGTGGATAGTTTCTATCAGAGAAACTACCCACAACCCGACCACAATTGTTGAGTTGGCCATTATTATTGTGAAAAATTGCCAACTCCAACAAAAAATTCCTAGATCAAATGACACCTGCTTTTGTAATACTTGTCAGTTTAGAAAGCAACATCGTCTACCTTTTTGTAATTTAATAGCTAGAGCAACTGCCCCTTTGGGACTTTTCCATACTGACATTTAGGGACCTTCCCTGAAACCTCAATTAATGGTGCACTTTATTTTCTTTTATTTGTTGATGATTACTCTCGTTTTACTTGAATGTATTTTCTGCAAATGAAATTGAAAGTATGCAAGTATTTCTAACTCTCTTCTATGGGGTAAACACAGTTTCAAGTCTCTATTAAATCTGTACAGTCAGATAGTGGAGGTTAGTTCATTGCACTCAAAAATATTTTTTAATTTTTTGGTATCATCCACAGAATATCATGTCCTCATACACAAACCCAAATTTGTGGAAGTCGGCCTCTCCTTGTTTTTCCAATCTCAAACTCTTATTTCCTTTTGACTTTATGCCTTTCAGACTGCTATTTATCTTATTAACTTGTTATCGACTCTACTTTTGCATAACTTTTATGCTAATGAAATCCTATTTAACAACCTCCATCTTATGATCACCTTTGTATATTTGGTTGCTCCTATTTCCTTTCATTTGACCTTACAATACCTATTAGGGTTAAATGTGACCCAAATTCTAATTGAGTCAAGCCTATTTCAGCCAACATTAGGAATTTAAGTATGACTATGGTTTCCTATTTTTCTATAAATATATGTTTGAGTCGCAAAATCCATTATACTAATTTTTTATTAGTGATTTCTCTCTTCTGCCCATAGTTTTTTTACCTGTTTTGGGGTTTCCACGTAATCTCGGTGCTCATTTTTTTCTGTTTCTCTTTTTCGATTCTTGTTTGAATTTTAACAATTGGTATCAGAGCACAGTTAAAGGTTTTCGAAAATCAGGTTTTTGATTTGTCGGCGATATCGAATGATTTTGTGTTTTGATTTTGGAAAAGGAAATTGGAAAATAAAAAAAAGGAAATGTTTTCCTTTTATCTTTTGTTGCCACGGTGAGTCCTCTAGAAAAGAAAACAGAGAAATTTTTTTCTTTGAAATTGAAGAGCATGGGCGTTTTTCTTCTTAAGCAATGAAGAAGAGATAAAAGTATAATAGCGACCAGCGAAGAACAGAGTGTTGCACTACCATCAGTCGACCTAAGACATGAAAAGAACAGTTTTCTTCTTTGTCACGCCATTTTCCATCGCCGTCCATCACGGACTATCACGCGTCCACCATCTGTCTCAAGCACCAATCATAGTAGCTCTCGCACGGCGCTGTCTGCCAGTCCATCATCCTTTATCAAGGAAGACAGTGAAGCTCTATGCTTCAATCTTGTTGGTATGATTGTTTGTTTGATTGAAGCTACCTTCGACCAATGAATTGAATTTTGGACTATTTTCTATACTGCTCGATTGCTGAGTTGGTGTTTTGAAGATTTGTTGACTTTTTGGGTATTGCAAGTTCACAGAAATTTAGGGATAAAAATTCTGTTTTGGTTTTTTTAGATAAAACTTCTAAAATTTGGTTAGATTAATTATTTCTGAATATTTTGGTTGGGATATCGGATATTCTGGAATATTTGGGATTTGAATTTTGTGCTTGGATACTTAGTCAGATTTTTAGGGTTAACTCTGAATTTTGAGAGATGGCTTCGATGAGGTATGATATTCTAATGTTGGATCGGAATACGAGGTTTCTGATATGGCAGGTAAAAATGTAAGATGTGCTCACTCATATGGAATTAGACAACACATTATTGGGGTTCGATAAAATGTCAGCATCTTGGACTAAGGAGGAAAAACACCTGAGAGATAGAAAAATATTATCTCTAATTCGTCTTTATTTATCAAATGCAATTTTGGAGGATGTGTTGAAGACAAAATCTTCTGTTGAAATATGGTCAAAATTGAAAGAATTGTGCATGCATAAAACATTGATGAGTAAGTTGCATTTGAAACAACGGTTATATTTTTGTTATATGGGAGAAGGAACTTTGCTTGAATAACACTTGGCTGCATTTAAAGAAATTATTTCATATTCAAAAACTATGGAATGCAAATATGATGAAGAGGAACTAGGTTTTTTTTTGTTGTGTTCACTACCTACTTCGTACAATATTTTCCAGGATGATATTCTATACAATCATGACACATTAACTCCTGAAAGAAGTCTAAGATGTTTTTCTTTCAAAGGAAAGGATGAAGCACCTTGTAGTTGGATTTGGAACTCAAGGAAAAGGACTGGTTACTTGGGGTAGAACATCAGAGAGGTCTGATAAAGAAAACAATAACAAAAAGGGTTTATAAGGCCGATCAAAGTCCAGAAATAGAAACAAAGTTTGTTTTTTTTTTGTCAGAAAAATGGGCATATAAAATTTGAGTGTTATAAATTGCTGAGCAAAAGAAAAGAAGAAGCTGATTAAAAGGGAAAACAACCAGTGAAGTCTGGTGAAGCTATTGTCGCCGAAGAAAATGATTATGAATTAGAAGTAGATCTTCTTGTAGTGTCTGATGGAAACTCAAAGCCATCCGAGGAGTGGATTCTAGGTCCAGCCTTTACGTTTTATATGTGTATCAATCGAGATTGGTTTTCAACATATGAGTTTGTGTCAAAAGGTGCCGTATTGATTAAAAATAATGCATCATGCAAAATAGCAGGAATTGGTACGGTTATAATTAAAATGTATGATGGAGTTGACAAAACACTTAGTGATGTGCAACATGTTCCTGAACTGAAGAGAAATTTGATCTCGTTGAGTACTTTTGATCTGAAAGGGTACAGGTACATCGGTGAAGGTGAAGTTTTGAAGATCAGTCATGGTTCTCTTGTTATGATGAAAGGGCAGAGAAAGTCTGGAAATTAATATGTTCTGCAAGGATCTACAGCTGTTGGGGATGCAGCAGTTAGTACTTCTTTGTCAGATGAAGACCTTACTAGATTATGGCGCATGCGTCTTGGGTATTTGAGTGAAAATAAGATGAATGAGCTGAGTAAAAGAAGACTTTTAAATGGTCAGAGCTCAAGTAAATTGTAGTTTTGTGATCATTGTGTTTTCGAGAAACATAAGAGATTCAGATTAACTTCAGCCACTCATAGTATAAAAGAAACACTTCATTTTATCCACTCGAATCTCTAGGGACCAGCATTGGTGCCTTCCAAGGGAGGAACACATTATATACTGACTATGATTAATAATTTTTCCAGAAAAGTTTGATTGTTCTTTCTAAAGAAGAAAAGTGATGTATTCTCTATTTTCAAGGAGTGAAAAATTTTGATTGAAAAGCAGACAAGAAAGCAAGTAAAACATTTATGCACCGATAATGGGTTAGAGTTTTATTCGAAAGAGTTCAACTCTTTATGTAGGTCAGAAGGAATTATGAGGCATTTGAAAATTCTAGGTACTCCACAGCAAAATGGTATGATAGAGCGAATGAATAGAACTTTAATACAGAAGGTAAGGTGTATGGTTTTAGGTTATGGTTTACCTAAGACATTTTGGGCTGAAGTTGCTGATACTGCTTCTTATGTTATGAATCGGTCTCCATCAAATGCTCTTGATAAGAAAATTGCTAAAGAAGTTTGGTTTGGTACTCTAGTTGATTATTCAGTTTTCAGAGTGTTTGGTTGCCTTGCGTATTCTCATGTTGATAAAGGCAAGTTAGAACCCAGACCATTGAAATGTATATTCCTTAGATACAAGTCTGGTGTCAAGGGATATAAGTTATGGTGTCTAGAATCCAAGAAAGTCAAATTTAGTAGAGATGTTGTATTCGATGAAGCTGCTATGCTTTCTAATTCACATTCTAAAGGCTTGACAGATAAGACTAATCATCTAGCTCAGATAATCATAGTGATATCGTTTTCACACAATCACTAGTATTCACTTCACCACATTATTTCATCGCCAAGAATAGACCAAAAATAGAGATTAAACCGCCACAGAAATATGGTGAAGTAGATTTAGTTGTTTATGCTTTGAGTATAGCTGAAAGCATAGATTTCAGTGAAGAACTGTCTACTTATTCAGAGGCAATGAGTTCAGAAAATTCTGGAAAATGGATGATCACCATGCAGGAAGAGATGGAATCTATTCAGAAGAATGGAAAATGAGACTTATTAAATTGCCAAAGGACTAGAAAGCTATTTTTTACAAATGAGTTTCAAGAAAAATGAAGATATACCAGGTGTTGAAGAAGACAGATACAAAGCACGTCTGGTTACTAAGAGGTACAGTCAGATTCTAGGTGTTGACTTCACTGATGTGTTTTCTCCAGTAGTTAAGCATAGTTCGATTCAAGCTTTGTTGAGTGTTGTGGCTATGCATGACTTTGAGCTTGAGCACTTGGATGTGAAAATTGTAAAACCCGAGAATTTTCAAGAGAATAAATTCCACATGTAAATTTTTTGCGTTAAAATTTGGTCGTGACGTTAAAAAGTTGACTCGAATTGTCACGTAGTGGCCATGTGTAAAATTTTAGTCAATTTGTCAAATCAGTGAAATTGAGAATTTCTTAATGGAATCTATGAATTTGTTTAGGTCGGTAAATATCGTTGGATGGTGTTCATAATAAGTTAAAAGTTGGAGATGAAATAATTAACATATGATAAGTAAATTTGAAATATGTATATGTTTGGATATTAAAGGATGAGTTGGATAAACGAAGAGGGAAGATTTTAAGTGAATAAAATAAGAAGAGAAGAAAAGGGGGGAAAGAAGAATCTTGGCGTTAAGTGCAAGAAAATAAGAGGGAAGAAAGATAATTGAATAAATGAAGGTAATATTAGAATAGAAGAATGATTTGAAATAGGAAAGAAAAGAAATAAAGGGGAAAATGGCAAAGTTGGAATAAAGAGAAAGGATAAAAGTTGATAAAATTAGGGGTGGGCAAATCGATTTTTGGTTCGAGTTCCAGACTTCTTGGAACCAACCATTCAGTTCTCGATTCCAAGATTGAGGAACCAGAATCGGAACTGTGCAGTTCCAGACCTGAAACCGGAATCGAGACTCGTTGCTTCTTTGCAGAGTGACAGAATATACCAATTCCAATTTCAAATAAGCAGGAAGAAACTTTTTTAATTGGTCACCTCAAAACAGCTGATCTTTTCTCCTCCAACAATCTACACAAATCGTCCTTCAACCAAGCAACCTGCAGAAAAGCTCTTAATACCAACTTCAAAGAGAAGTTTCACAGGGCTCACTTATGTTAGCTAAGAGTGTCATAATTTCTATTTTGGCTCTGATAATTTTTGCACCTATGTCATAAAATACGAACCTCCCCCTTTTAAAGTAGCAAAATTGAATTCCAGAAATGTAAAAAATAATGTGAAACACTTGCCTAGAAACTTAAATGAGAGAATTACCTATTCCTAAAGATTTGGAATGGAATCTAACTCTATATCAACTGCTAGACCATTGAGTAAGTCATTCAAATTAGAGGAATGACAACCCAAGTAAGTTTCATTTTACTTAGCTGACTCTTTAGCTTTTTCAAACAATTTTTTTGATTCAACAAGAGGTCCAGGATCATGCTTAAAACTATACAACTAAGATGCTAGGCCCTTGGAATCCTTCCAAATTCTACCTCATTTTGTTCTTTCCTCAACCACAGCTATTACTGATGGTCTATGATATTCTCTCAACTCTTGTAGCCTAGATTCACTTATAGCCAAAAACCCCATGCAGGCGGTCAAAACAAGCTGGCTGCTATCAAATGTAGACCCAGCAAGAGATTGCAACAAAGTAATATTATGGTGTCCAGTCAAAAGAGTATTACAAGTTAACTTTTGCCTTTTTTCTCAAACCCTAATCACAGAATTGAAAATAGAAATCAAAATCGCAAACCCTAATCGCAGGTTCCAGAATCACAAAACGCAGAATCAAGAAGGGGAGCAAGGGTTCGTCTTCGGATTCGTCTTTGGGAACGCAGAGAATCACAGGTTTGCCTTCCCTGTTCTTCGGATTCATCTTTGCCTTCCATGTTCTTCAAATTTGTCTTCGGAAATGCAGAGAATCACGATTCACCTTCCCTGTTCTTCAAATTCATATTCGGGAAGCAGAGTGAATCGTACGCAATTTCAAATAGTTCGGTTCTCAGTTCCACAAACCATGAACAGAGAACCAGACTGAATTTTGGGATTATAACCGAAACCGAACCCGTTATTGATTTTAGGAACCAAGAACCGAAACCGATCAAGAATCGAACCTCGGTTCGATTCTCGGTTCGGTTCGGTTCTTGCCCACCGCTAGATAAAATAAAAGAAATTGAATAGGAAAGAGAAGAAAGAGCCCGCGTAAAAGAAAAGAAAAAGTGGAGAAAGGTCAAATTGAAAATATGGGAAATGATTAAATAAAAGGGAGGAGAATAAAAGAAGAAAAAGAAGAATTAAAAGGAGAGGAAGCAACAGTGTTGTGAAAAGGGAATAGGGTTTCCTTCCCTGTTATATCATCGGCTGTTAGAGAGAGAGAGAGAGAAGGTCTTCACAAAGGTGGGAAGTGCGGGAAGGCAAACGGTTGAGCATTCTGTCTGAGAGCAATGCGGGTGAGGGTGGCCAAGACATGGATAGAAGACTCGGCATTTCGAACGGAACACTATCGATCACAGGAGAACGAAACCGCGATTGTGAAGGCTTCCGGGAGCATTCTGATCGATAGTAGCTGGACATTTCATCGATTGAGGTAAGAAATGTCGTTGCTATTTTTCAGCCTCTCGGCCAAATGAGTTCTATTTTGCTGCTGGATTTAAATGCCTCTATTTCATTTCAGATTAATGATGAAAAATTGAGGATAATGATTTTGTTACTACCGTTTGATGCTGGATTTTGCTTTGGTTGTGGATATCGTTTTGTTATTGTTTTGGATGGAAAAATGTCAAGGATCTGCCCTATTTTTGCCATGGTTTTAACAGATAAAATTGGGTCCTGTTTTTGATATTATTGTTTCGGTTGTTCACTAATGAAATTGTTGGTTGGGTATAGTTGAACACACTGTTTTGTTACTGCCATTGTTGATGGAAAGACCCAAAAATGAGCTATTGTTGAAATGGTTTGGGTCCTGTTTTTGTTACCATTTTCACATAGTGATTGAAGATATTTAGTTGTGGCTATTTTGTTTCCTTTATTTTGTCACGAATTTTACCGAAGGATAGGATTTGAAAATTTAGCATTGTGTTGATTGATATCCAACTCTGTTCGCTGCTACTTGTTAAGATTAAGAGGGTTTGTGCTTGGCTTGTTGTACTTAATTGTATGATCATGGATGAACACTAAGGACTTGCTCTAAGGATTTGTGCTCACTGTTTTATTGTTGGTTGTGATTAATTAAGCTTAAGGTTATAGTAATGGATTCAAGAGGTGTTGAAGATTTTAACTTGGTTTGTTTGCTATCTTGAATAATAGATTATGATTGTTGTTGGAGATTATATTTAGAGATAAATTTTGAGGATGGTTCTGTTGTTGCAATGATAGATGAGTTAAAGTACTATTTTGGTTATTGAGAATAGACGTTAAACTTAGACTCAGTATAGGATATTTAACTTAATCCTCGAGATTTATTTACGAGTTCCTGTTTTGGCATATTTTTAGGCTCAAACGCGTTTGAAGACATCGAGCTGGTACCTATGGTTGCTGCTCCTTTGTATATGAGGAAGGACCACCAACTAGGTAGGAGATTTATACTGAGTTGTTTTGCACTACATTGCATAGTTTTCAAAACCGTATTTTGTGGGATACCACAAATGAAAAACCTGACGAGGACTGTTCGACAGTACGTCAGCTTTTTATATTACGTATGTACAAAAGTTTTACATGTTTACTTTTGTGCATCGTATTTTCATGGTATGATATATTGGATACTATCTTAGGGGCGATAGATCCTCTTGACACTTTCGACGGTCCGGGCGTCAGAGTATCAGGAGGCTATCCCCGATACATCTGCTGCTGCGTGGAGATGTTTTTTTTGCACACTGTGTGAAATATGATATTAGGAAGGAGATGAGGCTTCCTTGGATTGCAAATCCCTAAACCTGATCAGAGTGTAGATCACGGGCGTGTCGTTGATTGAATTTGCTCATGACACCCCAGAAGACGGCCAGGTCTATGGACCACCATCATTTTTCTTCCTCCATGCTCATGAGGTGCTGCCTGGAAACGGTCGCCGCCTTTCTATGCATTTGCTCGGGGGATTTTATGAGTGTTCCTCCTTTTTCACGGATTACAATTTCTGTGATGAAACACGACGAAGGTATTTTAACTTATAGCTGTGTATGTATACAGTCATGCTTTCTAAATAACTTATCGGGGGCCTTGGGCTTGATTTCCTTGAAATAAAAAGGATTTTCAGACATTTTGAAAAACGTGCATATTTCTCGAAATTCATAGTTTTCAAGAAAATAGTCAAACAAGTTTTACATGCACTTAGCATTTAGTATAAGTTCCCTACTGAGCTAGTCACTCACCCCTCGACTTATTTTTCCCAGGTTAGAGTTCCGGTTGAAGGTTCTACTGCTATTTTATTTTATTTCATTTCCATAGTTGAATTTTTATTTATCGGTAAGCATTTCAATGGACAACTATAGCTTTTAATTTTGATGGCTATAAAAACACTTAACTTGGTTGTTGGATTTTCTGGATTGTATGCACGGTATTTATTTTGGACTCTTAAGATTATTATTTCCGCATTATTAATTTTACTCTTGCAATCACTAAATGGACTGTGGCCCATCACAAGTGGGTCGCAGTTGGGTATTTATACAAATCTTTTGCAATAATTTAACAAGCCTAGGGTTGGGCACCCGGCGTTTCTGTTCGGCCCGCCTCCGAGTCGTGACAAAAACTGTATATTTACATGGAGAACTTGAGAAGAACATCTATATGTAGCAATCTGAAGGTTTTATAGTCTCAAAAAAAAAATATATGTTTGTTCTTTGAAGAAGTCCTTTTATGGTCTGAAATAGTTGCCAAGACATGGTATAAAAGGTTTAATTCATTTATGCTTGCTCAGAATTTTAGAATGACCATTTATGACATTTGTGCCTATATAAAGAATAGTAAAAATGAGTCAGTGATTTATTTGCTCTTATACGTTGATGACATGTTAATCACAGCAAAAGCTATGGAAGAAATCAAAAGGGTCAAAGCACAGGTAAGTAAAGAATTTGAGATGAAAGATTTGCGAGCAGCCAAGAAGATACTTGGTGTGGAGATGCTAAGAGATAGAAAAGCTGGGAATTTGTACCTAAGTCAAAAGGGGTACATTCATAAAGTTCTTTATAGGTTTAACATGAACAAGTCTAAACCAGTTGATACTCCTTTAGCAGCTCATTTCAAGCTTTCATCTAACTTATAACCATAATCAGATGATGAAATTAATTCTATGTCATCAGTTCTGTATTCTAGTGCAGTGGGCTCTCTCATGTATGTTTTGGTTTGCTGTGTCCAGATTTATCTTACATAGTCGGTATGGTTAGTAGGAACATGGCAAATACAGGAAAGGAACACTGGAAAGTTGTTCAGTGGATTCTTACATATCTGCGTGGAACTAGTTATGTTTGTCTTCAATTTGGAAGAACTAAAGATCTTGTCATTGGATATGTTCATTCTGATTATACGGGGGACCTTGATAAGAGGAGATCTCTTACAGGATATGTTTTTACAGTTGGGGGTTGTGCTATCAGCTAGAGAGCTACCTTATAGGATACCATTGTGTTGTCTACTATAGAGGCAGAATATATGGCTATTACAAAGGCTTGTAAAGAAGCTATATGATTAAAAGGTTTGTTGGTGAGCTCAGCAAAGACTTGCAGATTGCCACGATGTTTTATGACAATCAAAGTGCTATCTTTCTCACAAAAGATCAGATGTTTCATGAGAGGACGAAGCACAATGATATTTGTTATCATTTTGTTCGTAAATTGGTTGCTCGTGCTGATTTTGCTATGAGCAAATTTAGTACTCATGATAATCCTACTGATATGATGACCAAGACTTTGCCCACATCCAAGTTCAAGCATTCTTTAAGTTTGGTTTGTATTAGCTACTGATTTTGCCCTTAGGGGCTTTTGTGGAAGAGGAGCCTTTCTAGAGTTTTGAAGATATATTTTATAGAGTGGAATTCACATGAAGGTAGAGATTATTAGGGTTCGGTGTGACCTGAATTCTAACTGGGTCTAGTCGGTTTAGGCCCACGTTAGGAATTTCAGCATGACTAGGGTTTCTTGTTTTTCTATAAATATATGGTTGAGTCGCAAAACTCATTGTACCAATTTTTCATTAGTGATTTTTTTTCCTCTGCTCGTAATTTTTTACATGTCTTGGGTTTTCTACGTAAATCTCGATATCCGTTATTTTCTGTTTCTCTTTTTCGATTCTCGTACAAATTTTAACAATACCCATAAACTTCAATACCGTTCTTTTAAGTGTGCCTTTTTAGGCTATAGTTCTAAATACAAAAGGTACTTATGTCTTCACTCTCAATCTAGTCGTTTATACATTTCTTGACATGTCACATACAATGAGCATGCCTTTCCCTTTCCAAACTTTAATCCACTCCATCTACTACTTCTTCTCACATGCACTCACCCATTTTCTCTATTCCTTGTCTGTCATCCATTCTCTTAGTTTGTGATTTACAAAATTCTCTGTCTTTCTCTTCCTCTCCTAATACCTCTTTTCCACCGTCATCTACTTCTCTTTCTAATTTTAATTACTCTATTCCTCTACCATCTCTTTCCTATGAATTGCATTATTACTAGAAATATTTATTGTCCTACTAATGTTCATCCAATACAGAGAAGAGCTAATTCAAAGATATTTAAAAAAAAAAAGGCTTTACTTTCTAATGCTGCAATTTCATCTCTTGAATCTTCTACTTACAAGCAAGCTCTTCAATCCTCACACTAGAAGCAATGTAACATCCCGTAACATTTTCCGTGTAAAAATTTTCTTTCTCTTTTAAAATCATTGTAAACCATTGCGTAATAAAACCAGAGTCATCAATATACAGCGGAAGCCTTAATCATATAAAACATACAGCGGAAGTCTTTTACAAGTAAATACTATAAACCCATTGTTAAATAAACATTTAAATAATACATTAGCTTAAAACATTTATTTGAAATCATAAGACACTTAAAAGTCTTTTAAAACATTTATTCATTTCTGTGAGCCATAACCACAGGTCAATGTCGTCAATAGCACAAACGTCCACATAGCAACACTCCATCTGCTACGTCCATCAACAGCTTTATCCATTCATCTGCTTCTTACCTACATCAATGGGACTTAACTATAAGCCTAATGTTCAGTATGTGATATAAATGTAAAACATAGAGTTCACATACAATTTCTATAACTTTGCTAAGGTTTTTTATTTTGTTTCTCTTTTACTGTTCATGTCTTATATCGTTATTTCATTTGCTTATATGCCAGGCATATTAAACTGGACCATATAAACATCCGTTTACTATTTATATGCCGGGCGTATCAAACTAGACCATATAAACATCAGTTTACTGTTTATATGATGGGCGTATCAAACCGGACCATATAAACATCTGTGCCGGGCGTATCCATCTGGACCACAGTTAACTTCTGTGCCGGGTGTATCAAATCGGTCCACAGTCGTTTACTTGATAGTTGTGCCGATCGTATCTAACTGGTCCACAGTCGTTTACTTGATACTTGTGTTGGGCATAACTAACCGGTCCACAACTGTTTGCTTATCTTGATTACTATGCTGATCGGACGACAGCTATTTATGTACATTCCATTTTCGTGTACTTTAGTATTTCAAGTCTTAATGTTGTCGTGCACATACAATCCTATCTAACGTGTTCCTTTTGAAATGTGATCCGTTCTATCTAAGGAACTAAACTTAATTTTAATAAACATACAAGCAAACAATATACGTTTCCATTCAATAACATAACTTATGCACTTAAAACAAACATCAAACAAAACCCTAATTTCCCAAGATGTAAGTCCTTTCGGATAAAGCACATGCAATAGCACGTATCTGGAGTCTTTAGCTTTAACGGTTTAACACTTAGAGTTATCCTTCTTGAAACCTAATAATAATAAATCTATAAGTTATCAATAATAAATCCTCATCTTCCAACTACAAACGGCGAGTAAGTCTCATTTAACATCTCCTAAAGATCAACTTAACAGTTATAATCTCTAACTAATATTCTTTAAACTATTTTTTGACTTTATTCAACAATTTATTACTTTGCTCATTGTTAACAAGCGTATTAAATTTCTAACTTTAGTATTATTTCTCAAATAATACTCGATTATCCATTTATTTTCCAAACGATATTCTTCAACGTCCAACAAAATAATAACTTAACCAACTTCATTAATAACACCCTAATACATCATTTCTAGCTATTAAACATGCTTAGTGGCTTAATCCATTTCCAACTAATAGCCAACCTTAATCCATAATATATATCCATAATCACTTAAATTTCAACCACAATAATCACTATCCAAATTCTAGCATTTCCTTGTCCAATAATAACCAACAGAGAGAATACACACGAATAAATCCTCAACAAAAGTGAGTGAAGATTGCTTACCATGAATTAGTAATCCAAGGGAACTCCTCCACCCAAACCATGCAACTCCACGGTTACTTCACTGTAGGGGTGTACAAACCGAATCCAAACCGTCCATCCGAACCGAAACCGGTCAATTTTGGTCTGATAGGTTCGGTTTTTGTGAAAAAAAAGTTGATTTTCGGATTTGAAATGCCTGAACCGGATAAGGCCGGTTTGGTTTGCGGTTTTGATGGGTAAAAACCGGCAAAACCGAAACTGGCCCTGACCCTCCCTGACCCAGACCCTGGCTGCAGAATAAATCAATTTTAGGGTTACTTTTTTTTTTGTTTTTGTTTAGTGTTCACCTCATGCCTCACGGTCCTCACCCTCGCGCAGCCGATCGCCCTCGCCAGTCACCCCTCAAGAACTCAGAACTCGGAAGCTGCGTCGGCTAGGTCAGAACTTGGAAGCTGCCTAGTGCCTCGGAAGTCCCTCAGGTACTTCACAGTTCACACTCTTCACTTCAATCAGTATTCTCGTTCCGACTTTCGAGTTCCGAGTTCGGAGTCCGAATCCAGCCTTCAGAGTTCGAGTGTCTCTCGGCTCTCATCCCTCTCTGTTCCTTGGCTGACTGCTCCTACCTCCTACCCAGTACCGCATTTCATTTTTGGTCGAAGTACAGAATCGGCGCCGATGAAGCCAGAGCTCCAAATGCGACGTGGGGATATTTCGACTCTCATCCCTTTTCTTCACTCGCTTGTTTCACGTCTTTTTTTTACATCCCTTTTCTGTTGCTCTAAGATATGACTATGGAGCCAGAGGATTTGTTTGCTTACTATATGCAGCATGTTTCTTGCAATAATGAAGATGGGGTTGTATAACTTCTCATTGTTTTGTTAGGAATTGGAAGGTCGATCCATTGGGACATCTTTTCAGTTTGATACATTCGGATTCACCGCCGCAGAGTTTGCTCGTAAACAAGCTGAGAAGGAGCAGCATCAGAGGTAAATTGATTATTTAAATTTTGTTTCAAATGCAGATGTTCATGGTAATGCAGTTAGTTATCTTTTTTGTACTTAGTATCAATTGAGAATGCCAGGATTTTAAAATCCATTGCCCTTTATTTAGAAATATATCTAAGATTTGTTGATTTTTTTCTTGAAGAATGCGCTCTGCCTCGTTTTTTTTTGTCATGAATGTATGAAGGCTTTTTCTTGACCCACTTTATACCTTCATGAAAACTTGCCCTGATTTTCTTATGCTACCAGCGTGTTGATGATTCTGGATTCAGTGGACTCTCATGCCATGGGACGTTGATTCTATCCTTTTGTTGACTCTAAGGCCTGTTTCGTTTTCGTTTCTCTGTTGTAACAACTAACAACAGAGACTCATTCTATATTTTCGTCAGTTGCTTTACTGTTACTTGCATTATTTTCGTCAAAGACTCATTCTATATTTCTCTCTCTCTCTCTCTCTCTCTCTCTCTCTATATATATATA
This sequence comes from Begonia loranthoides, assembly GCA_022433065.1. Taxonomy (NCBI): domain Eukaryota; kingdom Viridiplantae; phylum Streptophyta; class Magnoliopsida; order Cucurbitales; family Begoniaceae; genus Begonia; species Begonia loranthoides. The sequence goes on from CM039471.1 coordinate 16,672,340, forward strand.
TATATATATATATATAAAACATAAATAAACCGAAACCGAACCGAATTATTGGTTCTGGAACCGATTTGGTTACTCCAAATTAAAAAACCGGTATAGGTTTTAAAAATTTCAAACCGAAACCGACTGGTTCAGTTTACTTTGTACTAAAACTGATCCGAAACCAAATTTGTACACCCCTACTTCACTGTCAATTCACAGACTCAAATTCCTTCACTTCAAGTCTGCTTTCTTCTCTCAAGCTCTCAAACCCCAACAATTTAACGGACAAAACCACAGAAACAAGGCATCACAGAACACCTCACAATTTCTTTCCTCAGACCACCATCACTCTTCTCTCTCCTTTTCTTTGAATTCTCCAGATCTCCTCACGAAACTTCAACCCTCAAAACAACAGAGCTTCAGAAGCACCTCACACACGTCTCCAAAAATCGGCAAAGTAACGCCACTATTCTCCTTGTTTTAACTCACCTTGCCACTCTCTTCTATTTATAGGCAATCATGGATGACTCCTCAGCATCCATCCGTTAAAGACAGAAGGCCAGATGCATAAGTTTCATCAATGTCCAGTAACCTTCTGTTTTCCAAATGTTTGCCCCTCCAACATCAAACGTGTTCAATGCCATTCTTAGTGACGCGTTGTTATTAACCAATGACCCCTTGATGACCAAACACCAATCTTTCCAGCTTCATAAGCGTTTAATAAGGTCTCCTACAATTCCAAACGTTGTAGACGACGCGTCGCTTCATCTTTCATTATTTAAAACTTCTTCAGAACATTCATCATAAATGGCAGATGATCTCGGCGGCAGTTCTCTTCTCCAGGCGATCGACTGCCAACGCTCATTCAGAGACTGGCAACATGCATGCCAGTCGATTGATGTCGGTCGATCGCTACTCTCCGATCAACCAAGAACGTACTTGATGTCGAGGTATTACCAAGAACGTACTTGTTAGATTATATATTATGGAAATTAATATAATCAAAATAAAATAAATATTAATTAAATTAAATTATAATATATATGATTAATTGGGATTAATAATTATAAGTGGGGATGTATTTTTGATTAACTGAACTAGTTTGGTTAAGTGACCGATTCAGCTCTTCTCATTTCTTCTAGCTTTCCGCCATTTGACGAAATGAGAAAGGGGGTATGAAGATTTAATTTGAATTATGGGAGATTTATGGAATAAATTAGAATTTAAAATAGATGTTGATTAATTAAATTTGTTGGGGTAAATTAATTAGAGAGAGTAATTTAAAAAGGAAAAATTAAAATGCGGATGGAGAGGGGATGAACCGGTTCACAGAACCGGTTCGATCAAATTAAATGAATGGTCTTTAGCCATTCACTAAGGAGAGAACAGATGAGAAAGAGAGAAGAGGATGCCAGAAGAGAGAAGCCGAGAGGAGAGAAGAGAGAACGAGGGAGATAGAGTGAGGGAACGACAGACAGCGAAGCTCAGGCTCGGCTTGGGTTGCTCCTTGCGACGGCAAATGTGCGAGCAACAGAGGTGGCAGTGTCCTAGAGAATGGTGAGAGGCTAGGGCTCGAAGGTCTGAACGGCGAAGCGCCGAGTCATACGACAGAGGCTCAGTGACGACGAAGGCGCAGCGACGGCGGGATGGCGACAGCGAGGTGGATTGACGCCGACATGGCGTTCAGCATGGGATTAATGGCAATGGCATCAGGGAGGCAGAGGCATCGATCTGGGTGGTTCGTGCTGGATCGGCCGAAGGCCTATGGTCCAACTGTGGCTCAGTCTGCACATTGCTCTCCCTTCCAGCTAAGTGGTTCTGCCAACACACGATGGGGAGCACAATTTTGGGGTTGGTTGACGAATTAAAGAGGAGACAGCCCTCATCAAGAGGCTGTCGACGAGGCTGTCAGGAGGAGAAGAGAAATAAATGGGCAGTGAGTAGAGTGTGTGTTAGAGGTCTGTTGCTAAGTTAAAGAGACAGAAATGAGAGTTTCAAGGTGGAGCTCTCTGCTCCTTTGATCCTTCACGAGTCTACTTCAGCTCTTTGGAAGTGTTGTAGGTAACCGAATCCTCCTTTAACTGTTGTTGGTCTACAAATACACTAAGATTAATGCCCTAAATGAATTGGGATGTTGAATATGTGATTAATGACTCTGTTAATTGCTGTGTTTGGATTTTGTGAAGCATATAGGTTGTGTATATGTTCTCTGTTACGGTTTTAATTGTTGAGATATGATTTTGCTATTGTGTTAAATAACATGGTGCACTAATGTTGGATGATTTACTGGGAAACAATAATCTGTTAGTTATTGTGACTATGTAGAAATTATTTTGAGTTGTTTTGGTATGTTGAAATCTGTTGGATGATCTGTCAGAAGCAATAATATGTTGGTTTTAGAAATGGATATTGGTTGATGCGATGTAGCAATTGATGTAACGACCCAGATTTTTTTAAACCATTTTAACAACTTAATTACAATTCATTTATATTTAATGGATTTATCAGAGTGCAATAAAATCCGAATCGTTAATAAATCTTTCTTTCATTCTTTCATTTTTCATTCTTAAAAGAAATTATTCATTAAAATTTGCAGAAGCATACTTAACGAGAAAACAACTTTTATTGGAAACGGCATTAAAAACATAGCATTCAAAACATAGTTGAAGTTCGAAGTTCAAATCCAAAGTTACGGGATTACATAGCCCAATTATTCAAATAAAAACACAACTTCTTTTCGTTATTTCCTTATTTGCATACCATACCATACCATACTACTACTCCACTGGCGCCATTGTCGGACCAACCATAGGCTCCACCGGAATGTCCTCTTCCTTAATCGCTGGTATAACTCCCTCGTTACCTACACCACAAGTAAGGACGTGAGCTTATGCTCAGTAAGGATAGGGAAAAATAATTATGCATTTCTCTCTTTAATTCTCGTTGGAAGGGGCCACCCATCCAACTCTTTCATTACATTCATTTTTCTTTATTCGTTCATTAAACTCGTACATCGAGCTCGGAGATTGAGGGTTTTCCTTTGAGATGGCCTACCTGTACGGAAACTAACCACCTGTGGGCTACTAGTCCCTTTCCCATCTTGGTAGGGGTGTATCCTAGTAGCTAAACTACATCCGGACTACCCATCTACCTCAACTCCCTAGTTCTGGTATATACCCGCCTTTAGGGTTTGTTCTTGTTCTTTCTATCCCAGCATATACCCACCTTTAGGGTTCTTTCTATTTCGGCATATACCCGCCTTTAGGGTTCTTCCTATTCCGGCATATACCCGCCTTTAGGGTTCTTTCTTTCATAGTCTTTTTCCTATCTTATGCATGTGAGTACCACCCAAGTGGTTACTCCCTACTTGGTTTCTATTATCATGAACTCGATCTAGCTTTATTCTAACAAACAACACATATTTGGAAAACGATAGCGAAACAATATACAGCATAGGAAGATTTACAGTGCTACATACATAAACCAATACAAAGCTTGCTTCTATATATACAATAAAATTTAAAGGCATACATACATCTTCAACGAAAGAACTAACAAGTAATCGTACTTTTTCTCTCGTTCAACACTTGGAGCTAAATGATACAAAATCAGAAAATAACGACAATCAATTAACGGAATTCAGCTAGCACATGATACTGAACTTATGTTATGAATAAACAGTAGGGAACATCTCATGCAGAACGTTTATGAATATACAACAGGGAATCATATCAGTTTTTATAAGGAACTATGCTTTGAACCATTATCTAATTTCCACAACTTTGTCATCATGCTTTAATCATTACTAGCTTTTAAATCCAGACTAACAACACATATAAACATGCTAACAACCAATGGAAGATATCAAACATGCAACAACTTATAGACAGCAGTTTTTTCATCACAAATGAGAAATTGAATGTGTATAAATGACTTTGTCCTGCTTATTGTTCAGAAAAATCCTTCATTTCTAACATTTTCAACCCTTCTCCCTCCTTTACATTTCACTTTCTTTCTTAGTATCCTTTTTTCTTTTCCTTTTTATCGCTTATCATTCTTAACAACATATTAGCACACAGTCGCGTCAAATTCTAGAGGTGATTTTCATATGCCTAGGAAGCAGCAAAACCAGCAGCAACTAGAAAATTTCAACACCAGAAAACTCATTCCTATCAAGTACTTGATTTCACTTCTCTTCATAACCCTCACCTTTTTCCTTTAATCAAATCAAGCCTATCCTTAACGTGATCAAGTCATTTCGTGCTCATCATTATCATATCATTTTCGTGATATTGGTTTGTACTACAGTAAGTGCAGGGAACATAACTTAGAAGTTGCAGAAAACTGAAAAAAATCAATGAAACAATACTTGTGGGTAGGGCTTAGACGGCCAAGACACACCCTTCCTTACCTTTGAAGTTCTAAAGTCTTTCTTACAAGCAGCACAATGCTCACTCCACACCCTTAGCAGCCGAAACACAGTAGCAGAACCAAAAATAATGGATGTAAGAGAGACATCCATTCATTAAGTAGAAGGAAACTCACCTAACGACAAGGGGGAGACAACGCATGCACATAGGGTGGCTCATTTGCAGGCTTAACAGCAGCTAGGAGGACTTTTGGGCGAGAATTAACTCGCTAAACGTCGAAGGAAATCTCCTTTTTGACTTAAAAAAAAAACAGATCTGCTGTGTTGCGGACGTGCCGGATGCCGTACGTGATTGTCCGCTGCGTCCGGAGGTCAAAATTACACAGCAAATGGCGTCCTAAACCATTCATCCTCAGCGTCCGACATGGGTTTGCAGACGCTAGTTGGTCGTCCGCCTCGTCCGCATGCGTCGTCCGCGTGAATCAAAATTGGACAGATTCAATGCGGACGCTAAATTTCTCGTCCGCACCGTCCGCATGTGTCGTCCGCATGAATCAAAATTGGACAGATTCAATGCGGACTCCAATTTATGCATCCGCGGCGTCCGCATTTCCCCTGCCGTCGTCCGAAACCACATAATTCCATCATTTTTCACATTTTCTCTTAAATCTTTCCCCAATACGTCTACGAGGTTATACCTCGCAACTTAACATTCATAATATGATGTAACTTAGAAACATCCACACTTTTATTTTTAAAACAAAAACGATTACATTGTTAATCGAGAAAATTGGAATCGGGTTATTACAATTGAACGTTAAGATGTTAAATTAGTTTCGATTATGATGAAATTATATACATATATGATTGATTTATATCACGCATTGTGAGATGTAAAGTTATGTGTTATGCACGTTAAATATATGCTCTGTAGAAATTAATGATTGTAACCGTGACTTCGTTGGTGGATACATATTCTCTAGGTTAAGATAATTAATTGGGTTGTGCTATGCAGAAAATGTTTCATAATATGTTTTGGTATTGCACAAAAAATTGAAATAATTTGGCTTCCATCTTATAATTCGATATTGAAGCATAAGCATAATATGTGTTTTGGTTTTGAAACTGTGCTTTTGGGAATATTGTTGACGGACAAGTTTGGGATATTACGCATATGTTGAATTAATTCATCCACTGTGAGATTGAAGTTAAATGTCTACACCTTATATGTATGCTATGCACGTTGGATGAGGTTAATTGTTGTTGCGTTGGTTTGATCACACATTCTCCATGCTAAGATAATTAAGATAATTAAGAAGACAATGAGATTAGTGAGTCATAATTATTAATGATAAATGTTACTAATTTGTGAAGGTATCGAAAAGACGAAGGAGGATAACGACTAAGTGCTAAACACGATAAAGCTTCAAGGTAAGAAAATATGAGTATCTTGGCTAGAGAAGGCCCTACACCACAAGTAGAGTGCGTGCCTGTGGTATTCCTTGGATTTTAGTTATGTTCTTGCGTTGATAGCTCTATGATTAATACTTTGCAGTTATTTGATTTTCCTAGATGATTTTCTGTGATATTCTCTGCGATATTCTTGTTAATTGTGTGATTTCCTTTACTGCTATTGTTAGTTGTTAATAATGGTAGCTGAGAAATAGAAACAGAAAATGATGAATTGGAAAGAGGAATGAGTAAGGATGAGATAAGCTTGAACGAATTATGATTTCCTTTTTTTACGTCGATTCTATTTTTGTTGCTTATTCCCTTACTGCTGTTAGTGCGTTACTGTCATTTCTTGCTGTAACTAGTCAAATTCTAGTTTAGTTGAAGCATGTTAATTTCTTTTCAAGCATGTTAAATTAACCCGTTAGCATGTTCAATTAACTAACATGGTTAGATTGATTAACTAGTATGTTAAGTTGCTAATCAATGTAGTTAATTGTTAATCAATTTAGCATGTTAAGCCATTGAATAACTAATTTGAGCATGTTAACTAGTTGTTCAATTAGTAACAAATACTTGAGCAAGTAAACTAATTAGTGAGCATGTAAACTAATTAACCAAGCATGTAAGGGGACTAATAACTAGCATGGTCAATCAATTAACTAGTATGTAGATTGATAAACGAGCATGTTAAATTAATTACTAAATGTTAGATTAACTAACTAGTGTATCCAAATTGGGTAACTAGTATGTTTAATTAGCATGTTTAAATCAATTAGCAGCATGTCAATTACAAAGTAAGTAACTAGACAATGAGCATGTTAACTAATAGGTAAACATGTAAATTAACTAGGATCACAACTAAAATAGTTATCTTATTTTCTCGAACATGCAAATTAATTTAGATAACTAATTAAATGATAATTCCACTTGAGCATGTAATGAACTAGGTTAATATTAATAGGTTATTCCTTCTTGTTAATAATTTGTGTATTTCTCTTTACTGTAATTTCCTTTAATATAATTATATTGTCTTTTGCTACAATTTCTTTTATTACTTTACTTTACTAAAGAATGATGGGAAAGATAAAAGAAAAAGGAACTAAGTATGAATGAATTAAGGGTTTCATGGCTAAGTGAATGAAGGCTTTTATTATTGTTTTCATAATGTTGTTTACAATATTGCTTATAATTGTTAACATGTTATTTTCCACTGAACCCAAGTATGATTAGTTATCTAGGGTAAAAGCATGTAATCGATACTTAAGCGCGTTTAATTAGCATGTTTAACTCCATTAGCAGTACATAAATGTCGAGCATGTTAATCATAATTAGTAAGTATGTTAATTAACTAGGATTAATTAGTGAGCATGTTAAATTAATAGTAATTAGAATGAATCTGAGCATGTAAATGAACTAGGATAACTAACTAGAATGTTAATCTTATCCCCCTTGAGCATGTAAATTGGTTAGTGTAATTAACTAGACCGAGCATGCAAACAAGATTGGATGAAAACCAGTAACCTACCTCGGATAACAAACTAGAATAATCACCTAGACCAATGAATGTAGGACGCATGTAAAATGACTAGGAAATAAATTAGGATATGATAGTATGTTTTGAATTCTCCTTCTGTGCTTCGCTGTTTACAAGTCAATATTATGATTGTTCTATGTTGTGTGCTTTTAATTACCGCTGTTTATTATATGCGCTTTCCATTTCAGTTGCTTTCAATTTCAGTTACTTTCATTTATGCGCATTTCAATTATTGTTAATGTTATGTTATGAAGCATCATGCATCACGTTAGGTTGAGAATGTATGGGCATGCATCACGATGATAGAAACCAATAGGGAGTGCCACTTTGGGGTGGTACTCACACATGCATGAGTGATGATAAATGATGAAAATGAGTAAAATTTTAAGATAATGAAGGCCTCTGTGGTCCGGTAGCTTAGCCCGGCACAGAAACAAATGAAAAGAAAAGAAAATGGGAGTTGTGAGGCGGATGGGTAGCGGATCTAGTCTGCGGCTAGGCAAAGCCCTCTACCATGACGGGAACGGGGACTTAGTCACAAGTAAAGGGTTAGGTCCGATCAACTATTCCATCCCCTAAGAACCCTTCAATCTCTAGCTCGAAATACAAGTAAAGAACGAACGAACGTAATGAAAAGATTGGTTTGGGTGGCCCCATTTCAAAAAGGACTAAAGAGAGTCATAAGCATAATTGCATTTACCCTTTTTCCTTACTAAGCCTTTGGACTTACAGTTACTTGTGGTGTAGGTGTAGGTACTGGTACGTGAAAAGAAATGCACAGACTTAGGAGTAATAAAAAGACAAACAAACTTCAAAGCAGGGATGATAAATTTGCACACATGAGGAAGTTCCTGGCTGGCCAGGCATAACGAGGGTAAAAGAGAAACAATTTTAATTAAATTATGTTTTTTTCTAAATTATAATTAAACGTTTAGTTTTCTCTGTTTAAATTATTTATGCTTCTGCAACGTATTATATCAATGATTTTATTATAACGGTTTCGCATAGTTTTATTAATGGGGTTTTCAATACGAGTTTTATGAACGGTTGGTAGTTGTCCAGTTTATGTGCGCTCTGATAATTCTTTTAAAAATTTCACGCATTTTAAAAGATTTACAAAAAACTGGGTCGTTACACCAACACTTGATTTTCAACAATTCTTCCAGAATATTTCGTGACCCCCATGCAATAACGTGACACAATAATACTTATACCCTATATATATATAGATATTACTCCCAATCAATCTTAATTCACTCTTCTCAATTATCTAAACCTCATCGTATACCAAATGTTTCACCATTCATTCTTCTCATTATCTTTCACTAAATCCAATATAGTATAAATCATATATTTTCGACCTTAAAATATCCAAATGTGTCCAAAATACATCTTCTCTTAGTATTTCCATTGACTATCAAATCAATTGATATCGTCCAACATAACATTAAGTTTCACTAAAGAATTCTCCAATTGACTTCAATCCTTCTCTTAATCTAACTACGAACATAACGAGGTACTATAATTCACTTATTCCAATTGTATTACTCTTGACCAATATTTTTATTTGTCCAACTTAGCTCCTAATATCCCAAAATTATCACTTAAGCTATGCTTTCAGCTCAACGAAGATTTGAGATATTACAAGCAAGCTATGTTTGATGGACTTGAAGCTCTTCACAAAAACAATACTTAGATTTCAGTCTCATCTCCTACTGGGTGTAAAATAATTAGCTGCAAATGGGTCTTCCAACTCAAACAAAACAATGATGGAATTTTTAATCAATAAGAGACTAGACTTCTTGCAAAAGAATTTGGTTAGACTGAAGGTTTGGATTATCTTGAAACCTTTAATCCACTTGTACGACACACAACTAGACATGCTTAATGGGTGAGATGGCAAGGCTTGCTATAGTAGCGATCTAAGCCTGACTCGGTCCAATAAGGTGGGTTGAGCTGAATTTTTTGGCTCGCAAGCTCGCCTTGGACCTAGCCAAATGAGCACGCTCATTGACCTGCTCAATCGAGTCAAGCTTGACCAAGCTCGAAATACAAAAAAAATTATATACAATCCTCCATCGACTACTGGCTAGCCTTTATACTTACGATCTTACATTTGCGGTCATCAACGTTACCACGATGGCACAATCATCAATTCTATTGCAAAAACCAATGCTTCGCGGATACTTCATTCCGTGTTTTCATATTGTTGGTTTTATGGTATCAATTTATAATTTAAATTTTATTTTATATATTTATTTTTAATTATTATGAATCCACTCAATTAAAATATTGACAAGATTGATGATGAAGTTGAAGAAATTAGATTATTAAATCCTACATTTTTAATAGGATAATCATGTGCACAAGCATCCACATTTTCTTCACCTAGAAAAAAACAAGAAATAAAACTTCTAATGTAAGAAATTATTTTGACATAAAAGAAATCAAAATTATACGTATATTTCTGGTAGTTCAACTAGTACCATTAGTAGACATTTTAAAAAAGGTCACTTAAATGAGCAAGTAGGAGATCCTATACAAACATAATTGAATATTAGTGGTAGTGGCACTTTTATATATTCGTAAAATAGAATGAAAGAAGAAATAGCAAAACTTGTAGTACAATCCGAGTTATCTTTATCATTCACTGATAGGGAAGTATTTGACAAACTTATGAAAAAGTATGATACTCCTATTTTTGAACGTGTACCTACAAGTACAAAGAGAAATGACATTATTAAAATATTTTTTAATATGAAAAATGAATTGATTACAATTTTTGCAAATGCATGTTCAATGTCTATTTGTATTACGTCTGATTTATGGAGTGCACATATAATTGTAGGTTATATAGTTGTAACTTCTCATTTGATTGATGAATCTTGGCAATTAAATAAAAGAATTTTACGATTTCATAACTGTGAATATCATCACAATGATATTTTCATTTATAGGTATATTGTCACTATATTGCAAGAATGTTCTATTAATGATAGATTTTTTACTATAACTCTTTACAATACTAGTGCTAATGATGTTATTATTTCTCATTTTAGAGATTATTTTTGATTTGATGTTACTCGTGATTCTCTTTTTCATATGAGATGTGTTAGTCATATTTTAAATTTGGTTGTTAAAGATGATGTGTCATATATTTTGCCTCATCCGCGATTTCTTACATTATAGGGTCTAATTTAAGACAACAAGAGTATAAAGAATTTTATAAAGCCACCAAACTTAGACCAAGGAAATTAAAAACGGACGTAAATAATAGGTGAAATTCAACTTATTTAATGTTACAAAATGCTAAGCCCTATTGCAAGTTATTTTTGCTTTTATTAATGAGAAGACATAAAGTATTAATCTTGGTAAATTTAGTTGTGATATTGCCAATATATTTTTAGATTTTTTTAAAACATTTTATGATGCTACAAATGAATGTTCTAGAATATTACTTCTCATCTTGTTCTTCCAGTTTTAGTAAATTTAACATGTACTTTTACACAATATCAACAAATAAATAAATTTAGCAATATTTTTCATAAAATGGAAAGAAAATTTAAAAAAATATTGGCATAACATTCCTCCTATTTTTTGTTATGCATGCATATTAGATCCTAGCTATAAATTAAAAAGAGTGTGTCTTATGATTAGTAAGATTTCAACTCATTTAAGTACTACTGAACATATAACAAATGAAATTGTTGGTTTATTTACTTCTTATAAAGTAAAGTATTCTAATGTTAGTCGTTCACGAGTTTCTGTACACACCGAGAATTATCCTAGTAGTAGTAGTAGTGGTATTGTAGCTCCACAATTTAATATTCATAATACATGGTGTGAATTAGATATAAAAAATTATTCTACTTCTTTACGAAATGAAATTGATATTTATTTTGATACTCGTCCTCAATTTTCTCGAGAAGAGAATTTAGATATTATAGATTGGTGGAAAAAATATTTTACAACATATCCTATTCTTTTTATAATGACACATGATCTAGTAATACCTTCAGTCTCTACTATAGCATCGGAGTCTGCTTTTAGTACATGTGAACGAATGTATGATAAACGAAAAGGACGACTTGCACCTGTCCTCATGGAGATACTCATGTGGATCAAAGATTAGAATGACACTAAGACGAGAGATCAATAACAAGAGACTGAAATCCTTGAATACTTAAAAAATTTAGATTTTGAAGACTAGATCTTGTTTATTTTTTTACTTTTTATTGTAATTTGGAGTAATTTTTATGAACTTGTATTTTTTTTTTAACATGTTGCAAATGTGTAACACCCGATACCTAAGAATTTTATTACATTAAGTATGGACTATGCAATACTGATATTAAATGATCATTATGTTATTAGATTATAACTGTAGATATTAAGGATTAGTGTGGATCAATGAGAATTTAGTTGAACTATAAAGGTGATAGTGTTTACTAAGGGAATTTGGATTTTTGCAGGGTACAGACACCCACATGTGTAAAACCCTCTTTGGAGTGGATGTCCTGACAAGTTTTGGTTTTTGTATAAAGTATCTCGAATAGATTTGCAATCGATCGGGGTAAAAGTGCGGTTAACCAGGACCAAAGCAATTTGAAAAACCCTCTAGGGTGTGGACATCTGCATGCGGAAAACCCTTTATGGAGTGGGTGTGTAATATCCTGAAATTTTGTTAAGTTGAATCCATAGCTTAAGTGATAATTTTGGGGATGATAGGAGCTGAGTTGAACAAAGTAAAGATATTGGTCAAGAGAAACGTATTTGGAAAAATTGAATTATGATACCCCGTTATATTCATGATTAGCTTATGGGAAGGATTGAAGTTAATTGGAGAATGTTTGATGATATTTGAAGTTAGATTGGTCGATATAAACTAGATTGATAGTCAATGAAATTAGTAAGAGGAAAATGTATTTGAAAATAGTGAATTACACTACCCAACTTGTTGAGGATAATAGGGTCATTGACAATTAAGAGTATATTGAACCTAGTGTTGGTTTTGGATATAAGGTTGTTAATAGGGTTGACAATAATAAGGTTGTTGATATTTATGGTATATTGGACTATACCTTGATTATGGGGGAACAAATTAAGGTTTGGATAAATTGAAAATTGAGGATTGAATGATTTGGCAAAAAGTGATCCAATATATGTATATATATATATGACCTTATTATATATATATATATACATATGTAATTGGAGAAATAATAAAATAAGGTCGGTAATGGAGAAATAAATGTGGCAGTCGTTTGGGGAGCTCAAGTGGCGAGGAGGTGATCATCCACGGCGATCAATCGTTGAATTTTAAAGAAGGATTTCCACAGTGGATTAATTGCATGGTGGTCAATCGGCTACTGAAGAAAATTGACCAACCGCCAATTATGATAGTCATCTGCAGAGGTTTAACCGACGCTGAAGAGGAAAGGTTTTGTCATATGAAGCGTCTGGACGTCAATGAGTTGCTGTACATTGATGAGTTGCCATCATTTGGCCTTCTGTCTTCATGCAGACGGACGCTGAAGAGTAAGTTAAGTGCCTTGTAAATAGAGTGGGAAGGCAACGTAATTTCACAGAGTTAAAAGCTAAGGTTACTCTACTGAATTTCTGAGTGAAACAGTGAGAGAGTTTTTTGAGGCTGAGGGTTGAGGAACTGTGAGTTAATTGGACGAAAGGAGAACCGAGTGAGTGGTTGGTTGAGGTTTAGAGAAAGAAACTAAAGGTGAAAGTGAGGCTGAGAACGTTTCTTTGAGAAACTGGGAGAAGTCCGAAGGAGGGTGTGGGTTTTTAAAAGATGGAGTTTTGCTTTTGTATTTAGTTTCCAGGTTCCAAGTTCTTCAGGTATGCAGAACTTCTCTTAGATGATTGATTCTTTAGTTTTGGTTATTGCCCAATGAGCAAGAATTGTTGCTTTTCTTTGGTGAATGTTTAAGAAATGTATCATGCTCGTTTCGTTACTGTGAGTTTGCATGGAAGTATGTGATTACTGGAAATGAAATTACTCTGTTGATTATTATTGGATAAATGAATTTTGGAAATTGGATTAGACTTATTGATATACATATATATCGATTAAGGTTATAATCTGTTGAATTGTTAGGGTTAGTTTTAGGATAAATTGGATATAATTGGAAACTGTATGTAAGCAAAGTAGAATCTAGATATTAGAGTGATATCTACTAAGTTGGTTATTATAATGTGGAATAAATTGTTGAGATGAGTTGTAGGATGAGGTGCTTGTTGGATAAATGGTTAAGTTTGGATAGTATTGGTCGAGGGTTACTCACTGGTTGTAATTTGAAGTTGGAGATTTATTATTCATAGTCGTTGTCTATTAATGAATAGGTATTGAAGAGACGAAACTTTAAGAGCTAAGTCTTTAAAGCTAAGGACTTCAGGTAAGTGGTACTGCATATGTTTTGTCTGAAAATGCCTACAACACGGGAATTATGGGGTGTTTATTGTTTGTTTGATTGCTTGTTATGAATTGTATGTTTATTAGATTTAAGTTCAGTTCCTTAGTTAGCATGGATCACGTTTTAAGGATACGATTGAGGAACACGTAGATAAGATTGTATATGCACAACAATGTTAAGACATAGAATCCTAAAGTACACGAAAATGAATAAACGTAAATAGGTGGCTAGAGATGTCAGTTTTTGAGTTGGTCACCTAGGTGTGTGCCACGGGATAGCCGCCTTGTGTATAAACTGCTCTACCTTGTCAAGTTGGGTTGACATCTCTAACACTTGGATAGGTAACTGGAACTAAATGAAAATAGAACACTAACAGAATTAAACGAAATATATGTAAACAATTGCTTTTGTGGTCCCGTTGGATATGTTCGGCACATAAACAAAATAAATAACAGTAAAATATAGAAACAGTAACAGATAAGGAAAATAAAAAACTTAATACAGACTTTAAGAGTTGTATGTGTATTTCATGTTTTACATGTATACCGTTTACTAAGCTTTAGACTCATAGTTAGGTCCTGTTGATGTAGGAAAAGAGCCGATGATTAGATAAACTTGTTAAAGGACGTAGTTGCTGGAGTATTATCCAGTTAGGCGTTTGTGCTGTTGGCGACATCGACCTTGGGGTTATGGCTCATGGAAATGGAATAAACATGTTTAACGTTTTAAAAGTTTTCAAGTGTTTAACGACTTCAAACTATTTTAAGTTATCGTTTTAACTGTGTGTACTTAATAGCTTTTAAAACTACTGGTTTGTGGTATTTAAATATGAAAGACTTTCACTGTATGTTTACTCTGAGACTTGCGCTATATGTTTATTACTTTGGTTTTCCATCAAGCAAATGTTTTAAAAAGAAAGAAAATTTTTACATGGAAAAAGTTACTAGATGTTACATGATGTCCGACACAAGTTTCAGTTTTTGGATAAAGTGTCTCGAATAGATTTGTAGTTGAATGGGGTAAGAGTGCGGTTGACCAAGACCAAAGCAATTTCAAGTTTTCGCAGAAGTGCAAAAGACCACAAATTATGTCTGGAAGCTATTAGGTCATGTCATAGTCGACCAGATTAAAGGTGTGATCAAATGGACTAAATGCAGATAGTAATGTTTTAGCCTCAGATGGAAATGTGGTAGACCAGATATGAGGTTAGGGTCATCCGCAACCAATATATAATGACTTTTCTATGGAAGATTATGTATCCACAATGGAAGGTTCAATTTAGGTTTTTGGTTTTCCTTTGAAATTTAAGGAAGCGGTCGAGGAAAGCTGGTGAGCGGGCAACCAGGAATGCAAAAGGTCACTTGAAATAAGGGTGCATGTCCCAATTTAAAAGAAGAGAAATGTGATTAATTAGCATTGAAATGCTGAAGGGAATGATACCTCGTGCTTGGAATTGGAAGATTATATAAGAAATTACCCTTAAGTTGAGAAAAAGTTAAATTGTGTAACTTTGGGAAGAAGAAAAGGAGTTCTACTAAAAGTTGCAGTTTCTCTCAACCCTTTAAAGGTATTGAAGATCAAAGAGATAAGTTCATAAGTTATAGAACATTCTGAGAAGATCTCAAGATAAGGAATGTTTGTACGTGTTTTGTCTTCGGGTTATATTACAAGAATTAGGTTATTGCATACTCGAGGATATGATATTTGTGTTGTGATAGATATTAGTGTAGGATCAAAATAACCTACGAGGAGGGGGTGAATTAGGTTTTTAAAAACTTTCAAGTGATTAATATAGCCAAGTTTGTTAAGTTGATTCAAGATATTTAATCATAAATTTGATAACTAATTGATGCAATAGCTAAGCAGAATAAAAGATAAGGAAGAGAAATATGAAACTGAGTTGTTAACACGGTTCGACAAAGCACTCTTACGTCCGCGCTTTAATACCCCTCCTTGAAGACCCTTTCACTTCAACACATGGGTTACAATTGATTGAACTTCAGGGTGTCAATCCAACCTTACAAATAGGTTCACTGTCTCTCACACTTAACAAGCAATTGTTTGAATTCAAATCTCAACACAAATCCTCACTCACAAAATGAATATCTCCCAAGGTTACACAATGAAGGAGCTATCTTAAGCAAAAGCTAGAAGGCTCAAATGATCACACAAATTGGCAGCACATCGTCTTTGATAGATAGCACAAGATAATTTCCACTCAAAGTCTTCATTTATTTATAGATTTCTTCACCCAAGCTGATGTGTGATCAACCACTTAACCAATTTGGTCGAGCGCCATTTGACCATTACGTGCAATTCTTTTCTATATGGGTTGACCATTTTCTTAAGTTTTGTCGACCTCACCGGTCGACCATTTTTTCGGTGGTCGACCAATTTACACTGCTTCAAGAAAATGGAGCAATCTGTAAAGAAATTTGGTCAACCATTTTTCTCTTGGTCGACCCTGTTTTTGACATGCAATCTGTAAAGAAATTCCGTCGACTAATTCTTCTTTTCAAGTCGACCATTTTTCCTTGTGTCTAGAAAACAAAGTGTCCTGTAGCGTTTTCCAGTCGACCATTTTACACTTGGTCGACCGCATTTTTTACACCAGCACTGTCAACAAATTTGTTTGCCCATTTGGTCGACCACCTCCTTTGATTTTCTTCAAACTAGAAATTCTTCATCTCACGACTTACATCAATTGCTACAAAACTTTAATGCACATGTTAGAATATTAAATACCCATTTTACCAGGTACTTCCAATGAAGAATTAGGAAAACTTAAATGTTGAATATTTTAGATACATTCACATTATAAACAACTTATCTTTATAATAATAGTTCATTATCAAAATAATTAAGCTTAATACTCTTAAGCTAACAGTTAGGTTTTGGCATTCAGTACTTGATTATAATGATGATTGGAGAATATGTGTATTGAGGTTGGATGCTATGTTAATTTGTATGTAGTCATGTTTATGCACCATGGTTTTTCAAGAAAGACTACAAAAATGTTTTATATTCATATATTTTTATATAAGAAAGACGGAATTTCGGTCGTTTAATTCGGTCGGCTCAGTGAGCAAACTTTTTCAGCCTCGATACGATTTGGTCGGCTCGTTGTCACATCTACACACGACTATTCATATTGTCTTACCATTGCTCTCTAGAAGAATTTACCTTTAAAACAGCTTGACATTAACAATGTCTTCCTTAATGGAGATTTGTCGGAAAAAGTCTATATGGCCTAGTCGCTTGGATTTATGGATTCAAATTTGCCATCTCATGTGTGCCTTCTACAAAAAGACTTTAGGGTAAATGACAAATCAACCATCGTGGTTTGTGCTCAATGACAAGTCAACCACTATGGTATTTTTTTTAACAAGTTAACTACTGACGTATAGGAAAATGACAAACCCAACATCACAGTCATGTTTTTCGTTACCAAGTTGACGTGAGACACGGGTGTCTCAAGACACCGTCTCAAGACACCACGAGACACGTGGTGTCTTGATACTGCAAAGACACCGCAACTCAGTGTCTTCACAAGACAGTGCTAATACACGTTGTCTGAAAACAAAGCCTAGACAGAAAACGCAGGCACGTAAGAGAAAACATTGTCGAGGCGATCATCGGCGTCTGAGAAGAAAAACGCTACAACATCTGGGTAGAAAGACAATCCAATCTCAAGACACCACATTTTTTTGCGGTGTCTTGATTAATTTTTTTGCAGTGTCTTGATCAAGACACCGCATCTGTAATCAAGACACCGCATTTTTTTGCGGTGTCTTGATTCAAGACACCATATTAGATGCGGTGTCTTGATTCAAGACACTGC
Organism: Begonia loranthoides; assembly: GCA_022433065.1. NCBI lineage: Eukaryota > Viridiplantae > Streptophyta > Magnoliopsida > Cucurbitales > Begoniaceae > Begonia > Begonia loranthoides. Next base: position 16,689,946 of record CM039471.1, read on the forward strand.
AAAAAAATACAGTGTCTTGAATCAAGACATTGGAAGAGATGCGGTGTCTTGAATCAAGACACTGCAAAAAAATGTGGTGTCTTGATCAAGACACTGCAAAACAAAATACGGTGTCTTGATTCAAGACACCGCAAAAAAATACGGTGTCTTGATCAAGACACCGCAACAAATGCGGTGTCTTGATCAAGGCACTACAAAAAAATGCGGTGTCTTAATCAAGACACCGCAAAAAAATGCGGTGTCTTGATCAAGACACCGCAATAGATGCTGGATTTGTCATTTTGCCATACGTCAGTGGTTAACTTGTTAAAAAAAATACCATAGTGGTTGACTTGTCATTGATCACAAAGCACGATGGTTGATTTGTCATTTACCCAAGACTTTATATGGACTAAAATAGTCCCCATGTGCTTGATTCAGTAAGCTTACTCAAGATCTTCTGCAATGGGGTTTTCATGCTTCGCGAGTTGATAAATCTATGTTTGTGTTTCACTCAGCCAACATCAGTCTAATTATTCTCATTTATGTCAATAATATAATTCTTAATAGCAATGCCCCTGAAGCATTGATTGCTTAATAGTCTATCTTCATTCATTTTTTGCACTCAAAAGACATCAGTGACCCTAATTCTTCTTAGGAATGGCAATTCTTTTTAGGTATGGCAGTTAGTGTTGGAAAATTAAACTGAATTTACTTTTCCACAAATTATATAGTTATGTTTTAGAAGGTTAAAAATATTAATAACCAATTGTTTATAATATAAATGGATAATAATTAAAAAATGTAAATAATTATGTATTGTTATGAATATAATTGGTCATAAACGGTTGGATAAATAAATAGTCATTAGAGTTATAGAAAGAAATAAGCATGAGAGTTATCAAATGATGTAGGGTCTATTTAAGTTCATGTAATCATGTTTTGATAATATGAAGAAAGTAATTTTGTGAAAAAAAACTATTTCCTCCTTGTCATTATTTTCTTTCTTTCTTCCTCTTTCATCTTCTACAGTTAGCAGGTCAACTTTTCATCCCAAGCTAGATCAGTCTAAGTACACTCTAATATGTTAACTAGTTCTAATATGGCGGATTCAAATCTCATTTCGATACCGATGATTACTAACCCAATATTATCAAAATCTTCTAGTATTTTGTTCAAAAATGGTTCTATATTTCATAGCATAGTTGGCAGTCTTCAATATTGCACCCTTACTCATCCTAACATATCGTTTGCTATCAACAAGGCTTCATAGTTCATGCACGCTCTAACACACACTGACAGGCTATCAAAAAAATACGATGCTATTTAAAGGACACCCTTCATTATAACTTTTTCTTTGTTACGGATCAATCATTACAACTATCTTGCTTTACAAATGTTGATTGGGAATTTTGTACAAATGATCGAAAGAGTAGAGGTAACATACTATGTTTTTCACGGTTCCAATCTTATATCTTGAACGTCAAACAAGCAAAAAGTTGTCGTCGCTCTTCACTTAAATTTGAGTACAGGAAACCTGTTGATAAAGTTGTTGAACTCATTTTGATTGTGTTGAGAATCGAACGTGAAACAAAAAAAAAATACGCGAAAACAGGAACACCAAAATTTACATAGAAAACCCTTACGAAAAAAACCATGAATAGAGAAGAAATTTACTAATAGGAAATAAAAGTACAAGTGACTTTTGCTACTCAAACATTAACATATAGAGTAAATTGAAAATCATAATATTGGATATGGGTACAATCTGTTTCAACTAGAATTCAGGTCATACTAAACTCTAACAAATTGAATCTTTGTGTTCTGACAACATCAATGCGACCTACATCGCTTGCAATCTTGTTATGCACTCAAAGTCCAATTATGTTGAACTTAATTATCATTTCGATCGGGATCAAGTTTTTCATCACCAATTATCAGTTCATCATATTCCTTCAACTAAGCAGGTCGCGAATGCTCGACAAAATCCCTTGTGGCTTGAAAATTCAACATTTTTTGTTCCAAGCTTTGCATCCTCTCACCTTAAGCTTTTGAGGGATGTTAGCATATTCTCTCCTTCTCCAACCCGCACACACGAGATATGTGTGGAGGAATATTCTGGAATTAGGGCCAGGTGTACAAAATAATTAGGGATAGTAGGCTATTGAATTTATTCTTCTATAAATGGTCCTTGTATCAAATAATATGACAGGGCACTCTCACTTGTCTCTCTTACTTTTTGACTTTGCAAAACTTTATAGAATAAATGAAAAAAAAAATTTAAGTGAAATAAAATTATATTACCTATAATAAATTAATATTATACATATATGACATGATGAAATTAAATATTCTCTATTAAAGAAAATTACTCGAACGAATTTTATTTAATTTTGTCTAGTCCTATATATTTATATTATATAAAATGAATTCATTATGTGTTACTATATTTATATAGTGAAAAGATTAGGCTATACATTTTCAATGTAAAAAATAATATTTATTATTTTATATTATTTGAATATTTGGTCATATACTTATTTTAATTATTACTTTTTAAATTTTATCCCATATACATACAGCACAAACAAACAAATTTAAAGTTACTTAAACAATCAATAATTTTTTGTGAATTTTATAAAGCAAATTCAATTCAACTATAAAACAATTCGATAAAACACATTTATTTATCACATTAAAATTTGTTGTTTCCAGATTTGTTTGTTGGGCACCAAAATCCCAATGTGCAACACAAGTTAAAGTTGATGAGATTTTATAAAAACCACAAATAGAAATGTTAAGATTCATCCGTTGTTTATTATAGGAAAATTAACATAACAACCACTTAATTATGAGATCAATGATAAATCAACAACTAAATAATTTTTACTAACAAATAAAACACTCAACTATAAGAAATGAATGACGCAAACATCGCTTTCACGTTTGCCGTTATGAATTTCAATTTAGATCTGCGGCGGAAAGATTTTCTTTTTGTCGTGGAAGATAAGTACTAATTATGGAGCTTCTAGTTAGTTGTTCCTCCGAAGAATAAATACTTTCGTCCGTAAAAAGTGTGACCTTCCATCGTGAAAAGTCATATTTTTCTCTGCAGAACGTAAGTACTAACAAACATTTCTCCTTGTCAGTCATTCTTCCTCCTAGAACGATATCATTCCTCGGAAGAAAGTAATTCTCTATCTTCTGTTGCCCTACTATAAATTCACATTCAACGCTCCAAGAGAAATCAAACTACTCTTAGAGAAATTTTCTCAGCGAACCCTGAACCCTACTTTGTGCATTTCCCTCCCTATTTCATCAATTCCAATGGGTTTTACCAATACCAGGATGAGCAAATTGACTCTCAAGCACAAAGGTGCTCCCTCTCAATCTCAAACTCAACCTCAACTAGAAATAGAATCGGCCTGTGATAGTAGATAAAGTGCAACTGAGTTCCTTCCACTCAGTTTCCACGCAATTCACAAACTGAAGTTGAAGTACAACCCCTAAACCCAACCTCAACCTTAACCTCAATAACAACCAAGATCTCAATTGGTTTGGTTCAAACTTGTAACAGATAGTTTCCACTCTCTGCTCTTTAAGACTACAGTGGTGATCAATAGGTATGAAGCTAATATTGAACATTGTGCAATTATTGTATCTAGAGGAGTAGACTTTGATTCATTGTCTGATTTGAGAATTGAAGAATTGGATGAGAGTGTTGGCTTAACCAGGTTGTGCAGATTGGGTGGAAGTTACTATGAACGGATTGTGAAACTATTTTATGCCAATCTGGAACTATCCACCCAACCATTCGAGATCTGGACTTACATGTTTAGACGGGAGTTAAGGCTAACTCTCAACGATATTAACCTACTGCTTGAATGTTTGATGGAGGAACCAATCAAGGAATATTACCACATATCTCGGAAGCCAGATTTCATCAGACGAGGAGAAGGTATGGCAGTACTTAGACAGTTGAATCGTGATCCTGAGATTGCAATGTTCAAGAAGCCAAAGTCTAATGACTTGAATGCTAAAGCTCGAGTGACCACATCATCATGACGCACACTATTATACCTCGGGATGGACATCGAGACCATGTTAGCTGCATGGATCTTTATATGTTGGATAAGGTGTCCAACCGAAAGAAAGTGAACATTAGGTATGTGATTTTAAGTTACATGTACGATGTCCTCAATAACTCAATCAAGAGTTTGCCATTTAATTGGCTCATTCAGAAAATTGTTGAGCATAATTGGGTACTAATCTTGGATGGGGAGTTAAGAATCCAAGAGAAGGTCAGTGACGTCTACAATAAATTGAAAATGGACCACATGGGGATCACCAATGTCAGAGGGGAATGGGTATGAAAGTCTCCATTCAAGGCCTCCTCGTAGACTCAATCAAAGGTTTCTAAGCCTCCAGCCCCCTCAGCCTTACAGCCTCTAGTCCCCTCAGTCTTACAGCCTCCATCCACCTCGGAGGGACAACCTCCATCATCGCCACTGCAATCCATGGAGGATGGTACTTTGCAGCCTCTATCTCCACCCCCTTCTCAATCATCTCACTTTATGTTGATGCCTGAGGAGATCATCGGCTAGTAACAAAGAATGGAGGAGCAAGTAGAGGAGCAGAATCAAATGGTATTGGACTGAGTTCAAAGGATGAAGGATCAAATTCAAAGGATAGAGGACCAAGCGAAAGAGCGCCATCAAATGGTGTTGCATCGGATGCAAAGAATGGAGGACCAAGCAGAGGAGCGCCATCATGAGTTGTTGGCCGAAATGAAAAGAATGGTGATGCACCTACAGAAGCTTCCAGGGAAGTAGGGGCATAGAAATGAGGGGAATAGGTGTTTGGGATGATGAACGGACGTCCCTTAGGAGAGACAAACATCCAAAATTGGAGGATTTAGCGCTGAGATGAATATCGAATGTCCTTTATGGAGAATCAAACGTCCAAAATGGGAAGATAAAGGGTACTGGAGTGAGGAGGTTAGACAAAAAATGGAATGGCGTTTGGTAAGGGTAGGAGAATGGCAATGTTTAGAGCAAGAAGGGAATTCCTTTTATGAAGGAAAGGACATCCCTCTTGAACAAAGGATGTCTGAAATAGGGAATGGAAGTCAGCGTTAAGATCACATGGGACGGCGTGCAGGTAAGGAACAGACGCTGCAAACCTATGATAAAACCAACGTCCTTCTTTGAAGAATGGACATCCTCTTTTGAGCGAAGAGAGAGACAAATGTTTGGGGTGAATATCAGACATCCTTTATGGAGAATCGGACGTCTGAAATGGAGGAACGGACGTTCCTTTATAGTGAAGGAATGTCTAAAGTGAGACAGAACAAATCCCAATTGCAGAATGCGTAACTCCCGCAATATGCATCCAAATGACGTGAAATTTGGACAGGATGTCAAGAATCACAACGGTTAAAGTCTCCACCAAAAATTACGATTCAATTCATTATGAAGACAGAGTTATGCAATCAACAAGACACTGCTCGGATCAAGGTTAAAGAAAATAGTTTTCGAGTGACTCTAATATAGATGCAAAAAAACTGGGAAAACAATTCCAAAAAACCCCCCAAATCATGGACATTTAAATATATATATATATATATATATGAAAGAGAGCAACTTCCAAAATTCTAGAACCCAATGACATGTATAACTCCAGGAAACCAAGCACACTTATAAGCTAGTCTGATAATATCCTAACTGATAATATCGACTTCAATAGATCCTTGCAACAAAGACCTCTCCACCTTGTTTTCTTTAGGTCTTCTAAACCTCCATGTTGGAGAACACCTCAAGGAGATGTAGGAAGGCTTAGTATAAGGGTTCCTCTCCAAGACCTAACAAGAATGGTAAGAGGAACAATTTTTGCCTTCTAGTTTTGGTGGGAACCAAGACAAGAGGAGCTAAAGGGGTTTGAGAGGGAAACCTTTCAAACGCAAAAGTAGTAAATGATTATCATTCAAAATTAGGGTTTAGGATACCATTAAGGAAGGTTAAATACTTCTGTAATGACTGCCCTAATGTAAATTATAGAAATACCCTTATAGTCAAAAAATGGACATAAATGCTCAGCTAACATGCTAGCCAAGCACTTCACAACATCAATATTTAAAACATCCTAAATCTATCCAAAACAAACCAATATCTAGTAATCCAACAAAAACATAATTCCAATAAACATGTCAAAATGCTAAATGGACATATTTCTCACTAAAGGTCCACTTTAGCTTCGGCCAATTGAGCTTCAATGTACTCTTGGGTTGGTGGAGCAACTCAAGGGGTTGCAATGGAATTCTAAGAGAGGAAGTGTTTTGGCATTCCTTTATCTTCTTGCAAAGGCTCATCTTCAAGTCCTTCCCATGTGGTTCCACTTGCAAAATAAAAGCTAGTTAGAAAAGTGATGATCCTCTTGGCTCGGGTCTGAGTGATTGGTCCTTGTGGTGCATCATCATCCCAGGGTGATTGAGGATTCAACCTCAAGTCTAAGACTTGATCCACTTTTTCCTTTTCTTCTTCAGCTTGCTCATCCTCTCCAAGATATGTAACTAAAGCTTGAACCTTGTTTCCCTTGTATGTGGAACTTCTACCAATCTTATGCATAGACCTCACTTTCTCGGAGCACCTAAAATTAATGCAACTTTCTACATCCTTGAGAACTTCTTCATGCATATATGAGCAAAAGAAAAATTCCCACAAAGTCTCACATAACTTCTTTTCTCCAAAGCAGCATGTTAGGTCCCCACCTTGAACTACAATCACCATGGATTTTAGGAGTCTGCTCGTTGGTACACTAAAATTGCCATTTAAAAAAAACCGTCTTCCATGGGGTCATACCCATCTTTGAGCCCCTTTACAAAAGCAGTTTGGGCTTCCACAGCTGTCGTCTGTAGAAGCAATCTTGGCTTCTGTAGTGGTCATTTGCTGTTGAATTTTGGGTAACCACACAATGTATTCTAATGAAAGATTTCATCATTCAATTGTCATTTTCCTTCGGCGTAAGTTCTAGTCTTGATATAAGCACTATTTGTCATTCCTAAAGTTTTGTTTGAGAAATTTTTTGTCGCTAAGTCTTTCTTGGTTGGGTCCCGAGTCTCGGTATAGGACCATTCACTCCTTTTTTACTATTGTTGATAGAGAAATTTTTTACATTTTTTTTCATTATAGATTTCGTTGATAGTTCTTATATTGATATCTATTCCTTTTTCTTGTGTTTGATCACATAAAGATGATATTCCAGTAGCTCACTTCCAAACATAAGTAAAGTAGCCTTTTCATTTCCTTTCTTCTTGTAGTTTTGGATGTAAGGACAAATATTAAGGTTCCCCTCCCACCTCGTATTCGGTCTATGAATTTGATCTTGAATTTTCAGATTTGAAAGCAATGTCTTTCCAAAGTTTAATTCCAAGAGTGTTTGGTAATGAGCACGTGCTCGGAACTAACAAGGTTCATTGAGCTTTCCCAAAGTTTTGATTGCACTTTCCCTTCTTCAATCTCCTTTCAAACCCTTTTCAAAACTAATAGCTCTTTCTTAGCAATTGCATGAAGCTTAATGGTTGAATCATTCTCCTTTATTTGAAGTATGTGTGAAGACAAGTTGATATCCTTCGCATTTAAAACTAATGTAGTCCATGAAACACTCTCTTCATTTATTTCTTCTTTCTATTGGCTTGTTATAGACTATGAATTGTTTATAGAAAATCTCCGCCCCAAACTCTTCTCCCTCATTATGAGTTTCTTGGAATATTTCTTCTTCCAGACAATTTTCGTCATCCATTATGAATAATGGACCTTCATGAGCATATATAATTTTAACTTTTAATTCTTTTCATTTATTAGTTACTGCCAAGGAGTCATCTTGGCTTCCATTATCAACCAAGCATTCCTTTATTATAATACTTTTTTGGTTTGGACATTTTGAAGCATAGTGTCCAAACCCAAGGTACTTTGAGCAATGGAGGTCTTTAGCCCTTGGCCAAGAAGTGTCAAATCTTTTTCTCATCAACCTTTTCATCATACCCCAAGTAATAATTTCATCTTCCCCATCATGTTGTCGTTGAGCTTTCAAATTAATCAACTAAGATCTTGCATAACCCATAAAATTTGAGGAAACCAACCTAACTTTTGCTTTATCCAAATATTCATAACAATTAAATATTTTCTCTACTTTGTCCAGATAATCCACAAACTCAATATCATTGTTGAATCCTCTAAATAGAAGGATAGATAATTTTACATGCCTCATATCATCAACAAAATTTTGAGTATACCTTGAGCTATGGCAAACACGGCTATGAGAACTTTCACAAGAAACCTCCTCTTCAATTTTGTCACGATTTAATCTTTCTCTTCTCTTCATACTATGGCCTCTTGGTCTAAGAGTCCTAGAGCCCCTCACATTTTGATTTCCAAACCATCCAACCTTTGCTGCAAGTTGGAGAACATATTTCGTAATTCTTCAAGCTAGTTTTGAAGGCTTGTCTCGACCACAATTTGTGTCTTCTCGGGTGGCTGATTTGTATCTCTATTTTGGACAAAGTTGATTGCATTTCTTGTATTCATTTCTCCACACACAATAAGCTTATAGAGCTGCAAAAATAGGGCACTTAAGCTATGATACTAACTGATGCACCTATGGAAGATTTTAGGGAAGTGAGGGCGTAGAAATGAGGGGAATGAGTGTTTGGGATGAAGAACGGACGTCTCTTAGGGGAGATAAAAGTCCAAAATTTGGAGATTTAGCAATGAGATGAATATAAGAGGTCCTTTATGGAGAATTAGACGTCCAAAATGGAAAGATAAAGGGCACCAGAGTGAGGAGGTTGGACAGAAAAGGGAACGGCATTTGGTAAGGGTAGGAGAACAGCGACGTTTACTTTTATGAAGGAAAGGGCGTCCCTCTTGAACAAAGGATGTCTGAAATAGGGGAATGGAAGATGGAGTTAAGATCACGTTGGGACTGGCGTGTAGGTAAGGAACAAACGCTGCAAACCTATGATAAAACAGACGTCCTTCTTTGAAGAACGAATGTCCCCTTTTGATCGAAGAGAAAGATGAACGTTTGGGGTGAATATTGAACGTCCTTTATGGAGAATCGGACGTCCAAAATGGAGGAACAGACGTTCCTTTATAGTAAAGGGATGTCCAAAGCAAGATAGAACAAATCCCAATTGCAGAATGCATAACTCCCGCAATATACATCCAAATGACGTGAAATTTGGACGGGATATCAAGAATCATAGAGACCAAAGTCTCTACCAAAAATTACGACTCAATTTGCTACAAAGATGGACTTATGCAATCAAAAAGACACTGCTTCGATAAAGATCAAAGAAAACAGCTTTCGGGTGACTCCAATAATAGATGCACAAAACTGGGAAAACAATTCCAAAAACCCCCAAATCGTGGACACTACAATATATATATATATATATATGAAAGAGAGAAATTTTTAGAATTCCAGAACCAAATGATAAGTATAACTCCAGGAAACCTAGCACACTTACAAGCTGGTCCAATAATATCCTCACCGATAATATCGACTTCAATGGATCTTTGCAACCAAAACCACGCCACCTTGTTTTCTTTAGGTCTTCTAAACATCCACGCTGGAGAACACCTCAAGGAGAGATGTAGGAAGACTTAGTATAAGGGTTCCTCTTCAAGACCTAACAAGAATGGTGAGAGAAATGATTTTTGGATTCTAGTCTTGGTGGGAACCAAGACAAGAGGAGCTAAAGGGGTTTGAGAGGGAAACTATTCAAACGCAAAAACATCAGCTGATTATCATTCAAAATTAGGGTTTAGGATACCATTAAGAAAGGTTAAATACTTTTCTAATGAAAATTATAAAAATACCCTTATAGTCAAAAAATGGACATGAATGCTCGGCTAACATATTAGTCGAGCACTTCACAACATCAATATTCAAAACATCTTAAATCTATCCAAAACAAACCAATATCTAGTAATCCAACAAAAACATAAATCCAATAAATATTTCAAAGTGTTAATGGACATATCTCTCACTAAGGGTTCACTTTAGCTTCTGCCAATTGAGCTTCAATGCACTTTCAAGTTGTTGGAGCAACTCGAGGGGTTGCAATGGAAATCCAAGAGAGGAAGTGTTTTGGCATTCCTTTATCTTCTTGCAAAGGCTCATCTTCAAGTTTTTCTAATGTGGTTTCACCTGCAAAATAAAAGCTAGTTAGAAAAGTGATGATCCTCTTGGCTCGGGTACGAGTGATCAGTCTTTGTGGTGCATCAAATTGGGCGCCAAACAAGAAGATGTGTCCATGATCAAGCAGTCCCTCCAACATCCTCTTGAGTAGCCTCTTGAGAAAACCCTCTAGCATCCTCTCCAGTAGCCCCCCTAGCATCCTCTTCAGCTATCTTTCAAACAACCTCTCCAGCAACCTTTTCAACAATCGAACCCACAGAATGCTTGTAAGTTTTTTAGTTTATACGTAAAGTCCATTATTTAGTTTATTTGTATGTGATATAATAAAGTGTCTTAAATGTGCAACACTCTTGCCATCAGATGCTAACCTTCTCCTCCCGTTGTGCTTGCCAAGGTGCAGCAAATAGTGACTCTCATTCCTCCATCGACAGACACATCAGGTGGAATACAACTTCCATTTAAAACTTTGCACATTGTAGATCTTCGATTTGGTTACTACGTGTCTGTAATTACTCATGTCTTATTAGTTTGATGGTTTGAAAATGTTCATTTCAGCAAACAATTCTTACAGGGGTTATGGTAGGCTATTTCATTTTCTGGCATTACTTGTTTTGGACTGGATGCTTAGGATATCTTGCTTCCCATTTTCATTTTCAGGTAGATGATGCATACCACATCACTAATCTCATCATCTCGAAGCAAGAAGTGACAATAAACACAGTGAGAATTACGTTCTGTTAAATTAAATAGTTTAGAATATCTTATTTTAGTACTCATCCTTGTGTTCTTTGAATGCAGTGTCATAATTGAATGACGAAGAATACTTTAACATTCTAATGGAAAGATCGCTTATTACATTAGTGTGGATTCACCTAAGTAAACTTATTGCTTTTGTTGTACTTCATGTTTGAACAGTTCTAACGCATGGTTTACTTTTCATACACACCCATCACAATCATGTTTTTTATTGTTCGTTAACCTGCACACTCCCTACCCATACCAAGCCTTGCTGCTAGAAGCAGTTGCAATTGTCATGGCACCAATAGATAAAGAGATGTATATTTTTCATTTGTGTAAATTCATATTGATTTCCACTTATGTACTGATTTTTTCCTTTCTATTTAAGCTTGCACGGCATATTTCATTATATCAGTGAGGGTTTAGGGCTGCTCTGAAATGGTAGGGAGACCGACTTCCACCCTCACGCAAATCTACCGGATAGGGCTTCCTTGTACGCCAAAAGTTCCAACGTATACCTGGACCCAAAGTTGTCATTCATGATCATTGATTTACGGAGGATATCTCACAACAAGGTGTCGACTAGGTAGTTGATGTGTAGGGATACTAGTTAATTGTACACTGATTGTGATATTAGTTAATTGTAAAGTGGATATATGTGATTGGATTGTCTATTGATTGTTTCATTGGTTAATTGTGATTGGATTATACTGATTGTGAATGAAGTATACAGATTGTGATTGGATTATACTGATTGATTGGAGTATATTAATTGTGATTGGATTATACTAATCATTTTGGATAACCGAACATTTTTTTATGATTATTGGCCATTTTTATTGAGAGTAATGTTTACTTTAAGGTGCTGCCCTTTAGAAGCTACGTGTACAAACAAAATTATCCACTTTAATATTTGAAGTGGTGGTTGTCAAACAAGTTAGAACATTTTATTCATCATCAACAAATAGTTAACTTACATTTACATTCATCCATTTACATTTACATTCATACATTTACATGTCCTTTACAATAATCTAATCAACCAACAAGTTAACATATATGTTTTTTTGGCAAGGGTTGTAGCGACCTCTTATATTTGTGGACCTTTCGCGATAGACTCTTGTATAACAATTTAAACACATTGCAAATAAAATTTACATATTTAAAATAACACTTGAAAACATAAACATAAAAATGTGCTCACTTGCATCTCGAGAAATGTGAAACCCATAAATGTGTCATACAAGCTTCGTCTCCCATCTCTGCCACTTTTGCCTTTGGACCTACGTCTGCCACTTGACTTGCCGATGTCTGGGCCTCCACTATGACATGTGCGAGAATTGTACCCCACACCCTGAAACCGGCTACATGTCATGTTGAGATTTCTCCTAGGTAGGACTGTTGATGCGCGCACGAAATGTGAATGAATGCACCACTTCTCACCTCCTTGGATAAGGACGCGGATGCAAGGTTCTCTTGTGCTATAACTCACACAAGAGGATCTTTGGATATGACTCACCAAAGGCCTTTGGATATAACTCACCAAAGAAAGAAAAAGGATGACTCCAATTTTCGAATCAAAGCAAAGCTTTAATTTGTATTCAATTCTCAACTATCAAAAACATAAAATTAGGTGGCTTTATATAGCCTTTTACGAACATAAATTTAAAAAACTAAATAAAAAATAACCTAGATAAGTGGATCTAGATCTCCTAGATAAGTGGATCTTTTTTGTTGTGATTCTCGACCAATTTAAAAAGTTTCCTTGATCTTCGGCTTGATAGCTTTTGATTGACTTTCTTATCTTTCAAGCATGCCTTCTTGGGCTTCTTTCCATTGTATTAAGTGAATGGGCTTCACTTGATCTTTATGGGCTTGAGTCTTTGCTCTTGTCATTGGGCCTTGTTAAAGCCGTCCACTTGAATGGCTTCCACCTCTTGAGTTTCTTGATCGCCAAGTTTGGAAACTCGAGCTTCGCTTAAACTTTTGCACTCTGTTCGTTGGGCTTTTACCATAGCAAATGGACTTCTAATTGAACGATCTAACATGCGTTAGAAAGCTTAAAACGTTGGTTACAATCTTTATGAAGAACATATTTTGAAATAACATCATTTGGACTGCCAAAATAATCAAATATACCTCGGAGGTCAAAAGGAGGATAGTTTTGGAAAGTTCTTTAATTATTCTCTTGAATTTCCACCTATGCTTAACCTTGCATTTACCCATGATAATCTTTGAGGCTTGATCAATAATAGAATGGTCCCATTTCACATCAACTGTTCAGTTATGGGGCTCGTCAACATCCCTTACTCTTTATTTTTGTGGTCTTCATAGACGTCTTTTAAATGGTGGTGGCATAATTGGATCAAGTTCTGTCACAAGCCACATGAGTTGTCCACTAACCGGGTGAACAAAGTGCGAGTATATCCTCATGTATGTTTCCCAGTGGTAGCATTCATGCACAGATACCTCAATTGATCTCCTCATAAAATACATACACAAGATTGTATGCAGACACATGATTCCAGACAACTCCCACCGGTAACAGTTACAAGTACGTCTGTCCAAATCGATTGAGTCTTGTTTGTCACTATTGTTTACCTTAAACTGGCCAGTGCCTGCAAAAACAGGATTCTAATTTTGACCTACAAGTTGTAGTTTAGCTAATTGCTTCTTCATCTACAGACACAAAAGGTTCATCGACTCAACCATTTTTTCGTGTTTCTTAACGGTCATACACATGATGTCCTTTCTTATCATCACGAACATAGTAAGAATCGATTTTTTCCAAGTTGCTAGGATACATGCATTGAAGGACTCGCTTAAATTGTTCAGGCTTATGTCGCACTTTAGGATCAACTGAAGGCATGTTTCGACTAGCATCGACGCCTTATAGATATTTGTGTGGTGACTGGTCGAGCAAAAATAGATTCCTTATTTCTCTCTCAAAGTTTGCTCATTTTGTGGCCCTAGAAGCGATCCACATCGCATCCTTGAACAACTGCCTCTAAATCATTTTTGGAAGTTTGCATACAAGTGTCTGAGACAAATATGATGCTTCATTTACCCTACAAATTGTCCTATACCTAGCACCAGGCCCTACAAAAATGAACAAACTGAGTCAAACGTTTATATACAACGCATAACATAAACATACATTTCAAAAGCAATTAACTATACCTTTTGTTAGTCGAAAATGATTGTCCACCTCATGTTGGACGACGACGGACGACTGCAGACGAGAAAATCCTGCGTCCAAATGAATCTATCCAATTCTGTAGACAATTCAGACGATCTGGCGGATGATGCGGATGATGATGTGGCGTTTGTAACTGCCCAGAATTCTGCAACCGCTATTTTCCAACATTCGGATGCAGATGATCCTAAAGGGGTTTAGGACGTCTGCACTGTGAAAATCTATAAATATATGGACTTCGAGGAAGACCACACATCGACCAATATTAAACGAAGCTCTGCCGAATTTTTGACTCAACCATTGTGCACAAAATTGAGTAGCAAATACATCCTCCAAAGTATTTGACTGTGATCATTTGCGTTATTGAGAGGATTGTTGTATTTGTGGGCCTGAGAATTTTCCGAGAGAAAATTGTAATTGAAAGAAAAGGGTAACACCCTAAGAATTCGTTAGTTATAACGGTACGATTGACACTCGTTCAAGATCAATCACTTGTAACCGGAAGCGGTTGTAGAATATACCTTCAAGGGAGAACCTTGAAGCGTGGACGTAGGAGTGTTTGGCTGAACCGCGTTAACAACTTGGTGTCGAATTCTCTATCCTTGCTCTTTAGCTTATTGATATCATTATGGCTATTTAATTTCCTTATTGTGATAAATTTGCTATTGGTTAGAAAATTTATAATCACATGAAAGAGTTAATAAACATAATTCACCCTCCCTCCCTCCCTCCCTCTTAGGTTAATTTCGATCCTACAAGTATAACGTTCCATCATGAAACATCATACTTTTCTCATAGGAAAGTATTCATTTCGCAAAAGAACAACTAACTAGAAGCTTCATTAATTAAAGTGAAATTGAAATTTTTAATAGCGAACGTGACAACGATATTTGCGTCATTCATTTTTCATAATTCAATGTTTTGTTTGTTAGCGACACTTGTTTAGTGGGTAACTTGTCATTAGTCTCATAGTTCAATGGTTGTTTTGTTAATTTTCCTTTATTATATTGCAAAAACTGCAATGTAACTCGTGAAATCATAGAAAATTGATGGTTCAAATAATTTTCAAAAATAATTGTATCTTTGTATTTTTGGTCATTTGTAAAATGATTTTACTGTTAATGTGTTTTGTTATGACACATGCAATCAAACTTATTTTATTTAAGAATTTATTGAATATTTGAGTTTACATTACTAAAATTCTGTAATTATTTATGACTTTCTAATGTACCAAAAACCTTAAAAATTTTAAATAGAGCACATAAGTGTTTTCTTAATTTGAAATTTAGTTTATTTAAAATTTTAATAAAAAAAGTCAAAATGAAATTAAAAAATGTTAAAATATTTAGAACCACATTTTGCAGATATTTGGTTGAATATGAGTGAATATCTTTTATGTTTCTTCCAATCATGAAATTGCATCATTGAAGGACATTTAGGGAGATCATTTTCCTCTGTGAACAAAGATTTCTTCACAAATCTCATCAATGAAAATGAGTTAAAATAATGAGTCCACAATAGAGACCTCATTTTGTTAAAGACCCAAAAATATAAGACTAAATTGTTCTGATTGATGAACAATGTGTTAAAACATTACATTGCACTCCACCTAAAAAATAAAACCTATACATATAGCCTAGTATGGCATGTAATTTAAAACTGAACAGGTGGATTTCCATACAAAGGAATCGAAACGACAAAACCCATGAGAGGATGCAATTTATCAGGCAGCCTCTACTGCTACGGAAACTGATAAAATCTGCCTGGAAATGGAAAAGAGATGGCAAGAAGAAGAAAGGGGCTGAATATGGAAGGATAGCAGAAGCTGGGGATCATACTCTAGCTTCTGCAATGCTCTGTAAGGATGGCTTCCATTGCCCGCCTCTGTGAATACTTCTTCTGCTACTGATATATCCATCGGCTTCTCCATCCTCATCTTCCTCCTCAGATTTTGAGTTCCGAGCTGTAGAATCTTGCTTCTTCGTTTCCACTGCAACTTCTTCTTTTTCCTTCATCAACTTCCCGAGCCTGATGGTCTTTTTCGCAGCGAACTCCTTCAATACATCTGCAATCATCCTATTAAACCATGACTGAATCTGAAAAAATAAATAAAATTATATGTTCATTATTTGAATTCTCGTTACCTTCGAAACTGACTAGTCGATAAACGTGGCCGACGAGAAGCATATCTTCCGGTCTCAAAAGCTTGAGTTGCCTCAATGGCGTCCCGTTCTCGGACTTCACCCCCGGCGAGGTCACTATCAGAGCCACGTAATGACCGGCGTTCGAGTTCATGACCTCGTCGGCTTTAACCGACCAGAAAAGCGTCTCGACCTTGTTTCCCGGGTGATGAATCACCACCGCCGCCGCCTCCGACGCCTGACAATTCCCCATCTCTCCGACGGCTGCAGCAAACAAACGAAAAACCACTGGTTCTCGATCGCTTTTCGTTTGAAAACGGCGAATTCCCTTGCAAACGAAACTCTCACAGAAAATGGGACGGAGGAATCAATGGAGGTGGTGGTTATATATCTGGAGGAGAAAGATCATTCCTTTCCAGTAGAATTCCTAAAACCCATCCGCAGAAGACCATATTTAAGATGAAATTAGACGGAACAGAGGCCGAGAAAGAACTTTAATGGAGAAATAACAGATTTTTGCTTTTTGGTTTTCAGTGGAAACGTGTAAAATAGGCAAAACCCAAATTACCTTACCTTAGTTTGCGTCTACATAGCAGTGGCATCATCAGTGGAGCCCATGCACCATTGATGGATTCTCCTCCGTTCGATCCACGACAATCATTCGGTTGGCGTCGATCGGTGGTTGCACGTTGTACTTTTTACCTGTCTTCTTTAATAAGCAAATCCATCGTCCTACCACCAGGCCTTTTAATTATTGTAATAATATTTTATTCCAATTAAATATTATATATATAATTTTTTTAAAAACTAAGTATTTTTATTTATTTTATATTTTTAGAAATAGAATTATTTTTGTAATATTATTAAAAATAATGTTATTTTTGTACTATAAAGTTTTAAAAGTTTCCACTATATTATATAATCTAATGTAAATGGCAAATTAACTATCGTGATTTATGGTCAATGACAAGTTAATCATTATGATATTTTTTCTAATAATTTAACCACTGATGTATGAGAAAATGACAAAACCAACATCGAGATGTCTTTTTGCGATGTCTCACCAGAAAGACACCGCGATTTTGGCAGTGTCTCACAAGAAAGACACCATGATTTTCGCGATGTCTCACGACTCACAAGAAGACACCGCAAAAAATTGTGGTGTCTTCACACTAGAGATGAGCTCCTTGAGATCAAGAGTTGGGTCTAAAAATGGCAGCACGTAATCTTTGATACCCAGATAGGAAGCTGATAAAAAAACATTCTTTTGAGAACCCAAAATGTGAACATCAATTTTTGTTGGGTAGAAAGAATTAACGATTACCAATATAATCAGTGCTTAGATGGCCATTACAGAATCTTCTGGTTGGAGTTTGATCCAAAAAGTCTAGACCATAAGGAGGAAAATTGCCCTTGAAAATGGTGGGTACGTAGTTATTATTTCCAGAATCGACAGTAGAGTCTCCAAACACTAAAATGGTAGAGACTGAGCTATTAGAAATTTTATGCTGCGCTACAGCACGATGGGGTTCAGAAATGGAGAAAAACACAAAGAGAAAGCAGAAAAGACACTGCGATGTTGGTTTTGTCATTTTCTCATACGTCAGTGGTTAAATTGTTAGAAAAAATACCATAGTGGTTGACTTGTGATTGATCACAAACCACGATGGTTGATTTGTCATTTACCTTGCAATCTATTACCAAGTATCTAAGCATATATCTCAATATTTTTCAATTTATTCTCCATTTATATTAATTTTCCTAATTTTCTTCCAACAATATCATTATTTGAAATAGAGGGTGGAACAATAACTAAATTTCCTAATCCATAGTTTTGGTCATCATGAAACCAATTAGGCCAATTTGGTTGTGGTCAAGACTGCAATCCACTACCACTTTATGTAAATATTTTAAATTCTTATTCTATTTCCTTATCATTAATCACTTTCCAGCATTTTAATTTATTTGTAAACTTAAATTATAATTTCTTTAACTAATAGAACAAATTAACTTTTAATGCTCGATTAATACAGACCAGAAGAAGACGAGTCAAAGCATGCTTTGTGGATAAAAATGCCACGTTTTTTGAGCACCAAAGGCTACCCAACTTTGTTACTGGATGTGCACCAAATTTAGTTCCACATTTCGGATCTTCCAGACTACATCACTAAAGTTACTCCGTCTAATTAGTTAATTGTTTTATTAATTAGTTAATGATAATTAAAATTAAAATAGTTGGAAAATCATTAGATCAATGTTGGGTTCAATATGGATAGATGCTAAGAAATCATGAAAAGGCTTGATTTTCAGTTGAACCCAGTGTTATAATTTTTCATTGTTGTGATGCGGAGTGTTTGACGGTGTGGCAGTGTTCAAAATATGCGTGGATCTTGTGCGGCTATTAAACATAAGGCCACAATGTTGGGTTGTTTTTTCCGGCATCCCATGTCACAACATAAATGAGATATGAGACAAAAACAGAAAACAACCCAACCCAAAATATAATTGAATCGTCCAATGTTTGATGGCAAGAACTAGTATTTTAGCGGAAAACATTATTAAAGTAAATAATAGTTAGAGTCCAAAACATTTGATTAACTTCATAATTCAACTGTGACACCTAAATAGTATGATAGTATAAATCTAAATATAAATTGTGTGAAAAAGAGAATAACACAGTCGTCTAACTACAAAAAAGAAAATATTAATAAAAGAGTTATATCTCACCAACATGAACTCTCAAATAAAAAAAATGTATGAAGAAAATAATTGTTGAGTTCAATCCTACTTTGGACCTGAAAGGAAATGTCATTGTGTTGAGTTGACTAAATTCCATAGGAATTACAAGGTAATAAAAGTGAGTGAGCATATTACTGTAAAATCATTTATAAAATTGAGGAGGTAAAATATCAATAGGGTAATGTTGGAACTATCTCACTATATTGTTGCATGTAATAAAAATAAGTCACTACTATAAAGAAATAAACCTTCATAGAAAATAAAGTTACTTACGGACTCTAAGCATACAATGTTTAAGGCATGAAGGAAAATGCAATACTTGATTATTGCAATAACACATCTAACTCTAATCAAGTTTAGAGTTTTGTATTCAGGAACATGATTCGATCAATTATCCCATTACACTATTAATATAACACAAACATCTTCTCTAACACTTGAAGGTGTATCGAACAAAGCCCCACTCCGATCGATCAAACTCGATGCATATGATCAAGTTGAGCAACAATTCAAAAATAAGTATGCATGCTCAATGAAATGTAGCAGTGAAAATTATACATATTATATAAAAATCGATGTCATAAAGATATGATAACATGTTTCAAAATAAATTTTGTAAAAATCATGTATGCACTACTGAATGTAAAAAGTAAACTCCTACTTCAATCGGGTATACCACTATTCAAAGCCTAAAATCCGAGAAATCCAACAAAATTAGATCTTGGTACTAATCATAATATTTTCATTAGTACCATTCCAAATCCTCATAACAGTTGTCCACAGTCGGGATAGAAACCAACTCAGGAATCAAATAAGTTAAAAGCCGAATATTAGCTCAAGAGAGAGATAACGTCGTGACATAACGAGTAGCAACGCCACGACATTGTAACACCATCGTATATCCCAGATGATGCAGCGGCATAACGTCATCACATTCCAACTTCAAATGCCAAGGCATGACACATGTTGCACCTCTCTGCAATTGCAAAAAGCGTCGTGGCATAATATATCATGACGTCGAGGCATAAAAAGTGAAATTTCATGTTTTGGTTTCTTAAAAACACCTAGGTGTTATAAAAGAAAAGCCACAACATTACTCCGATTACATATTGGACATTAATGGAAATTATTATCTTCGTTCCGATTCTCAACACCTCGTGGTGTTGAACCCAAAACAATAAATTTTAATACAATTTCTTGTGATGATTAATGATTTATTAGCCATCTTTCATGCTTCCAATTTAAACCTAAATTTTTATAAAAACGAACTTTTGAAAATCAAATTTCGAAAAATGGAATAAATTGTGA
The DNA here is from genome assembly GCA_022433065.1 of Begonia loranthoides. Lineage (NCBI taxonomy): Eukaryota > Viridiplantae > Streptophyta > Magnoliopsida > Cucurbitales > Begoniaceae > Begonia > Begonia loranthoides. The sequence continues at coordinate 16,710,247 of CM039471.1, forward strand.
ATTTGCCTGTGACACTTCGATTTCTTGATTCTCGAAAGATTATACCCCCAACAACATCGGGATACAACCAATCCAATGAATCCTTAATCTAAAACAATGTTTTTGTAATTCTCAAATCAAAATGGTGATAGATCCATGAATGCTACCTACCTTTGAATGACATTGAAGATTTAATGTTGATCTATGACTAAAATTGGCAAAATTTTTTGCCATTAAATTTCTTCCTTTCCAGCGTTGTCGTCTCCGTTTCACTTTGATATAATTTTAGAGCAAGTTTGAAGGGGTATCTTGTTCCCAAGAAGTGCATTAAATAAAAGCTATATTCTCCCTAAAACAATGGTAACGAAGGAAAATAATAAAAGAAAAGTTAAATTTAAGTAAGGAATGCAATAAATTTAATTCATGAACTAAATTTTTGATAAAGTAAGGAATGCAATAAATTTAATTGCATCTCATATTTATGCTTCTTTTACTAAATGTTAGATTTATAGGTGAACTTTATGTTGTAGGTAAGGATGACATGGATGATGATTTTACTAAGTAACCTAAAGATATGAATGAGTGATAGATGCAGTTCATCGAGAATTCTCATGAGCGAAGTTAAAGCGTGGTTGAAGCGAAATTAACCTGTAAGTGAAGTTTTGAGGAAAAAGAATTTAAAAAGAATGATCTTTTACTTTAATTTTCTTTTCTTAAATTGTTGGGATTTAAGCGAAAATATTTTACGAATATTTGTTTATTTTTATGTTGGGTTTTACTACAATTGAATTTTAAATGAGATTTATTTTAAGACTTCTGTTGTATAGTTTCAAAGGTGTGATTTTTATGGTTGGATTTTAAAATTTAAAAAAATGGCAAGAAAAAATATTTACACTACTGGGTGTTAAAGAAAATCTCTAAATCTAATCAGAATGTTATTTGTTACTTCTCGACTAGGAATCACCTTCTTTTTTGTACACCTTCAGGTCCAGTGTACATGATCCATGAATTGGCTTTATTTTTACAAGAATTGTTATTTACGGAAAATGATGGAGGCACCATTAACCTTATATGTTACGATATAATGTGTAACAATGTTTTTGTTACTTATTCACTTATAGGTTTTTGAACCGGTTTTTAAAATAGTAATGTTTTAAATAACATTCATGCATGAACACATTTTTAGACTCGTACTCGTTTTTCAAACATTGGTTATATTGATAGAAATGCCTATTGAGTTTAGTAAGATCATCCCAAATGACAATATTTTTTTTCCAGGGAAGAAAAAAGGTGGTGAGAAGCAGGAGTGATCAAATATATAGCAATGTTACACATTTTATTTCTTGCACAATACTTCAGTTAAATTTAATTTAATGCACAATCTTATATTTTTGTAATCACTATGTGGATCTCGATTTATCTTAGGTAGCCTATGACTTATTAATTTATGGTCAAGTATTTCACTATGAATCATGGACCACACCCTTGGACTGAGCAATCATGTTCTCTTTTGGGGTTGAATCGTTCAACCTAACATTTTTATTTTGGCATATATTTGGGTTGCGACATAAATAGTGTCGTACATAGTGTCGTACTTGAGTTCTTGGTAACTTAGTTTCTCCTAGCTCATTTTTACCATGAAAACATCAATAAAAAAAAGGGCTACATGCATTTAGCTCCTCATTACATCTCATTGATCATAAACTGGAAAAAAAAAAAAAAAAAACCATAGCCGGAAAATTATCAAGCTAGGTCAAAAGAAATAATTGTGAAATGCAATCTCATTTGACAAAGGATGATTAAACACCTCTCCAAGCCGGACTGGTATTCGATGCTTAATTGATGATGGGATGGAATACATACAATTTAGTTTCTAGATGATTAACCTTTATTAGTCCTATATGATACAGGATAATTATGTTCCACTAAGTTGAGTTCAAGTCAATAAATTTAAATAACACGTCACTAAGGCTTATTATTATTTTCTAAAAGAAAAACACGTAGATAAGCCCCAAATTATGTGTTAGATCAAAGAGATTTCTTACACTACAAATAAAAGATAATCTACAAAATTTGAATATCATTATATGTCACGGCTTATATATGTTATTATTATATATCACTTAGTGTATCCGTGCCTATATTAATATATTAAAAATAAACAAATTAAAAGCAAGTTACTTTAAATTTATAGTGCTAGTGCCTACTCCGATAGATTTCCACTCTCTTAATCTTCCAAATATTTATTTGATCTAATTAAGCTTTAACAAAGCACGATACTATTTTAAAGAAAAATAAACCTTTTCAATTATTATATTTATTGTTGTGTATTAACTGTTATTACAAGCTTAAAGCTTAATAAAATGATCACATATAATTAAAAGGTAGGTAGTATTTTAGACATTTAATGTGGGGAGACCAAAGTGAAGGGGTGGAATTTTATGATGAGCCAACAACAAAGCTGGGTTGGTCTATTCAGGGTCTTATATTTATTTTGATCTCTCATGGTGACACAAAATATAAACAACTCTTCTCTCTTGAGAAAAATTAATTAATTTTATTTTTGAATGGTCATTTAATTAATTTTTTATTAAATAACAAATTTTCTTATCTTTATTTTTATTTTTTTTATGCTAGAATTTAATATTTTATTTGCCTGATTATTTTTTATCCGATAATAGTTCGTAAATGTCACCTTAACTGATTAAAATTTTCTTTATCAAAAATAAAATATTTTAATTTATTAAACGTATTTACAGTGTTTACTTCTTCACGTGTAATTAATTATAGGTAACTAATTACAATTAATAATGTTTGTTACATTAAAAAAAAAAAATAGAGCGTGGGAATCACGGAACATTATATTTTATGTAAAGGATTTTTGAAGATCGCCTTTGAAATGGTAGAACCACAAGCCAAAGGACGAAACAAAAGAAAAATTCACTGCTCAATACTTGTGCGTTGCCATATATTAGTTCTTTTCTTCACTTCTCCTAACTCACGTGAATTTTCTTCGTCAATCCGTCAAATTCCGACGCTCAAACTTCGTTGAAACCCGCCGGTTCTTTCACCGGAGATTTTCTCGTTTAGTACCCGTGGAGAACACACCCGAATGATCAAATTTACTTTCCAAACTCCGCGAAGAAGCAAACCTTACGAGGTCGCAGTAATCTTGACTACCTCGGGAGGATACGGCCGAGCTGACGCTGTAACTCTTCGGCAAGATGGGGGCGACCTGGGCAACGGGACAGCCCAGAGCGACGTCGGAATCGAGTTTTCCAGAACATTTCATCATGCTCTTGATATAAAAATCTCTTGCTTTGATCAGATACTTGAATGGTCTCTGCAGAAAGCCAAGCAATTTGCTTTGTTCTGCAGACTCTCTTCCCTCCTCGGTTTCCATCTTAGAAAATGGGCGAAGTAGCGAAATCAGCTTTGTCCATTTGGGCTTTAAATGGGAAATTCTGGTAAACGATTGAGTGAAAAGTTGAGAAATTGCAGAATAGGTAATGGTTTGGATTAGAAGATGGGCTCATGGTCGTACGTATATAAAGAGTTGGGATGACGAGAGAGAGAGAGAGAGAGAGAGAGAGAGAGAGAGAGCAGCCCAACCATGGACGACTGTACTATTTGATGCAGTCGTGGAATTCTGGTTCGAAAGTCCGGGACACGACATATGCAATATATTAAATTATTAATATTTTCGGGTAAAAGAAAATTTTCTTATCGTTGATAAAACTATCTTATATTTGAATTTCCGGCATAGTGAATTCTACCATAGTTTTAGCAAACCAAATGTTTTTGGTTGGTCTCGTCCATGCAAAGCCCTCAACACTCACAAATAACCCAAGGTCTATTTGATTTCAATAGTCAGACTAACTTGATTATATAATTATTAATTTATTTTAACTATTTATAATTTATTATATTAATTATATCAATCATATTTATCAAGTCATAAAATAAGAATCGAAGTAAATATATTATTATTAAAAAATATATATAAGGCAAAAATAAACTATAAGCATGATTTACAAAGTAAGAATCATGAACACATTATATATGGGTGGAAATTAAACTAATCATGCTCTCAATTCTTTCTGACATTACCCTAACATAAATATTGTGCACAACTATAATTGCCTCATCAGAACATAATTAAACAACCCAAAAAAAAGTGTCACAGCATTTAAATGAGATATATAATTAATAATTGAGAGAAGAGAGCATAAGAATATGTAACACTAGTAAATGAGAGTGGAGAAAAGAGCAGCACAAGACCCACACTCAAAATTATAAAATAATACTTAAACCCTAATCAAGGTTTGCATTGCATTTATAGACATCTCTTATTTATGACACCAAACCTACCTCTTTTCATCAGACCCATCGTTTAACCATTATTATTATTATTATTATTAGAGAAATTAATAAAATAACCACTTACTTATAGAATCAATAACAAATCAACTATTAAACAATTTTTTTTAACAAATAAAACACTCAACTATGAAAAATAAACGATGCAAATATCGCCGTTAGCTTGAGGGAATTGACTCAACTATATCGGTTTTCACCAACGATTCTTATCTTGTGAATGCAATTAGTTCTGTAATATCTCAAATCTTCTTTGAGCTGAAAACATAGCTTACGTGTTAATTTTGGAAGGATTCATAATTATTAGAACTAACTTGATTAATTTAAGATATTAGTCAAGTGAAACATATTTGAAAATCTAACTTTGAATAGTTTGAGAGAGTGATTTATTAAAGATATGGATATATGTATAGGTATGTTTGGAGAAGAAGGTGGTAGATGATGTTTAAAAATGTGGTTGATTATGGTGGTTGATTGAGATCATCCAAAGTGATCAACCTGCAAACAAGAAAATAGGTATGGAATTGGGTATTGAAAAGGTGGATGATTATGGTGGTTGATTGAGATCAACAGGGTGATCATCCTGTAAACATAAAGTGGGTTTTGATGATGGGTATTAAGATGTGCGGTTGATCGTAATCAAATCAACTTGAATTTATTAATGAAAAGATATTAATTATTTTCATGCATGTCACGTTAAGGAATAACGTGAATAAAACATATTCTGATGAAGGGTGATCTGGAATCAATGATGGCAGACAATTGGCGTGGTAGATCATCCGCTGTGATCGTCCGTAGTTCAAGAACAAAGGAAAGTACGGTTGAATTAGTTGAACGGTGGTCGATCGGCTTGAAGGAAAATCGATCGACCACCAATTAATGAAGAATATTCTGAAGAGTTTGAACTGAGATGACGACAAACGGAAACGTCGTCTGCAACGCCTGGAATCGTAGGAGACATTGTTAAATGCATCTGAAGTTGGAAAGATTGACGTTTTATGCATTTGGTCATCAATGGGTCGCTTGTTAATGATAACGCGTAGCTGGAAATGGTATTGAACTCGTTTGAAGATGAAGGGGTAGACACTTTACGTGGTTGGAAACTGAGATGTTGCTGGTCATTGATGACTTGGCCTTCTATCTTCCTCTGGTCATTGATGACTTGGCCTTCTATCTTCCTCTTGTCATTGATGAGGGAGTTACTAGTGAGGTCTATAAATTGAAGAGGAGGGAGGCGAGTGTTGGCAGTGAGAAAAAGATAATGAAACTCTGCTGAGATTTTGTATGAAATGCTGCTGCTATGTTCATGGGAAAACTGTGAGGGCCTGATGGTGTGTGAGTGTTTCTGTGAAGTTGTTACTGAATGTATAGTTTCGGTTCTATTCTTGGATGCTTTGGCTTGGGTTGAATGAACCGAGTGGATTGTGAGAGAGAGAGAGAGAGTCTGAAGAAGGAAGTCTTTGATGAAAGTGGAATTTTTCTCCTGTTTTGAGTTTCAGTTCACGGATGCTTCAGGTATGAAGTTCTCTCGAGAATATGTTATTGGTTTATAGTAAGTGGTAATTGTCTTGACGACTTATTGCTGAAGAATATTGTTTGGAAAATAAATGGGTATTCAAGTATTATTTGGGAAATAATACTAGGGTTAGGAATTAAATAGGTTTGTTAACAATGGGCGAAGTGATAGATTATTGGATCAAGAATTATCATTGTTGGATATATAGTATTATGATATACCTTGTTGGAGTAAGTGATTAAGTTAAGGAGATATGTTGGGTTATGAGCTCCTAGGAGTCAGAGTTATTTATTGGGGAATATTTATTAATTATTTCATATTGTTAATAACTAGGCTTTTGTGAAGAATCTTAAAGCATTAACTTATTAAAGCTAAGGATCTCAGATCTGTGCTATTGCATGTGCTTTGTCCAAAAGGACCTACGTCCCGGGGAATTAGGGTTTTGTTTGATGTTTATTTACTAAATGCATAAGTTATGTTATTGTATGGAAATGTATGTTGTTTGCTTGCATGTTTATTAGATTTAAGTTCAGTTCCTTAGATAGGGTGGATCACGTTTTAAGGATACGTTTAAGGAACACGTTAGATAGGATTGTATGTACACGACAATGTTAAGACATGAAATCATAAAGTACACGAAAATGAAATGCACGTAAACAACTGTTTATTGGTTGGATGTGCCCGGCACAGAAATCAAGATGAGTAAATAACTGTGGACCTGTTTGATACACCCGACACAGATATTTATATGATCCAGTTTGATATGCCCGTCATATAAACAGTAAAAGACAAAAACAAATGTTTATATGGTCCGGTTTGATACGCCCGACATATAAGCAAACGAAATAACGATAAAAGACATGAATAGTAAAAGAGAAACGAAACAGAAAACCTTATGCTATGTTATAGAATTTGTATGTGAAATTCATGTTGGAGGATTTGTTTTCTGAAATAATTTTGGAGGATTTGTTTTCTGAAATAATTTTGATTATTTGAAAAAAAAAAAGTAGTTAAAACCAGAACCAGAATTGAAATTTTAGTTCGGTTCCAGTTCAGTTATAGAACACAGAATACTCAATTTCGGTTCAGTTTAGTTCGACACTAAAACTGAACTGAACAACATGTTGCACACCCCTAGATTCCGACCAAGCACTTCGCATTAAAAGATTATATTATAATTTTTTTATATGTTTTTTATTGATATATAGACCTATCATTTTTTGATAATAATGAATGATGATTAATTAAAATAATAGATTAATTATAAAATTAATTTTTTATTATTAAAATACTTCTTTATTAATAAAGTAATATAATTAAGGGAAATTAACAAAATAAACTTTATAGTTTTGGATCAGAAATAAGATAAACTTCGAAGATTTTTTGCAGACAACTAAAATCTTGAACTATGATAAATGAACGACGTTGACCTTCCCGTCACGTTTTCTGTCAAAAAATGCAAAAGCAAATGCCACAACCACATTAAAGTCAAGGCTCATCCAAATATCAACAACGGACGTCTTTTGACCATGACAGACGTCCAAGGTTGATCCAAATTTTCTCGAGAGCAGTAAGAATGTCTGTTTCGAATGACCATTCTTCCCCTTGGTTACAACCATAATTCATTGAGTTTGGTTTGTTCCTTACGTTCTTTTTGTATTATCTGCAACTTGTTTGATCTTGTTTAAGTGAATCCTTTTACTTCTCAGTCTCTGCATGAGTTGATGAGATTGTTTTGCCAAAAGTATTATGGAGGGATGTCATGACAGGATGGCGCTGGCGGACGAAACTTCATTGCCATTAGATGAAATGACGAATGTCCCTCAATGATGATGGATGGCCAGGATGGACCAAAGGCGCTGACGGACAAAACTTCATGGCCGTTAGATGAAGGAATGAACGTCCCTCAATGAGGATAGACGGTTAGGATGGACCAAAGGCACTGACAGATATTATGTTGAAGGGGGTTACATGCAAGGCACACACTATTTTAAATGGGAGCAAAGTCGTAGACGAAAGTTGTTAGTCGTTGGATGAATGAATCGGACGTCTTTCAAAGCTAGGGGACATTCGTCGCTGGAAATGGACATTCAGGATGGATTATTGAAAGACGACGTCATCCCCAACTTAAAATGGACGTCCCTTGCTTAAAACGGATGTCCCTTGCTTAAAACGGACATCCCTCAACTTATGACAGATGTCCTTAAGCCCACAATGAACGTTCCTAAGCCACAATGGACGTCCCTCAGCTTATAATGGACGTTGAGAATGAATTATTAAAATATGACATCGTCTCCAACTTAAAATGGACGTCCCTTAGCTAACCACAGACGTCCTTCACTTAATACGGACGTCCCTCAACTTATAACAGACGTCCTTAAGTCCACAACGAACATCTCTTAGCTTAAAACAAACGTCTCTCAACTTATGACGGACGTCCTTAAAACTTAAACTGCAAACTGTAAGAGAAATTGTCAGGAGAAGTATCTGAAAGATCGATATACACTTAGGGGGGGGGGGGGGGGGTTTCGTTCGATATTTTCGTTCGATAATTAATTATCTAAATCTCTAAGTGATTTAATGCATATAACTAAATAATCAATCACAAATATATGCAACAAAGTAAAAAGTAAGGGTAAGAAAATTGCAAACGATATTGTTTATGCTGTTAGACAACCCACCTACGTCCGTGCTCCAAAAGTCCACTTGGAGATCCACTAACCAATTGGCTTACGGGTGCCAATTAAACCCTTTACAATTTGACTCTTAACAGGGTGTCACCCTTGACTATTTTTGGTAGTCAACCTTTAACTATTAATGGGGCGTCACCCTTCGATTGAACTTACGAGCGTTCAATCATGCCGTTGATTGTTTCGGGATGTCACCCTTATATGACTAATTAGTAGGGCGTCACCCTTTACAATTTCATACAATGGTTTGGAAAAATAAACTCACAAACTAACTAGTTCAAACTCTCCCAAAGTAATTCTCAAGTTTGGAATATGGAAAGTTGGATTTACAATGCTCATAGTGATAATAAAATTGAGTCTTGAATTTGGCAAAGCTTCTCCTCAATTCTCGGTTCGGTGATTGAGCAAATGGAGTGCTTCTCTCAACATATAGAACTGCCCATTTTCGGTCGACCTATTCCTTTCGGTCGACCGCATCCAGCTGTTGCAATATATCTGTTGAAAAATTCAACCATTGGAAATCTGCTCGTTACGCATAATTGGATTTTTCGGTCACATAGCTCGATCAGATGCTTGACAGCGTCGCGTCCGAAAACACTTGGAGTTCCCAATTTTGTTCTTTCGACCTCCAACCTCGTCGAAAAACTCCGTCCGCGTCTAGACCGTAAATACATTGAAAATGGCAGATTCGAAACTTGATATTTTTCGGTCGCAATTGATTATCTAAATCTCTAAGTGATTTAATGCATATAACTAAATAATCAATCACAAATATATGCAACAAAGTAAAAAGTAAGGGTAAGAAAATTGCAAACGATATTGTTTATGCTGTTCGATAACCCACCTACGTCCGTGCTCCAAAAGTCCACTTGGGGATCCACTAACCAATTGGCTTACGGGTGCCAATTAAACCCTTTACAATTTGACTCTTAACAGGGTGTCACCCTTGACTATTTTGGGTAGTCAACCTTTAACTATTAATGGGGCGTCACCCTTCGATTGAATTTACGAGCGTTCAATCGTGCCGTTGATTGTTTCGGGATGTCACCCTTATATGACTAATTAGTAGGGCGTCACCCTTTACAATTTCATACAATGGTTTGGAAAAATAAACTCACAAACTAACTAGTTCAAACTCTCCCAAAGTAATTCTCAAGTTTGGAATATGGAAAGTTGGATTTACAATGCTCATAGTGATAATAAAATTGAGTCTTGAATTTGGCAAAGCTTCTCCTCAATTCTCGGTTCGGTGATTGAGCAAATGGAGTGCTTCTCTCAACATATAGAACTGCCCATTTTCGGTCGACCTATTCCTTTCGGTCGACCGCATCCAGCTGTTGCAATATATCTGTTGAAAAATTCAACCATTGGAAATCTGCTTGTTACGCATAATTGGATTTTTCGGTCACATAGCTCGATCGGATGCTTGACAGCGTCGCGTCCGAAAACACTTGGAGTTCCCAATTTTGTTCTTTCGACCTCCAACCTCGTCCGAAAAACTCCGTCCGCGTCTAGACCGCAAATACGTTGAAAATGGCAGATTCGAAACTTGATATTTTTCTGTCGCAAACCTCATCTGACACCTCGACCGCATTGCGGCCGAAAAAATCACGTTGAAGCTCCAGAAGTAGAATCTCTAAATTTGGTCGAGTTCCTCGACCGCTCATTCGAGCGTGTTGCAACTGCAAGACCAAAACCCAGTTTGGTCGCTTCTCACATCTGCAACTCGTCCACAACCTCTTCATTTTATCTTTTTAAATATTCTAAGTCCCACAATAATATATTTTCACTACATGAACTTAGGTAAACATGTTAATATATTAATAATACTCGTTTTGAAGATATTTTTAATAAATATAGATATAAATAATATGATAAAAACATTAGAAATAATATCCATAAAAAACATAATAATCAACTTATTAATTTCATTAATTTAGACAACATGAAGTCATTATCAAAATAAAACATAATCTAATAAAAAGACTAACAGTATCGTTTTAGCTTTTCCATGAATCTTATTTCGCGATTGAAACCGAGTTTCAAGTCTCACCCTAATTTCGTTGTTGATAGTAATGTAACCGACGGATAATAAAATAAAATAAAATTTTAATCGATGAATAAATTTGAAGAACGTCCAAGGTTGATTCTTGAATGTCAGTTGGAGTTTCAGGGGATGTCCATGACATTTTCTGCTTAGAAAACATGGCTACAGCATTTGCCTCTATGTTTTTTAATGAAAAACGAGATGAAAAGATTAAACGTTGTTCATTTTCTATAATTCAAGATTTTAATTATATGCAAAAACTCTTCAAATTTTTCTTTATTGCTACTTTGATATTATAGGATTTATTTTGTTAATTTTTCAATAATTAATTATAGAATTTGAAATTAAATTTAAATGTTCTCGAGCCCATAAAGTAAAAACTGGAAATCACATGATCCGTATCCACGTGTCGAACGAGGATTGAGTGATTAGGGGTGGGAGGGCCGACGTTTCGACAGCAGATCAAAAGCAGTCAAAGCGAAGACCGGATATGCCAAACCGGGGAGAGAGAGTACAGTCAAACCAAAACTGTCATAGTCAAAGTAGCTTAGCTGGCACTTTTGATTATCTAATTAAATAAATTATTTAATTAATATTTTTATTTAATTCTTAATAGTTGATGTACAAACAAAGTGAATTAATATGAGAATGCCCACTTTGTCCCTTGTCTCAATCCACTACAAATTTTCTAGAAGAGTGATAACTTCTAATACTATTCTAATTAATATTTTATTTTAATTATTTATTATTTTTATTTTTATTATATTAATAAATAAATAACACATTATTTAAAAATTAATATTAAAATTTAAAATTTAAAATAAATATAACATCATCCTTTCTTAAAAGGAATTCTTCTTTTTCATTGAAACTAAACATATTTTAGAGTTCAGAGTTGGTATAATTTTATTTTCAAACCCAATCAATTTAATTATTCATAATTTCAAAAATAAATTTTGAACAAAACACAATTAATAGGAGAAATCAAACCAAACTAAATTGTGATATTTAATTGTTGGAGTGAGATTTGGATGAGATTTTATCACAATAGCCAGAATCATGATTTAAATTTGGGTTTGAGCCAATATGCTTTTTCTCATTACAAAGCGATCTTGCCTTGCACAAATTTAAATCCACATCTTATATCACTACATGTCCATATTTATTTATAATAATTATACTTTAACATTTATATTTATGATACATGTAACAATATATTTTAAAATAATAAAAAAAATAAATTATTATATAATAATGTTGATGAAACATTTTAAACTCAAATTAACAGTATAATTTAAAAATAATGCAAGTTTTACTTTTTAATATTAGACTAAATTTTATCTCACCATGGAACAGTGATTAATATATATTTATAATATTTTATTTGAATAATTTATAATTTATTTTAATTATTATATTAAATTTATAAATGACACGTCAAGTGACAAATATTAAAATTAAATGATAATCCTCTATTATTATTAATAATTTAATTTTACCCAAACGTATAAATTAATAAGCAAAAACGAACAAAAGGGTGTAAATGTCATTTGATAGTTAGTAATGACTGACACATTAAAGTAAATGGAAAGGGAGCTATTAAGTACGGGTCAAGTGATAGAGCTGCACGTGCGGTGCACCATGCACGGTGGCCGACCGGCTGCAGAACGTCGATTCCCGGTGACTCTCTTTTATTCCCAAGTTCTCCACTGGCTTTTGATCTGGCTTTGGATTTTTTTGAAATAAAATAATTTAGATAATATGTTTTTTCAATAATTCATCGGCGAGGGTTTGCAGAGACTACTCACTTCTTCCACTACCCATCAAAAGGTTGAGCTCGAGAGGGAGGAGAGAGCTCTTTCACCAGGGTCTGGCTTTTCTCTGCTCCCTTAACTCTCGCTCTCTGCCCATTGCGGTACGAAATTTCTGGTAAATTTTCTCTCTTCCTCTACTAATTTTTTCATTTTTTTTTCTATAATTTCGCGATCTGGGTCTGGATCTCTTCCTTCAAGTTCTGTACTTTGTTTTATACTTCGTTTGATTCTCGTACCTTTTCCTTGGTTTTCCGAAAGGGTTTGTGATTTGACGCGCGTCGAAGCTTCAGCTGGAAGGGAAGAGGTTTGTTTATGTTTCATGATGGTCATAAATAATTCTTTTAACTATCGAAAAGATTATGTAGACCAGAGCGAAAAAGGAAAAACTAGTGAGTAATGTGTGGAGTGCACTGTGCAAAGGAGAATATTGATGGAAAACTTAGTCAACGTGGAAAAAGCTCGAAAGAAATCGCATTCTTTTGAACCTTTGTTTCGCTACAAATGCGCTATCTGAAACGTAATGTGCTGTAAAGCGAGCTAGCTGCTGTTTTACTCTAGGGATTCCTGTTGTTTCGGATATGCTTATGTTTCAGCCGTCGAAGAGAGATGTGGTTGTTGGGTTTGACGGTGGCGGAGCTGGGCATGTTCTAGATCTGGACGCGGCCGTAAAAGACGGAGTATTGGGCGGCATTGACGGTGGGGTTGTTGGAACCGGAGTTGGAGAGAAATTGGATCTGAAGAAGATGATCGAAGATCTAAACTTGTCTGAGGTGCCGTCAGTGTTCATCTGCCCCATTTCTCTCGAACCAATGCAGGAGCCAGTGACCCTCTGCACAGGCCAAACGTACGAGAGGTCCAATATTCTCAAATGGTTCAATCTGGGGCACTACACCTGCCCTACGACTATGCAGGAGCTTTGGGACGATTCTGTTATACCCAACACCACACTTTACCATCTAATCTACAGTTGGTTTACCCAGAAGTATTTTCTCATGAAGAAGAGGTCAGAAGATGTTCAAGGAAGAACGTCAGAACTTCTCAAAACTCTCAAAAAAGTAAAGGGTCAGGCCAGAGTTCAAGCCCTCAAGGAGGTTCGACAAATCGTGGCTGTTCATACCACGGTTAGGAAAACAGTGATCGAGGAAGGAGGGGTTTCATTAATTACATCCCTATTAGGCCCCTTTACGTCTCACGCAGTCGGCTCTGAAGCCATTGGCATTCTTGTGAATTTGGCACTCGATTCTGACTCAAAAGTAAATTTGATGCAGCCTGCGAAATTTTCATTGGTGGTGGATATTCTAAATGAGGGCTCAATCGGAACTAAGACCAATTGTACGATGTTGATCGAGATGCTGATGGAAGAGAAGGATTTCCAGTCGGAAATCGTTTCAAGCCACAGCCTTTTAGTTGGACTAATGAGACTGATCAAAGATAAAAGGCATCCAAACGGAGTCTTTCAAGGCCTCCGGCTCTTAAAAACGATATGCTTTCATTCAGAAGTGAGAAATTTGGTTGTAAGCATTGGGGTGGTTCGACAATTGGTTGAGATGTTACCTTCTCTGGGTCCCGATAGCTTAGAGCTTGTACTTGTCATATTGGAAACTTTGTCATCTCTACCAGAAGGAGGATTAGCTTTGAAAGAGTGCTCATATACAATACCGTATATGGTGAAGCTAATTATGAGAGTTTCAGAGAGCTGCACAAAATATGCGCTGTCGATCATATCGGCTGTGTGTAAACTTGCCCCTGATGAATGTTCTTCGGTTGCCGTTGATGAAGGACTTGCTGCAAAGCTCCTCCTAGTTATTCAAAGTGGGTGTGGGCCAGCTCTGAAGCAGCAATCTGCAGAGCTGTTGAAGTTGTGTAGTCTGAATTACACAGATACGACATTTATTTCCAAGTGCAAGCTTTCAAGAACTATCCAATGAGAAGAACTTCTATTTTTGAGACCAAATTTGAGCTGAAGTGAAATGATGAGAAGTCAAGAATTTGGCGATACTAGTCTCTACTCGCGTAAATAATGAAGTGGGTTCTTTTCCAAGAGTTGATTCAAGAATGATATCAAGCTTACTTCGCGTGAAATAAACCAAATCCCAGCCTGGAAAAAGAAAGGATAAGTGAACTTTTGCCTGTAAAGATTTCCTGAGGTATGAGTTGTTATTTTGGCTGGATAAATTGCTTGTTATGGAAGAAAAAATGGCTCCAAAGCTGCAGCCTGCAATTGCTTGTCGTAATTGTAGTTTAAATGAGTTTGATTCTTTATGGCTGCATTTGCAACTCTTTGCCTGCTAGTGGTGGCCTTGGAGAGCCTGCAATTTCCATTAGATGTTAATGGGAGTTTTGCATTTGGACCCGAAAAGTGTAGAGACAGGAGGCTCTCTCCTTTGACATTCATGAATCCAATCATAATTTTGCTCAGTTTTGGCTATTGTTGTGCTTACTTTCTCCTGTAATTGCCCAAGAGTTTAGCTCCATGGGGAAGACAACAATTATATGCATGAGTCATGGGAGATATTTTATGAGTTATAGAAGATTAATGGTCAGTGTGAACTGTGATGGAACAAGTCACTTCTGATCTTTAGTGGAGAAAGAGAGAGCTCAGAGGCCTTTAGCTGAATGTGGAATAGTGGAGTATGAATTGCTGTGTTGCTTCGGCTGAAAACTCCAAATTGTATGAGACCAGAGAGGGAACCCTACCATTGCTGAAGCTGCAACTTGTTCATCTGGGAAGATAGAAGAAATCTTTGTAAACTTTAAATGGGGATGAATCCACTACCATAAGCTTCCGATATGTTTCTTGGAATTGGGCTATTGTTATTATCTTGATTAGAAATAAAGGGTGGATTTTTATTTATTTTTGTAATTTCTTGCGTTAAATTTGATGGGGAAATTCTATCTCTGGCGTCTTCAGTTCTTGGTGGAAGAGGAGACACGGCGCTTCCACTTCTTTTGGCTTATATTGCATATTGGCTTGTACCGCTTTTACTTGCTTCATCCCTCGCTTTTTTGCTTTAAGCTGGAGTGGCATGTATATTAATATATATACCGGGGGCAGCCCAGGTCCCATCTTCTGGACAGTGTGCTGTGTGAAGCAGCAAATAATAGACAAGCACGCTCCATCTCTAATATTATAAATTATTTATTATCAGAATATATTAGCTATCAACCAATAAGATTTTTTTAAATAAATTAATCGAAGATACTTTATTTTAATTATTTAATTTTCCTAATTGTTTTCAGTCAAAGAGGCATGGGTGAGTTGTGACAGTCAAAACTTGCAAGTGCGACTGGCGGCTCCTTTATTTAAATAAAAGGCTTTTTTATTTTCCATTTTTTTATAAGACTTAATAAAAAATGCACTTGCATTAGAAAAAACTTAACAATTCAATTTTCTTGTGTTTTTCTAATAGAAAAATTAACACAGCAGACCTTAGAGTTTAGATTAAGAAACACGACAAACTTTCAAGAAATTTTGTAAACAACTAAAATCTCAAACTATGAAAAATGAATGACGCAAACCTTTTCGTCATGTTTTCCTTCCAAAATTACAGAGACAAACGTTACAACCACTCTAACGTCAAAGTTTGCCTAAATCTATCCTAAAATTTTTGTTTTTCCTCACTTGAAAAGTTTTTTCCTCACTGTCGATCTTGTCCGTCGGCGTCAACCTTCAAAGTCGATGTTAGTCCTCCAAGAAAAATGAATCTCACTGTTAAATTCTACATTACGATTGAAAAAAAAATCAAATATTCAATAATTTTGAAGTTTACCACAGTGAAGGACGTTCGTCGGAGACCTCCACCATTCTTTGTGTTGTCTACCCCACAAAGAGAAAATATTATCTATCTAGATTGCCAGAGAGACGTTTTGTTAAAAGTAATGTGCCCAACAAACAAATATAATAGAATAATTTTGTAATACATGAATAAATTTTTATTGATTGATACCATGTTAACATTTTAGATTATGTTTTATACAATTCATAGAAAACTCCTTAGTTATTTATGCTAACTTTATATTAACATATATATTGTATATATGTGAGATGAAATATAAAGAGTAATAACCAAAATAAGTTCATAACTTACATTTAAAGTATGGAATCTTCAAATAGTTCATAGTCATAAACATAATTTATCTAATTAAGAATGTATAGTCATATCTCGACTATATATGTGGCGACATAAGATAAATATGTTTTATATAATACGATTATATATGACTAGAGCAAATAAAATTATATTGTTATATAGAACAATTAATTTTATCATATGACTGTTATATATGTATGATCTTAATTCATTGAATTTAACAAACTCCTATTTTATTTTGATATTCTTTAATTTACTCGATAAAGTTTTTTACGAGTTACGATTCGCATATCTTGTATATTGGGAGTGAATTAAAATGAATAACTGAGAATATTAATATCGATACAATGAAATTCATTTCTATAGATTTCCTTGTTTGTTAGTTCAGGGATCAAATAATTAGCGCGCAATTCATAATTGTTATGAATTAATTATTAAATCAAGAACTAATGGTAGTTAAGGATAAAGACGTAATATGAAAGGTTAACGGATTACAAACCTAACTTAATTACGAATCTAAAGGGAGGGTTAATACATATGTAACGACTATATCAATGGACATTACTTTGAGTAAATATACTCTATAATTTTTTAGAGTACAACTCTAAGTATTTAGTGAAATTACTTTAGATTTAATAATTATATTAATTAATATAAAGATTTTATATTAATTAATAAAATATTATTGGAGCTTAAAACTATAGATTCATCCGTCCCTTCAACATCTTTTATCATTATTCCAATAATAGAAAAATGAACAAAGAATATTAAATAATTAATTATTTAATACACTCATTAATAAGTTTATTATTTTTCATTAGAAGGAATAATTGAATTATTAATTATTCAATTGATTAAGACACAATGATAAAAGTTGTTATAGTTAATATATTTGTTATATTTCATTGGGTAAATGACAAATCAACCATCGTGGTTTGTGCTCAATTACAAGTCAATCACTATGGTATTTTTTCTAACAATTTAACTACTGACGTATGGGAAAATGACGAAATTAACATCGCGGTAACTTCATTTAACAAATTGACAAGACACAGTCTCAAGATACCGCGATGGTGTCTTGCGCAAACAACGTGAATTTTCGTGGTGTCTTGGGCTGTGAGACACCGCGAAAATCACGGTGTCTTGCGCAATATTATTTATAATAAATATTCGATTATTTTTAAAAAAACTTGTAATATTATTTGTAATCAAATATTTATTTTTTGTGGGGAAAAAATAAACTTGCCATTTTTGGTAAACTTACCCTACAAAAAATTATTTGTAATCAAATATTTATTTTTGGTAATTAAATAAACGTGCCCTACAAAAAATAAATATTTTACCAAAAATATTTGATTACCAAAAATAAATATTTGATTACAAATAATTTTTTGTAGGGCAAGTTTACCAAAAATGGCAAGTTTATTTCTTTAAAATTATATGTAAATAAATATTTGATTATCTAAAATAAATATTTGATTACAAATAATTTTTTGTACTACAAGTTTATTTTTTGTAGGGCAAGTTTATTTGATTACCAAAAATAAATATTTGATTACAAATAATTTTTTGTAGGGCTAAGTTTACCAAAAATGGCAAGTTTATTTTTTCCCTACAAAAAATAAATATTTGATTACAAATAATATTGCAAGTTTTTTAAAAATAATCGAATATTTATTACAAATAATATTGCGCAATTTCGCGGTGCCTCACAGCGCAAGACACCACGAAAATTCACAGTGTTTACGCAAGACACCGCAATTTTTTGCGGTGTCTTGAGACTGTGTCTCGTCAATTTGTTAACTGACGTTACCGCGATGTTGGTTTCGTCATTTTCCCATACGTCAGTGGTTAAATTGTTAGAAAAAATACCATAGTGGTTGACTTGTCATTGACCACAAACCACGATGGTTGATTTGTTGTTTACCCTATTTCATTAAATGAAATAGTTGAATTATTGATTATTCAATTAATTAACAAATATAAAGTAACTTTTGAAAATGATTTTAAAAATGAATTATGTTAAATTTGAATTAATTTCAAATTTGAGTTAATGTCATAGTGCCAAGTGTTGAACTATGGTGACAAGACTTTTTGATTTCCATAACATTTTTGTTATAAATATATTTTAACTTAAATGAGAAATTAATATTTGTAGTGATTTTCTTTAAATGTTATAGTGACCATTATGGAGTTATTCCACTATAAATAGAAGTTCAACATCATTAGCATGAGTAGTAGAAATATTTGAGATTGAAGAATCTATTTTGAGAGTCAATTTGTGTGTCTTTCGTGTTGGCTTTAGAGAAGTGTTCTCTAAATCCAAATAGACCATCTCATGTGTTGAGAATACGATCTATCATAAATTGAGTGTGATCTTGGTGCGTTTATCACACCCACACGTACTTATTCGAGGTGAGGATGATTGACAGAGAAGATCGAAGGTTGATTTTGTACCCGTGTGAAGTAAGCTACAAAGATATAATTTCTTAATATTTTAGATTAGATCTAAAATAAAATATTTTTATACATATGATTATTGATATATTATAACAACGGTTCATTTTATGTTCATGTTAAAATTATTTTTTCATGCTACATAGGTTACGCACGTTATCGTTGTTATGAACAACTGTAATTCTGCCGTGCGAGAGAACCTAAAAACCAACAATTGGTATCAAAGCTTTCATTGTAGTTATAATATATTAATAATATGATTTTATGAAAATCATGATATTTGACGATGAGTAGGCTTATGCATTGTTAATATGTATATATATTTTTTAATGTTGAATCTATGGATATATGCATGATTGTAATTTCATATGGCCGATTTGAGTTAGAAATATTTTTTAAATTTTTTATTTTTAATTTTGATGTAAACCCCATTTGTCTTGAGTAAATACTCTTTATGTAATATTGATGGAGATCAAAGAAAGAAAAACGACAAGAAAAATTTTGGAGCGAGAGTATGGTGTGTAATTGTTGTCACCGCGACATATGATGCAAAAATGTAGAGGCCACCAAGACTTTATATAATTTTTTTAAGGTTTACATGTAATTTTAGAAATACCCAAATCGACCCGATTGTTATTGCATTTACTTTTATTCTTGATATAAGTTGTTTTATCATTGTCATGCATTCACATATCATATAGTATTTGCATATAGAGCTATTTATCATGTAATTTTATCACAATTACATGCATTCTTAGCATATATTTTATTATTTATTTTTAATAAATTAGTATGTTTAAAATTAACTGTTTTAATTAGATTAAAACTATTAATTCATATTTACGAATTATGTGAGAAAATAAAATAATACAAAATTTTTATTGTTGAAATTTTTACATTATTTTGCTAATTTTATAATTTGATTATAAAATTGATAATCTATATAAAATAAATAGATTTTGATTAAATAATTTTATAAAAATTTAATAGAATATGTGATATTCTATAAAATCACTATAATTCAAAATAATGAGTGGGAGCAGAGAGTTAGACATAACTTTCCATAGTCTACATCGTTGATACAACAACGTGAGATTTAAGTGGGGCTCTAAGACAACTTTGTTATTGTCCTCCCTAAGGAGAGTGTTCACTTAGATCAATACCATGGTTGGTCTCTTAGAGATATGTTTTATAAAATGTATTTTATGGTTGACCATCCTTAAGGCGGCAGTTATAAGATAAGTTTTATAAAACCGAAGCGGTGGTATACACTCATGAAAATGTGATATAATATGTTAATCACATTTTGACCAAAACTAATTGATAGTTAATAAATTTTGAAAATATGAGATATTTTTAATAAATTTATTAATAGATAATATTTTTATCCTAAGGAAAAATATTATGTATGGAGACAATAGTAGCATTTGCATTTTTTTTAGTGATTTAGCATGTTCATGCATAATTTTACTTGCCATATTTCATATGAATTTGAAACATAATATTAATATTTATTTATTTATTCATTACAGCATAATATCTTCTTTTATGATTAATTTACTTACGACTGAAAAGTTGACTGACGATAATTTCGTAAATTGAAAAAAAGAAAATGAATATGATTCTTGTGCACGACAACTTAAAGTTTGTCCTAACTAAGGAATGTCCTCCGCTCCCTGCTAAAAAAGCCACAAAGGAGGAGAGAGAACCGTTCGAGACATGAAATCGAGTAAATGACAAAGCTCGTTGTTATTTACTCGCTTTCATGACAGATGTTCTCAACACAAAATTTGAGAACACAAAGACTGCTTATGAGATAATGAAGTCTCTTCAGAACATATTTGGTAAACCATTTGACCAAGCCCATTATGAAGCTATCAACATGAATAACAAAATGTGGGCCTGTACCACCATTCGAGAGCATGTGTTGATGATAATTAGCACGATTCATGAGGGTGAAATTAATGGGGCTCATATTGATGAGGCTACCCAAGTGGGCATGATTTTAGAAAGTTTGAGCCCACAGTTCTTACAATTCAAGAGTAACTGCTTCATGAACAAATTGAGTTATGATATGACGCAATTGCTCAACGAGCTTATGACCTATGAGTCCATTTTTGCTGTAGAGAAGAAGGGAGAAATAAATGTTGTTGAACCTTTCTCTTCTTACTCTTCCCTTAAGAAGCAGAAGATATTTCAGAAAAAGGGCAAAAGTCTAAGAGCAAATCCAGCAAGGGGTAAGAAGAACAACCCCAATAAAAGGAACAAGACAAACGAGGGAAACAAGAATAGCTCAAGCTAGAAAAAGCCCAAAGGAAAATATTTTCATTGTGGAGTTGATAGTCACTAGAAGAAAAACTGTAAAAAGTATCTCGAAAAACTAAAACAAAAAAAGACAAGTAAATTTGATTTACTTGGTATTGAATCTTGTTTAGTTGATAATTATTTATCACCCTGGATAGTTGATTTAGGTGCAACTAATCATGTTTGTTGTTCTTTATAGATGCTTAGTTCCTATTGGAAGCTAGCAAATGGGGAGTTCACTATGAGAGTGGGCAATGGGGCACTAGTTTCAGCTTCAGCAGTGGAAGAAACAAAATTATATAGTTGAATCATGTTTATTTTGTATCAGAATTTACTAGAAATCTCATTTCTGTTTCTTACTTATTTGAACAATGTTATTCAATTTATTTTAATAATAATATTGTTACTATTTCTATAAATGAATTAGATATTTGCTTTGGTTTTATGGAAAGTGGACTTTATGTGATAAGACCCATCAATAAATCACTGTTGAATACTAAAATTTTTAAAATAGAATTACCTAAATCTAAGAAACTTAAAATTTCTCATGATGATAACACATATCTTTGGCACATTCGTCTAGGTCATATTAATCTAGATAGAATTAATAGACTTGTAAATGAATGTTCTATAAAAGATCTAAATGTTGGATCTTTACCAGTCTGTGAATCTTGTCTAGAGGGAAAAATGACAAAGAGACCTTTTTCTACAATGGGTCGAAGGGCTCAAGAGCCACTTAAACTCGTACATTCAGATGTATGTGGCCCTATAACAACTCGGGTCAGAGGTGATTATGAGTACTTCATCACTTTTGTTGATGATTACTCAAGATATGATTATATTTATCTAATTTAATTTAAATCAGAAATGTTTTAAAAATTTTCAAGACTTTAAAGCTGGAGCTAAAAAACAATTAGATAAGTTAATAAAGTGTCTTCGATCAGATCGATGAGGTGAATACCTTGATAATGAATTCAATGATTATTTGTTAGAACAAGAGATTATTTCTTAGCAAACAACACCTGACACTCCTCAGCAAAATGGTGTTGCTGAGAGGAGAAATAAAACTTTACTTAACATGGTTCGATCTATGATGAGTTAATCTGCACTCCCAAAATCATTTTGGGGATACTCCATACAGACAACGACTTACATTTTGAATGTGTTCCCATCTAAGTGTTAGCCTTTTTGTTAGGCTAAGTTTTATTTTGATGATGACTAAATTGCTTGGTAATTTAATAAATCAATAAGTTGTATTTTAATTGCATGTTGCTTGGATTAATTGGTGGATAAATTGCATAACTTAATTGAGTAAATCAAATATGCAATATTTGTGGCACATGCTTAGGTTAGGATATAAACAACTTTATATGTGATGAACATCATCTATAAGGGAGATTGCGTAGACTATGTGATAAAGATGATGTGAAATTTAATAAAGTGCAAAAGTTGTTTATACATTGAATTTTTATATATCTTATTTATCGATTAAATTGAGAATACCCTTGATTAAGGGTATTGGGAATGTTTAATGTGTTTCTCTAAGTCTATGCAGGAGAATGGAAGGTTCGTATGACTTAGAGGAAACATTTGTGGATGTATGAAGTAGGCTGTGCAGTTACGGATGCTGCTGATGAGGCGGACGCAAGGTTTAATCATCCGATTTGCCTCTGTCCATTTTGATGAACACACGGATGATGGTCGCGGACGAGGCAGACGTGAAATGGCGTCCGTAGGTCTTCGACTGTGCGAACGGATACGAAGAAGAGGACGATGGTTTGCGTCCCCCTCAATGTTGTGCAGTCGCGGACGATAGACCTTGTAGGTGCGGACGGTGCGGATGAGAATATTGGCGTCCGCTTTGAATCTGTCCAGTTTTGGATTTGTGAGGACGATGTATACGGACGAAGCGGACGATGAAAATGGCGTCCGCAAATGCCCAGAATTCTGTCCAACGGCTATTTTTCTCAACGGGCATTTTTGCAACGGTCGTGCGGACGATAGGTGTGGACGCTGAGGTCGTCCAGATGAGGCAATGGCTGTGTGTATAAATAGAGGATCACTCTATGCTCTCCATAATGAATGAACCGAGAATCGTGGCGAAGCCCTGCCGAATTAAATACGCGATCACTGTGAGCTATTGATTTGTAAATCCAATTCTCCCTATTCCGAACTTGAGAGTTATATTTTGGGAGAATTCGGATTAGATAGATTTGAGAGTGAATCTCCAAATTATTATTGTTCGTGATTGTAAAGGGTGATTCCCTAAGAATTCATCATTGGGTGACGCCCCAAAATATTCAAACTTAGGGTGACGACTCGTAAGAGTCTAAGGTTGACGACCTAAGAATTAGTCAAGGGTGATGCCCCGTTTAATAGTCAAGTTTGTAAACGGTTTTATTGGCACCCGCAAGCCAATTACTTAGTGTATCTCCAAGTGAAACTTGGAGTGCGGACGTAGGCTAGTTTGCCGAACCGCGTAAACAAATATTATGTGCATTTCTCTAACTCTTACTCTTTATATTATTGCATATATTTGTTATCAATATTTTAATTATATGCATTAAATCACTTAGGGTAATTAGAGATTAAAATATTGCACGAAAAAGTTAAAACGCTATATTCACCCCCCCTCTATAGGCGTATATCGATCCTACAATTGGTATCAGAGCGGGTATTTAAATTTTTGTGTGATATTTCATTGATTGTGCACATTTGTAATATTTGTTGAGTTTCATCTATTGAAAAATTTTCTTATTGAATTTCTTGTTGAAATTTATTGTGAATAGCTTTGATCAATTCTAGTGTTTATAATTGATTATGGATTTCGATAGAATTGTTGAAAGTCAATGCACATCTACACCTCCACATTTTGATGGTAGTAATTATCTTTATTGGAAGTGCAGAATGAAAATATTTATACAATCTATTGATTTCTTTTTATGGAAAATCATTGAAAAAGGAATAATTCTTCCTAGACCATGTTGTGATTTCAATGATATAGATAAGCACAATTGGAATTTAAATGCTAAAGCTATGAATATCTTGTTTAGTGCTTTGAGTAAAAATGAATTTGATAAAGTTCAATCTTGTGATAGTGCCTTCGATATATGGAAAACGCTTGAGCTAACATATGTAGGCACAAATCAAATAACTAAAAGTGAAGTGAGTTCGTCCTCGGAAAAAGAGGAGGAAGAAATCAATGTATGCTTCATGGCCAACGACATTGAGGTAAATGACTATGATAGCAATTCGGATTCTAATGATGTTGTTGTTGATGATGATTTATTTAATGAATTGCTAGATAACTTTAATGAGCTCAAAGATAAATATAAATTGTTGAAAAAGGAGCATAACAATTTGATCGAAAAGCATGCTAGTTTAAATAAATCTTATGATGATCAAATTGTTGAATTGCAAAGCATCATTGATAAATCTAATGCTTCCTTTCAATCTCTTGAGCATGATAGTAATAACTTAAAATTGGTGAATGATAGATTGATTTCTACTATTAAATGTAATAAGAATGAAATTAGTGATGTGAAATTGTTGAATGAAAAGTTGAATACAACTATCAAATCACATGAAAAGGAAATTAACTCATTGAATGTTGAAAATGGTGTTTTGATTACTACTATTAAATGTCATGAACATGAGATTTGTGATTTGAACATTAGAAATGATAATTTGAATATTTTGATCAAATCACGTGAAAAAGAGATTGAATCTTTGAATGCTAAATCTAAATCTACTCTAAATGCTAATGATACAATTAAATCTCTTGAGATTAATATTAGTGAATTGAAAGTTAAAAATGATGATTTAAACTTGGTTATAGTTAAATTCACTAATGGGAGCAAAAATTTAAATATGCTCTTAAATTCTCAAAGGGTTACTTTTGATAAAGCCGGTATTGGATATAAACCCTTTGCAAAGAAAAAGAATTACACGAATCTATTTGTTAGTTCATCAATTTGTAATTCTTGCAATTGTGTTGGACGTAAATCTTTTTATTGTCCTTTAAAAGTGAATGATAAATTGGATTCAAATGTTAAATCTAAATTTGTTTATCCTTTGCATTTGAACTCTAAATTTAAATCAAATGTTAGTTCAAATTTTGTTGATTCTTTGGATGTGAATTCTAGATTTAAGTTTACTTTAAATCTTAAACCTAAGTTGAATTCTAAATTTGTGTGGGTTCCTAAAGGAACCAAGCCTATAACCAATGGACCCAAAATGGTTTGGGTACCAAAGAGTTCGAATTGATTATGTTGTAGGTTGGAGATTCTCCCTAGGAGCTAAATGACTTTGATAGTTGAGCATCCAAAAATGAAAAGGGGAGAAGCTTCAAACGATGCCTCCAATGCCTTAAAAATTGAAATAAACTTGGTGGAGGTACACAATTTGTTTTTAATTTATTTAATTTGATTGAATTCTTAGTTTGGAATTGAGTTGAATCAATTTTATTTTCTTGGTTAGGTTTGAAAGATAATTTGATCTTGATTTTGGATTGACTTGATAGATATCATATATCGTGATTTTGATTATTTCTCAAATTGGTATTTAGGATTTGAATTGTCTATTATCTCTTGAATTAGCTTCAATTGTTAGTTTATCTTTGATTAGCTTCAATTGATAGATTGCATATAAGTTGGATATTTGTTGTGATTTAAACGATAAGTTGTTGATTTGGATGATTATTTAGACTTTAATTGGTTGAAATTTCTTTGGAATCGATACTATGGATTTTGATTAGGAATTGAATTGGATTAAATTGCTTTTGATTCTTGATTTGATCTAGCTTTTATTAGTAGAATATTTTCTTTGGATTCATTGTTAGTTTTAGTCTTTTTGTATATATAGGTTGAAATATGCTTTATCTCTTCAACTTATATTTTGATGATTGGTTCCAAGAATTGGATTCTAAATTGCTATCTTTGAAAGAGTGTTGGATGTTTAATTTTGTTGATTTAGGATTAGCTTGAGATAATGGGAGAGGGTAGAAAATTTGTTAATTATGTGGCTTTGTTGATTTCTCCATTGAATTGAATTTGAATAACGAAATAGGGGGAGAAAATAGAATTGTTGAGAGTTGATTAAATCATTGGCTTGTTCAAAATTGTTAAATTTTGACTCTGATGATTGTGCTTCCGCTATGCCTATAAATTGTATTTATCATCAAATGGAAGAGAAACTTGTCTATCTTCAATTGATATTTTTTTTACATGTGTATTTCTCTCTTGAACTAAAAATTAACTATTGATATAGGGAGAGAAAAATATAAATGTTTTAATTTTGCTAAGTTGGCTTCTACTCTTGGTTTAAACTTCGAAAATCTCTATAGATTTTATTTTGATCATTGATTTAAAGGGCAAAATTAAATTTGTTTGGGTTTTAATGTGAATTAAAATGAATAGATTAGATTTGAAAAGTGGTTTAATTTGACTTTCTATTTTTGACTAAAATTCTTCAATATATAGTTTTGAACTTATTTTTGATATTTTTGAGTTTAGAATGGAAGATATTGATAGAGTGCCTATAGGTTGAAATCTGTATCAACTTTTACAATTGGTATCTCTAAGTTAAATTTTGCATAATTCTTGTCTTGGATTATTTTTATTGCTTGAGAATTGGCTTCCAACAATTGGCTTTCTAGTTTTATATATTGAATTGTTTGATATCAATTTTAAGTTGTTGGTTTCCCCTTTTGGATTGATTTAGCTATGGATAAAAAGGGGAGACATAAATTGTTTAAACAATTGTTCTAGTTAGATCTTATAATACTCTCCTGATTCGATGTCGATTTAGTGATAAAATGGGAGAGTTAGTTTTTTTAAAAGATAATTGATTGTATTGTCTCTAATCTTGTTGTTTATGCTTCCACTAGATTAAACTTTGATAATTCTTTTTTGAATTGATTTTTGATTTAAAAAGGGGAAGAAGTTTTATAGTTGTTTTTCAAATTGATATCAATATTTTCCATTGATTTGAAATCATTCAATTGGTATCAATAATTGATTTTGTTTTAAATTTCTACAATTGGTATCTATCTTGGATTTTCATCCCCAATGTTTTAATTGTATGCAATGATTTAAGGGGAGAAGAAATGATTCTTAACTTGAATATTTTTGAAAGATAGACCATGTCAATTAGTATTTTTAAAATTGGATTTCATTTATTCAATTGGTATCATTCATTTCTTTATGCCTTGAAATGTTTAAATTGGTATCAATCTTTGCTATTAGGATTGAATTTCAACAATCGAAATCATTGGACTTATTTTTTAACTGGTATCATGTATGAAATTATTTTTGTTTTGGTATCAATGAAATCTTTTTCTCTACAATTGGTATAATATTCTTTGGATTTTCATTTGGTATCATATTTAGATTCCCCAACTATTTGATTATGTGCATAATGATAGGGGGAGAATTTGTTTTGTTTTGAATTTGAACTCATTCATGAATTGTCTTTCAATTGGTAAATTTTTTGATTAAATTGGATGGTTCTCTTGAGTCTTTGGATTCTCTCCTATTTGCTTGGTGATAATTAATAGGAGGAGAAAAATGTTTAAATTGGTTTTTATTGTTGCTCTAAGGGGGAGAGCAAAATTTCATAAATTGGATTATATCTCCAATCGATTGTTTTTTGTGCATAACATAGGGAGAGAGATAATTGAATTGATTTTGATTTAACACATTGGTATCTCTCTTAGAAATCTCTTTTGAATTTACAATTGGTATCAATACTTTGCAAAATGATACGATTTTAACTTTGGATTTAAAATTGGTATAATTATTTCAAAAACTTGTTTTGCTACAAATTGTGAATTCTCAATTGGTATCCTTTGTTAATTTCTTAATTCTTGAATTGGTATTACTTGTTAGAAATTGAAAATTTGTTTACAATTCTTAATGTTTAAATGGATTCTAGTTCCTACATTTGATTTATATCTCTTGAATCCCATATTTTTTTGGTATCTATTGTTTAGCTTCTAATGCTTAGAGTTTCCTTCAAATATATTTAGGCTTCATGACGAAACGGGGGAGACTATATTTGATTGAATATTTCTTGTGGTGATTTTTCAATTGGTATCATACTATACACCACAAATTGAATTGGAATGCTAAATCCCTCCAATAAATAGTGTATGCTTAAGGGAAAGACGAGGGAAACTACTCTGTTAAACTAGAATTGTGATTGTGGTTATTTACAATTGGTATATTTCTTTTAACCACAAATTGAAATTGAATCTATATTTCTCTCCATGGTTGGCTTCTTGGTTAGATTCATTGATTAAGGGGGAGAATTTTGTTTTTTTTGTAGAATTAATTGTTGAGTTTGTTTTTGAATTCTAATGTTTATTCTCTCAATTTTGCTTATGTTGAAAACGTTCATGGGGGAGAATTTCTTAAATGAATCTTTTGATAATCTTCTTTTGATAATATTTCATGATTGTGTTTGAACTCTCCTCCCCTAGAATTATTTTTTGCTTATTACAAAAAGGGGGAGAAGGATATATAAGTTGTAATATCTTTTAGGGAGAGTTTAGTAGCATTGTGCATGGTTGTATCGTTGATATATTGCATAACTTATTTGGAGTAATCTAATATGCAATAGTTTTATGCAAATGCTTAGTTTTAGGGTAAACAACTTATTGGATTTTGTCATCATCAAAAAGGGGGAGATTGTTAGCCTTTTTGTTAGGCTAAGTTTTATTTTGATGATGACTAAATTGCTTGGTAATTTAATAAATCAATAAGTTGTATTTTAATTGCATGTTGCTTGGATTAATTGGTGGATAAATTGCATAACTTAATTGAATAAATCAAATATGCAATATTTGTGGCACATGCTTAGGTTAGGATATAAACAACTTTATATGTGATGGACATCATCTATAAGGGAGATTGCGTAGACTATGTGATAAAGATGATGTGAAATTTAATAAAGTGCAAAAGTTGTTAATACATTGAATTTTTATATATCTTATTTATCGATTAAATTGAGAATACCCTTGATTAAGAGTATTGGGAATGTTTAATGTGTTTCTCTAAGTCTATGCAGGAGAATGGAAGGTTCGTATGACTTAGAGGAAACATTTTGTGGATGTATGAAGTAGACTGTGCAGTTGCGGATGCTGCGGATGAGGCGGACGCAAGGTTTAATAGTCCGATTTGCCTCTGTCCATTTTGATGAACACGCAGACGATGGTCGCGGACGAGGCGGACGTGAAATGGCGTCCGCAGGTCTTCGACTGTGCCGACGGATACGAAGAAGAGGACGATGGTTTTGCGTCCCCTCAATGTTGTGCAGTCGCGGACGATAGACCTAGTAGGTGCGGACGGTACGGATGAGAATATTGGCGTCCGCTTTGAATCTGTCCAGTTCTGGATTTGTGCGGACGATTTATGCGGACGAAGCGGACGATGAAAATGGCGTCCGCAAATGCCCAGAATTCTGTCCAACGGCTATTTTTCTCAACGGGCATTTTTGCAACGGTCATGCGGACGATAGGTCCGGATGAGGTAGTGGCTGTGTGTATAAATAGAGGATCACTCTATGCTCTCCATAACGAATGAACCGAGAATCGTGGCGAAGCCCTGTCGAATTAAATACGCAATCACTGTGAGCTATTGATTTGTAAATCCAATTCTCCTTATTCCGAACTTGAGAGTTATATTTTGGGAGAATTCGGATTAGATAGATTTGAGAGTGAATCTCCAAATTATTATTGTTCGTGATTGTAAAGGGTGATTCCCTAAGAATTCATCATTGGGTGACGCCCCGAAATAGTCAAACTTAGGGTGACGACTCGTAAGAGTTTAAGGTTGACGACCTAAGAATTAGTCAAGGGTGATACCCTGTTTAATAGTCAAGTTTGTAAACGGTTTTATTGGCACCCGCAACCCAATTACTTAGTGTATCTCCAAGTGAAACTTGGAGCGCGGACGTAGGCTAGTTTGCCGAACCGCGTAAACAAATATTGTATGCATTTCTCTAACCCTTACTCTTTATATTATTGCATATATTTGTTATTGATATTTTAATTATATGCATTAAATCACTTAGGGTAATTAGAGATTAAAATATCGCACGAAAAAGTTAAAACGCTTTATTCACCCCCCCTCTATAGGCGTATATTGATCCTACACTAAGTCTATTCCTAAAACTCCTTTAGAGTTGTGGAGTGGTCACAAACCTAGTTTGAGACACTTTCACATATGGGGGTATCCAGCACATGTGCTAGTAGGAAAGACTAGAAAATTAGAATCTCGATCGGAGGTTTGCATGTTTGTTGGTTATGCAAAAGGCACAAGAGGAGGTTTGTTCTATAGTCCTCAAGATAGCAAGGTATTTGTATCGACAAATGTCACATTTCTTGAATATGATTATATGACAAACTTCAAATCTCAAAGCAATACTGTCTTGGGCGAAATTCATCCTGATGAGATCAGATCAAAAACAACAAAAGTTGTTGTTCCACATGATACTCAGAAGACAACTACTTCTAGTCAGACCATCATGCCACCTAGACGTAGCGAGAGGGTAGTACGACCACTAGCTCGATACAGATAGGTAGGTGAAGCACAAATTGCTGTCACTGATGATGGAAAAGATGATCCATTGTCATTTAGATGTGCAATGGAAGATGCTGAAAAAGAAGTGTGGCTTGAAGCTAAGAAACTTGAGATGGAATCAATGTATTTTAACTCCGTCTGGGATTTCGTAGATCTACCTGAAGGGGTGAAACCTATAGGGTGTAAATGGATCTATGAGAGAAAAAGAGGAGTGGACAGGAATGTAGAGACATTCAAAACTAGACTTGCAGCTAAGGGTTATACCCAAAGAGAAGGGGTTGATTATGAAGAGACTTTCTCTCCTATAGCTATGCTTAAGTCCATTCATATATTGCTCTTTATTGCCGCTCATTATGACTATGAGATTTGGCAGATGGATGTCAAGAAAACTTTCCTAAATGGTCATCTTGAAGAAACCATTTATATGGAGCAACCAAAGGATTTCATAGATAAAGATGCATAACAAAACATTTGTAAGTTAAATAGGTCTATTTATGGACTCAAGCAAACATCTAGATCATGGTATATGAGATTTAATGAAGCAATCAAATCTTATCGGTTCACATAATGTCTTGATAAGTCTTGTGTATACAAACTCATTAATGACAAGCGTGTGGTCTTCTTAGTTTTGTATATTGATGATATTCTACTTATTGGGAATAATGTAGAATTATTATCAGATGTAAAAGCATGGCTAGCTAAACAATTCCAAATGAAAGATTTTGGAAATGCAAGCTACCTTATTGGGATTCGTCGAATAAGAGATCGCAAAAATAGAATGTTAGCTTTGTCTCAAGCATTGTATATTGACAAAATGGTTGTTAAATATTTGATGTAAAACTCCAAGAAAGGTACGCCTATTTACATATATGAAGTATGACATACATTATGTTGACAATTTCATAAGCTCTAGGTATGATGCATGAATGTCAATTATAGTTCTCAAAATATCAGGAAAATTAAACAACAATATTAAAAATTTATGGAAAGAAATTTAAAGACTTATTATCTTGTCACTTTCATTATTTGACGATAATAATTTTAAGTTTTATTAACATTTAGGTTTTAGGAATTCAAGGTAACAATCCAACTTTGCAACAATATTCCAAGCAGAAGAAATCACAAATAACCTGTGATGTAGGGCCTCCTCTAGCCAACTACAGTCTAATTCTTATCTTTGTAGAATATTTCTTTGTTCCTTAGCATTTTTAGCTCTTATCTTTTCCTTCTTTATCGTTAATACATTCACAATATATTTACCAATTAAAATTTATTATTTATTATTCCGTTTGTTTTATTAATCGTAAATAGTACTGATCATGAATAGTCCCAGGAAAGAATGCTTTTGGCGATTCTCCTTAGACAGAATATCCTTTCAAAGTAAGTTCCCAGGAAAGACTGGAGGGTCACAACGGTGCTCATTAAATATCAGTCTCCTTAAATAGAATTTACTTACACAGTACAATTACACCACTAATATTATATAATATTACAATAATAACGATATTATATTTTCAATTAATATTTCTAAAATAATATTGCGATAATAACGATAATATATATCCAATCACTTTTCCTAAAATAATATTGTGATAATAATGATATTATATTTTCAATTAATATTTTTAAAATAATATTGCGATAATAACGATAATATATTAAACTAGTAATCATCAACTAAATATTTAAGAGGAATGAAAAATCGTTACCAAAATTCTTAGGGCGATCTCGTAATTCCTTTCCTTCGAATTCCGGCCAAAGTGACGTTTCCACCCTTGAACTTTACTATCCAAAACCTCACAATTTTCTCTCCAAAACTTCACAACTCACTATCTCCTTCACCTCCCTCTTTCTCTTCCTCCTTCTAGTGTGATTTTTCTTCAGAGGAATGCCTCTATTTATAGGCGTTTCCCCTTCCTTCTTCGTCCATTCAGCAGGAGCTAGCAAGGAGAAATTGGGTGGAAATTAGGTGAACATTTAGTCCAGCAAAATGTGTCGGCATGTAGAGAGTCAGGTCACATTTCATGCGATCAGACCTGCTTCTGCGACCCGTCCAACTACATTCATCATGCGACCAGAGTAACTGCAACCCAATTCTCACAATCTGCAGTTAGTTCGGTTGCATCCCATGCGACCAGAGCCTCTTTGTCGACCAGAGCAATGCCAAATTCATGCGTCTGGACCAACGTAGCTCAATGCTACTTCTTCATTTCACAAGACGACGTTGTTCCACTAAAACATAATTTCTTTGGGACAGGTCAACCTGTCCAAGCATATCAACCTCACCCACATGAAGGAGCTATCATCCGCTCGCACATGAAACTTTTCTTCTCCAAACGTTGCCACATCACTTAACCATTTCATCTATTAATTTATTTTAATTTCTCAATTCATTTAATTAATTCCAATTCTAATAATTTCCATCAAATAATTATCCCACAAACATTCATATCCAATTTACATCAAATTATTTTCCCAATTATTACTTAATTCCGTTACAGGAAATCAGGGTATTACATTCCATGAAAAAATCATTCCAAAATCTCCAAAATTCATAAATAATATATTTTTTAGTCCAATAAAATTATGGGGTATTACATTCTTAATAATTTGTGAACTATAATTGACATTCATGCATCATACCTAGGGTTTATGAAATTGTCTAATATATGTAAATAGGCGTGTAGGGGTTCGGGAGATTTGGTAACGGTTCATCAGTGGGGACACCATAGGATGTATCTCCTCATCGAAGTGATAGTTAATCATGTGGACCTTAGGATGTATCATCTTCTCTTGTACTGAAATCCCCAATGTCTCTAACAAAATAGTGTAGTGATGGTCATGGTAGTGAGGCCATAGGATGTATCTCCATGTAGGAGTGACAGATAGCCACATGACCATAGGACGTATCCGACTCTTGGCTTAACAGAAAAATATGGTTCTTTTATGTAAATACATCGTATGATCACGTATAAAGCATTAGCACTGCATCCATTCTAATTTTTGCTGAGCATTAGGCTCATTGTATTCCCCGTGATGTAGGTGATGATGATTTTTGTGTACTAGCTGAGGAGAAGATATTTCAAGATGATCCCTTGAGTTATCAGTCGGGTTCGACTTGATTGGTTGTGGCTCACAGTATATTGGATATTTGGAATTTAATAAATATTTTGTAATCATGGACTTTTATTGTAAAAACCTAAAATATGTTTTATTATCTATTTCCGCTTAATCAAACTCTGATATATTTTCAAATTGAGATTTATTACTTTACACGTTCTAATAAATTAAGCAAAAATTTTATAGCGCGAATTTTAAATAGAGAAAATCGGTTTTGAAATAAACTGTGCATTATAGTTGGTATCAGAGCATAACCAGGTCAAACTCGGTTATATAGACTGTTGATAATACAAAGCTTATAATGGAATACTCCTCTGATTGTAAGTTTAATTTTGCTTTAAATTTTAATTATATTCCCTTTATTCGTTATTCTCTAATTAAAATGTAGAAAGCTCTAAAAATGACACAAAGAGCAAGAAATGATATACCATTTCTTAATGAGAGAGATGAGACTTTAGATCGTGTCGCCGAAGCTATTGAACGCCAATCTCAATTCATGAAACAACAAGCCCAGTTCATGGGGAATTTCATGGAGCGAGGAAACGACAATGGGAATGGAAACCCCCATGCTATTGTGGAACTTGCGGCAACTGGCTGGGAAAGGTTCCAGCTACTGAAACCCCCTACCTTCAAAGATAACATTTTGGATGTCACGGGAGTGGAAGAATGGATACGCTCTTTGAAAAAGATGTTCGAGTATGCTGTTATATAGGAAAACGAGAAGGTAATATGTGCTACATATTTCTGACCCACGATGCCCATTTTTGACGGGATTCTGTGAAACCAACGCTGGATATCAGGATCCTCACATGGAAGGACTTCAAAGAATTATTCAACAAGAAATACTTTAGCTTCACAGTACAGAATCAAAAATTAATGGAGTTTATGAGGATACGCCAGATGGGGACTGTATCAAAATATATACGAAAGTTAATACGATATAGAGTTGTGATGTATGGTAGTATACTACGATTATCCTATATGGAAAATGAAAGTGGATGAAGAATGTTGTTAAACCTTAGGAAGGGAAAAGTTCACATATGTACTTAATCGTTACCTAAAATTTAGATTGGTATTACCAATGGACAAAGTTTTAATATGATGGAACAAAAGAATAAAGGAGATAAAACGAAAGGAGGATCCAAAAGATGAAACGAGTATGGAAGCGTTGAATTCAATTGATGGAAAAAGAGAAAAGGAATTAGGATCTTGGATTTTAGGATTTATGGAAATTGAACTTGGATTACGAGTTTGAATAATACTAGGTTGGAAAAATTTGTATATGTAATAATTTCATTATTACCTCCAAGTTGGATTTCAAATTGCTTCATGTAAACTGATGGATTTTGGAAACGGTTAAGACCTGATCATTTTGGTTTATGAATCTAAGGGATTCCCTTAAAATAGTGAAAGGATACGATATGTGTTGAATTATTTGAAAGGAAGAAAATTCTGTCTAAGAATTTTGATGAAATATTGCATACGCATTAAGAATTGACTTTGATTGAAAATAAGCATAATATGATCGAGAATGACTCAATTTTGTTTCTTGTAAAGTATCAAAATAGGTTTGATGGTTTGCTAGGTTGACACTTCATATATTTTATTGGGCTACCAAGGGAATATGGAGATAAAATCTATTAATATTCTAATATGTAATAATGGATTTAATTGGTAAGAGAAACAAGGACCCTAGAAATGAAACGATCCATAGTTAGACGGAAGTATTTGAACGTCCGATTCAATTCATGGAATAGAGTAGAGAATTAAAAGAAATGATGGCTATCATCTAATGAGTTTGACAATTAAAAACTTCATATTTCAAAGAAGAAATGTATGATCCCACAAGCTTTGAAGGACATATTTAAATAGGGAGTATGAGTACGAATAGTGAAAGGTATTTTATACGGTAAAGACGAAGAGTATGAAAATTTTATGAGAGAGCTACGCTTAACAAATATTCAGTCATAGTAAAGGGAAATAACCTCAATGGTTGATAGAAGGCTAACCTGAGGTAAGAAGATCAAAGAGATTTCTCATTGGAGGTAAAATACAAGGAAATGGAAAACATATTCATTATAGCATATCACTTCAGAGAGAGAATAGTGGACCTTTAGAATCTTAGCGGTGTCAATGACGTAAAAGAAGTCATTTTATAAGATGTTTGACGGACTTGGAGCAATGTTCTAAATATTTTATAAGTCAAGGATCTTTCTATTTTTGTGTAACGGAATAGAAAATAATGGAACTACAAACATTTCCTATTGTGGATTAGTATATGTATCTTATGGTATCATATGCGGAATCGCTAAATTGGTGTATTAGAATGTGTTAAGGACTAAAAATGAATACAATTATGTAAGTATTTCCTTTGGATATAACAAAAATAAGTGAGAAAGTGGAATGGATGGATTTAGAAAATAGCTTCGACACCATAACGGTGGTCATGATGATTCACATTATTTGTTATTAGGAAGAAAGTTGGATAAATGCCTTTCTCTTGTAAAAAATGTCAATGATGATTGGAGGATTTAGAAATAGGATTTAGAGTTTTGCTATGTTATTGGACATTATAAAAGTAGAATTTGAGAAATTCTTTGAAAGTTTTGTGGAAAAATAGGATATAAAAATATGTTTAGATGTTTTATGCTATGAGCGTTAATGATTAAGTGCGTTCATTTAACTAAATTTCGAGGATGAAAGTTATATAAGAAGGGAGGGATGTAATACCCTAGAATTTTATCGGGCTAAAAAATATATTATTTATGAATTTTGGAGATTTTAGAATGATTTTTTCATGGAATGTAATACCCCTATTTCTCGTAACGGAATTAAGTTATAATAATCAGGAAATTAATTTGGTGTAAATTGGATATGAATGTTTATGGGATAATTATTTGATGGAAATGATTAGAATTGGAGTTAATTTAATGAATTATGAAATTAAAATAAATTAATGGATGAAATGGTTAAGTGATGTGGCGACGTTTGGAGAAGAAAAGTTTCATGTGAGAGCGGATGATAGCTCCTTCATGTGGGTGAGGTTGATATGCTTGGACAGGTTGACCTGTCCCAAAGAAATTATGTTTTAGTGGAACAACGTCGTCCTATGAAAAGAAGAAGCAGCACTGAGCTGCATTGATCAGGACGCATGATTTTGGCATTGCTTCGGTTGACAAAGAGGCTCCAGTCACATGGGATGCAACCGGACTAACTACAGATTGTGAGAATTGGGTTGCAGTTACTCTAGTCGCATGATGAATGTAGTTGGACTAGTCATACAAGCAGGTCCAGTCGCATGAAATGCAACCTGACTCACTGCATGCCGACACATTTTGCTGGACTAAATGTTCACCTAATTTCCACCCAATTTTCTCCTTGCTGGCACCTGTTGAATGGACGAAGAAGGAAGGGGAAATGCCTATAAATAGAGGCATTCCTCTGAAGAAAAATCACACTGGAAGGAGGAAGAGAAAGAGGGAGGTGAAGGAGATAGTGAGTTGTGAAGTTTTGGAGAGAAAAATGTAAGGTTTTGGGTAGTAAAGTTTAAGGGTGGAAAAGTCACTTTGGCTGGAATTCGAAGGAAAGGAATTATGAGATCACCCTAAGAATTTTGGTAACGATTTTTCATTCCTCTTAAATATTTAGTTGATGATTACTAGTTTAATATATTATCGTTATTATCGCAATATTGTTTTAGAAATATTAGTTGAAAATATAATATCATTATTATCACAATATTATTTTAGGAATAGTGATTGGATATATATTATCGTTATTATCGCAATATTATTTTAGAAATATTAATTGATAATATAATATCGTTATTACCGCAGTATTATATAATATTAGTGGTGTAATTGTACTGTGTAAGTAAGTTCTGTCTAAAGATACTGATATTTAATGAGGACCATTGTGACCCTCCAGTCTTTCATGAGAACTTACTTGGAAAAGATATTCTGTCAAAGGAGAATCGCCAAAGGCATTCTTTCCTGAGAATATTCCTGATCAGTACTATCCAGGATTAATAAAAAGAAACGAAATAATAAATAATGAATATTAATTGGTAAATATTATTGTGGAGGTATTAACGAAAAGATAATAGCTAAAAACGCTAAGGAACAAAGGAATATTCTACAAAGGTATGAATTAGAGTGAAGTTGGCCAAAGGAGGCCATACATCATAGATTGTTAGTGATTTCTTCTGCTTGGAGTATTGTTACAAAGTTGGATTGTTACCTAGAATTCCTAAAACCTAAATGTTAATAAAACTTAAAATTATTATCATCAAATAACGAAAGTGCTAAGATAATAGGTCTTTAAATTTCTTTCGATAAATTGTTAATATTGTTGTTTAATTTTCCAAATATTTTTGTGAACTATAATTGACATTCATGCATCATACGTAGGACTTATGAAATTGTCAACATAATGTATGTCATACTAAATATATATAAGTAGGCATGTGGGGGTTTGAGAGATTTGGTGACAGTCTATCAGTGGGGACACCATAGGATGTATCTCCTCATCGGAGTGACGGTTAACCACGTGGACCATAGGATGTATCCTCTTATATTGTACTAAAATACCAAATGTCTCTTACAAAGGAGTGTGGTAACGGTCATGATAGTGAGGTCATAGGATGTATCTCCATGTAGGAGTGACAAATAGTTATATGATCATAGGACATATCTGACTCTTGGCTTAACAGAAAAGATATGGTTCTTTTCTGTAAATACATCGTATGATCACGCATAAAGCATTATCACTGCATCCATTCTAATTCTTGCTGAGTGTTAGGCTCATTGTATTCCCCGTGATGTAGGTGATGATGATGTTGGTGTACTAGCTGAGGAGGAGATATTTCAGAATGATCCATTGAGTTATCAGTCGGGTTCGACCTGATTGGTTGTGGCTCACAGTATATTGGATATTTGGAATTTAATAAATGTTTTGTAATCATGGACTTTTATTGTAAAAACCTAAAATATGTTTTATTATCTATTTTCGCTTAATCAAACTCTGATATGTTTTCAAATTGAGATTTATTACCTCACACGTTCTAATAAATTAAGCAAAAATTTTATAGCGCAAATTTTAAATAGAGAAAAGCGGTTTTGAAATAAACTGGGCGTTACATATTTACCTTCTAGACATTGAGTTGTTCTTTCTAAAAAGCAGTGTCCTGACACGACTCAAAAAGAAGAAGATATGAGACGTTACCCCTACGCATTAGCTATTGGAAGCTTGATGTATGTTATGTTGTGCACGAGGCTCGACATATATTATGCAGTAGGGATAGTTATTTGGTTCCAATCAAATCCAGGATTAGATCATTAGATAGCAGTCAAACATATTCTCAAGTGTCTAAGGAGAACGAGAAACTATATGCTAATATATTCTGGTAGGGATATGATTCCAACTGGATATGCGGATTCTGATTTTCAAATTGATATAGATGATCGAAAGTCGATATCTGGATCAGTTTTCACCCTTGGAGGTGGAGCCATAGTTTGGAGAAGTGTAAAACAAGATGGTGTTTCAGACTCCACTATAGAAGCAGAATACATTGCTGCTTGTGAAGCAGCAAAAGAAGTTGTGTGGCTTAGAAAATTCTTTAGTGATTTGGAAGTAGTTTCGGATATGGATAAACCATTGTCTATGTACTATGCAATAGTGGAGTAGTGGCAAATGCTAAATAATCTAGAAGTCAAAAACGAACAAAGCATATGGAGAGAAAATATCATGTGATAAGAGATATAGTGCAGCGTGGAGACGTGACTGTTCTGAAGGTTCCATCAGCTGATAATCTTGCTAATCCCTTCACTAAGACGTTACCTCTAAAACGTTTTGAGGAACATCTAGAGGGCTTAAGGATTAGAGTCATGTCTCATTTGCTTTAGAGCAAGTGGGAGATTGTTGGGAATAATGTGCCCAACAAGCAAATGTAATAGAACAATTGTGTAATATATAAATAAATTTATATTGATTGATACTATGATAACATTTTAGATTTATAAAATTCATAGAAAATTTGTTGGTTATTTATGCTAACTTTATATTAACATATATATTATATATATGTGAGATAAAATATAAAGAGTAATAACCAAAATAAGTTCATGACTTATATTTAAAGTATGAAATCTTCAAATAGTTCATAGTCATAACATATTTATCTCATTAAGAATGTATAGTCATATCCTGACTATATATGTGGTGCCATAAGATAAATATATTTTATATAATACAATTATATAGGACTAGACCAGATAAAATTATATTGTTCTGATAATTTTTGTTAAATATAGAATAATTAATTTTATCATAATGATTGTCATATATGTATTATCTTAATTTATTGTATTTAACAAACTCCTATTTTATTTTGATTTATTCTTTAATTTACTCAATAAAATTTTGTACGAGTTACGTATACCTTGTATATTGGGAGTGAATTAAAATAAATAGCTGAGAATGTTAATATCATTACAATGAAATTCATTTATATAGATTCCCTTGTTTGTTAGTTTAGAGATCGAATAATTAGCGCGCAATTCATAATCATTATGAATTAATTATTCAATCAAGAACTAATAGTAGTCAAGGATAAAGACGTAATATGAGACGTTAACTAATTATAAACCTAACTCTATTACGAATCTAAATGAAGGGTTAATGCATATGTAATGACTATATCAATGGACATTTCTTTAAGTAAATATACTCTATAGTTTTTTAGAGTGCAACTCTAAGTATTTAATGGAATTACTTTAGAGTTAATAATTATGTTAATTAATATAAATAGTTTACATTAATTAACAAAATATTATTGGAGCTTAAAACTATAGGTCCTTCAGTCACTTCATTACCTTCTATCATTATTCGAATAATAGAAAAATGAACAAAGAATATTAAATAATTAATTATGAATTAATTATTTAATACACTCAATAATAAGTTTATTATTTTTCATTAGATAGAATAATTGAATTATTGATTATTCAATTGATTAAGACACAATGACAAAAATTGTCATAATTAATATATTTGTTATATTTCATTAAATAAAATAATTGAATTATTAATTATTTAATTAATTAAAAAATATAAAATAACTTTTAAAAATAGTTTTTAAAATAGATTATGTCAAATTTGTGTTAATGTCATAGTGCCAAGTGTTGAGCTATGGTGATAAGAGCTTTTGATTTCCATAACATTTTTATTAAAAATGTATTTTAATTTAAATGAGAAATTAATATTTGTAGTGGTTTTCTCTAGATGCGATAATGTCCATTATGAAGTTATTCTACTATAAATAGAGGTTCAATCTTATTAGCATGAGTAGTTGAAATATTTGACATTAGGGGTGTGCAAACCGACCGAAACCGAAGAATCAAATTCGAACCGGTGGTTTCAGGTCGGTTCGGTTCGGTTTTGCACATATAATAACCAAATTTCTATTTTATTTATGAAGAAACAAAATTCTCTGTTTGGTTTTCGGTCCCAGCTTCTCAAAATCGAAAAACTAGATCCGAACCGCGAAGCTGTAATTAGAGCTTTGTTCTTCCTTTCCACATTTTGTTTTGTTCTATTGGAG
This sequence comes from Begonia loranthoides, assembly GCA_022433065.1. Lineage (NCBI taxonomy): Eukaryota > Viridiplantae > Streptophyta > Magnoliopsida > Cucurbitales > Begoniaceae > Begonia > Begonia loranthoides. Next base: position 16,751,823 of record CM039471.1, read on the forward strand.
ACTCTCCCGATTCTCGAATGCTCCCAACTGTTCTGCTGCAACTCTCCCGAACGAAAAACGCTGCCGACTCTCAACTCTCGAACGACGAACATTTTGTTCGTCTCTGTCTCCATCTTTGCCTTCCGTCGTCCATCTTCGTCTTCATCTGCGTCTTCTGTCTTCCGTGTTCGTCTTCATATGTGTCTTCGGTCTACGTCTTCGTCTTCGTCTGCATCTTCTGTCTCCTCTTGCTTTAAAGGTTTTGTCTTCTCTTCTTGGCGAGTGCGAGTGCGGCGTGATGCCCTAGTCCAGACTCTAGAGCAGACAACATATCTCTTAAATCGGCACTCCAGACTCATCAGTCTCCACTCTCTAGACCCCTACTACTTCATCCTTCGCTGCAATATGCATCTACTTCAGTCTCGCCCTCGCGACCCTTCATCGCAGGACGTCGTGTCGCCTTGCTCAGCGAGAACGACTCAAATCGCCAAATCGAGACGCCAGTCACCTCTTCGGTGCTCTCTGTCTCGGGTCGCAATCTCGGTCGAGTCGTCGACTCCCGACGGTTAGTGGAGTCGCTAGTCGACTATTAGTGTAATTAATTATGTATTTTGTTTTTTTTTATTTTTAATTTTTATAACATTTTATTATAATATTTGAAAAAAATAAAAAATTTAAATGAGGGAAAACCATGTCCAAATCGGAATCGAAACCAAAATTCTGGTTCGGTTCTGGTTCGGTACCGGTTTCCCATACAACCAGTTTCTGTTTTGAATTTTCAAAACCAAAACCAACTTGTTCGATTCGGTTCAACTTCGAAATCGAACCGGACCATGCACACCCCTATTTGAGATTGAAGAATCCATTTTGAGAGCAAATTTGTGTGTCTTCCGTGTTGGCTTTAGAGAAGCATTATCTAAATTCAAATAGACCATCTCATGTGTTGAGAATACGATCTATCATAAATTGAGTGTGATCTTGCTGCGTTCATCACGCTCACACATGCTTATTCGAGGTGAGGAGAATTGACGGAGAAGATCGAATGTTGATTTTGTACCCGTGTGAAGTAAGCTATAAAGTTATAATTTCTTAATCATTTAGATGACATCTAAAATAAAATATTTTTATACATATGATTATTGATATATTATAACAATATTCCATTTTATGTTCATGATAAATTATTTTTTCATGATACTTAGGTTACGCACGTTACCATTGTTATGAACAACGATAATTCTGCCGTGAGAGGGAACCTAAAAACCAACACGTTTATCTTAAGCGAGAGACATTTGTTTTGAATTGAGAGACTTTAGTTTAAACTGAAATGACATATTTTTTAAGCGAAGGATGTCCTTCATAGGTTGAGGGTGTCCCTTATAAGGTAACCTATAAGGGACATCCCTTATAAGGTAAGGGATGTCTTTCAACATATAAGGGATATCCTTCAACATATGAGGGACGTCTCTCAACCTATGAAGGACGTCCCTCAGGTTGAGGGATGTCCCTCGCTTAAAAAGTACACTAGCTTAAAACAGAGTCTCTCAATTCAAAACGAATGTCCCTCACTTAAGACTAATGTCTCTTTAACAATCTGGATCGATAATGTTTTTTCTCCGGCAGGCGGACAACACAGAGGAGGGTGGAGGTCTCCGACGAATGTCCTTCATCGTGGTAAATTTTGAAATTCTTGAATATTCGATTTTTTTCCAATCTCAATGTAGAATTTAACAGTGAAAATTCATTTTTCTTAAAGAGCTAACATCGACTTTGAAGGTTGACGCCGATGGATGAAATCGACAGTGAGGGGAAAATTTTTCAAGTAAGGAAAAACAAAAATTTTAGGATGGATTTGGACAAACTTTGACGTTAGAGTGGTTGCACCGTTTGTCTCTGCAATTTTGGACGGAAAACATGACGGAAAGGTTTACGTCGTTCATTTTCCATAGTTTGAAGTTTTAGTTGTTTACAAAAATTCTTGAAGGTTTGTTGTGTTTTTTACCCTCAACTATAGAATTTGTTTTGTTAATTTTCCTTTTTAATGTTATTATTATTGTGAGAAAATGCTTTGATCCAAAAAAAAGAATATATGAAATGATAATTGAAAAATAAAGGGAAAATGACAAACCAACCATTATACTTTGCGATCAATGACAAGTCAACCACTAAATTATTTTTGCTAACAAATTAACTACTGAACTATGAGAAAAAGTTGCTGCTAACATTATTGCCATGTTTGCTGTTAAACACTTTGAATTTGATCTGTGGCGGATTGATGACGATCCGTGACGGTTTGACAATGAACCACGGTGGCTTGACAACGAACCTCAGCAAATTGACCACGAACCACGACGGATTGACAACAATCCATGGTGGCTTGACCACGACCACAACGGATCGATAAGAAGGCAATTCCTTTCTTTCACCTAGTGCGACGGTGAATCTTTGTAAATCGATAATTCTCTTAATTTTCAACAGTTTTGGATACTTGAGGACTCGTTGTCCATCCTCTTTTTGCTATGCATAGGTTGGAAACATTTTTTTTTTCATTCGGTGCTTATTAGGGCAGATTCAGGTAGGAAAACGTGCGGAGATTCGTGGTTTTGAATTGTGTAAGGGCAATTGGAGGACTTAGAAATATTTTTAGCCCTCGAAAGTGGGACAAGTTGCCTTTGGCACCTTGTGAGTGCATAGAGCTCGAAAAGTTATTCGCAATCAAAAAACAATTCGTCCAAATCAGTCGACTGAGCACAAAGTTATACGAATAACAAAACAAATCTCTCCTATCTATCCATCGCGAAAAAATGTTGGAAAACGAGTCTTCAAGCATCCAAAATCGTTGAAAATAGAGAGAATTATCTATTTGCAAAGATTGACCATTTCTCTAGGTGAAAGAAAGGAATCTCCTTATCAATTCGCTGCTGTTGTGGTCAAGTTGCCGCAGATCGTCGTCAATCCGCTGCAATTCATCGTCAAGCTGCCACGGATCATGGTCATTAACGGCAAACGCGACAGCAATGTTACCGGTGACTCTTTTCCATAGTTTAATGGTTAATTTATTAGTAAAAATAATTTAGTAGTTAACTTATCATTAATCACAAATTACGATGGTTGGTTTGTCATTTTCCCAAAAATAAAAAAGCATTCTAGTTTAAAAATTGTTACAAGAACTAATTAAATATATCAAAAAATAAAATGAAATACGGTCAAATTTAAAGACCTTTGACCAGCCACCCCACTTCATCACCGCCGACGGCTGAGGAAAACAAACAATGCGACTTGAATTCAGATTGCTTCCTCTCTCCCGGCGCTGTCATTTCTTCACCCATTTTCCTCTCTCTCTCTCTCTCTCTCTCTCTCTCTCTCTCTCTCTCTCTCTCTGATAATTATGTATAAAGAGAGCAGTAGTTTATTCATCGCATATGTGCTGCATTTAGAAATAGAGGTCGGTGGTTCTTCTTCTTCTTCTTCATCATCTTTCTCCTACCTGTTCCAAAGTGTCGGGGGATCAACGAAGAGTTCAAAACACCCAATTCATTTCCACTTAGTGCTTCATTCTGTGTGAAGACCAGTGATGACGAAGTCATGGAAGAGACAACCAGCGGCTCTGCTTCCTCCCACCAGGCCTAGGGTTTACAAGGTCAACAAACTAAACTTCAGAGACCTCGTTCAGAAGCTAACCGGTGCTAATGAGATTTCCGATCATCGGCTTCAGACGATGGCTCCTGCACCGCTGAATGTCGGCTCACCTATGTTTCACGGCAATGTTGTGGCTTCGCCGCCCCCTCTGCAGCAGCCGAAAACACCATTGTCGGCTATGTTGGAACGGGAGTTGAGGTCTGAGGAGTCTAGTTTCTTGGCTTTGAACTTATCGCCTTCTTCTCACAGTTGGTTTCATGTTCCTCTCCTCAGTCCAGGAACTCATGCCCCTTTGGGTATCATGTAACTTACTTCATAAATTGGTAGCTTTAATTTTTTTGTTATACTTCTTTCACCTGAATTTTATTTGTCACGATGTGATCTGAAAGGTTTGAGTTACGACATATGTTCCAAAAGTAAAACATAAATTTTTCAGAAAATCAATGGAAGGAGAAGAAATCATTGTCATTGTCTTTGCCAAGCATTCTCTTGGATTTATTTACAAAATCTTCTCCCAAGGATCACCCAAAGTCCTTTTCTAATACTCAACAAATTTCTCCATAGTGATATTTATTTTCTACAATTATGGAGATATATTTTTTGGATACGATGAATTTCCCTTAATTTCCTTTTTTAAAGATGTAATAGATATTCTATAAATACAATACATCTCCATTCAAATCTTCTCAGTCTTCTACACAAATTACATGGTTTTCTCGTCAATACATGTAGTAAATAGTAATCAATAGAGTTGGTGTAACCTTGGAAGATAAACCACCCTCTCTCTCCAAAATAGTACAATAACGTCAGCTTACGGTAGAGGCTGCACAGCTTCGCTATTGAATTTTACCCTAAAAAGTCTTGTATTAGTTGGAGAATGAATGGTTTTTCATACAATACATTCCAAGATTACAATAATTTGATGTGGAATTGTGATCTTATTACTTTGTACTAGACCTGACAAAGTCTTGAAAAAAAAAATGATCTATTACATTTACGTTTAAAAATTGTGATGTCTGTACATGTTATTATCCAAGCCTAACGACTTTATGGCAACTCATGTCTATGACCGAAATGTTAGATTTTCAATTATATTGGTGGACTTCCATGTGATATGTACAGTATATTATAATGTTATCATTATGTGATGTCTATTAAAGTGGTTACTTGTATTTAAGTAATTGAGCTTAAAATATATATGATAATATGAGTTAGATCCATTGAGTTCTTGTAAAATATGGCCAGTTTGGTGGGCCCATTAAAAAAAAAAAGTAATAATCAGTTTTTTTTTAAACAACCCTTTCCAGGGGTGATTTGTCGAGAATCTGGGGAAAGACTTCCCTTTTATCAGCAACACTCAGGAAGGAGAATGAACTCCATTCGACCCCCCATCCCCTCAAATCTTCGATTTCTCCTCCGCCGATTTCTTCTCGGTTGAACGATCTTCCTGGTGAGTCCGACTTCAAGCTTAAAAATCTGATTCCCCTTTCGGTGTGCCCTGTTAATGGGTGTCATTTCCTTTAGGTTTGAAAACGCATCTCGGATCTCAGGTGATATTTCTCCTGCGAGTTTAGAATACACAGATTTAATTTCATCTATATGCAGTGACGGGTAAGCTCAAGTTCTTTTCCTCAATCCATGCTTTTCTACTTCACAAAAACCATGCTAACGGCTGTATTGTTCAAAAAGGTTGAATTTTTGGAAGTTGTTTTGATTTTTGGAGACTTCAAGCAATTCACAAATTTTTCTAAGGCTCGGAAGTTGTAAATTTAAAGGTATGAAAAATCAAAACTTTCACTTTGATTATCGTCTTTGGTTATTGATAATGGTCTATAAATTGGATTAAGATTTCCTTCCAAGTTTCGTTCGTTGCAGTTGGATTATGAGATTTTGTATAAGTTTTCGTCGATGTAATGCATCGGCCAGTTATGAATTATTCACTGGATGAAAATTTTTATGGGTTTTGTGAATAAAGGTTGCTCTGCGTCGAAGGGAAGAGGGAGATCTCCCCACTGTAGACGCAAGGCAGACCCACGGTTTGGATCGTGGGCTGCAATTTAAATCATGGGTTGGATTAAGCTTTATTTTTAGAGGCCAAATTTAATTAAGGTCTTTGGGCCTCTAATTGGACCTAAGGATTGAGTCTAATGTGGAGGCCACTATGTGGGCTTATATTGGGTCTATTTTAAATAATTTTGGGATTTAAGGCTGACTCACAAAATTTTTTCTAATTTCAATTTAGGTACCCAATTATTGGATTAAGTTGTGGACTCTAAAATTTGGACACTTTGAGCAATTTGGGCTTGGATCATAATAACCCCCTTTGAGGTAGGGATTATTTTTGTTATGCACTACATTTTGCATATTGTTATTTTTAAATAATTCTTTTGAAGTTGAACAATTTATATTCTAATGAATCACTGATTTTCAAGTATTAGATTTGTTAAAAAGGGGATTTCTTTAGAAATGTCCTTGGGTTTTAATTCCTAAAGTGCAACTAGAGTAATGGGACAGTGGTATGTACCGTGTCCTTGGTCGCAAAATCCTAAACCTGATCAGGGTGTTAATTGGCTTTCGTGATCGCTGAACATCGCCTTTATTTCTTTAAATGCTTATAACTTTTAAATGTTATACATGCTTTATAAAAATCCTTCAATAAAATTCTGAAAATTTTATATCCCTACTGAGTTAGTCAACTCATCCCTTAAATAAAAATTTCAGGAAATTATTTACCAGACTTCGAGTTGCCAAGTCAAGAATAGATCGAGCACAATTGTTAAATTTTCTATCATTTTCTTAGTTTTATTTCGAGAGACTTTTAGTGAGATATATTTATTTAATTGGATGACTGTAAACATTAAATGTTTAATTTTCTTCTGCACGGTTTCTTCTTTATTTGGATTATATTTTCTTACTATCTGATGTCACTTTTGGGACCTGTTAAGCCCACTGGATGTTGGGTCCTAGTTTAAGTAAATAAATTTTTCGTCTTCCGCTGCTGCATAATTAATTTAAGTGAAATGGGTGGGATGATCTGTCCCTTTTGGGTTGGATCGTTCCCCGTTCTGTCTCGGGTTCTTTGTGGGTCGTGACAGAATTTTTGATATCAGAGCTAGGTTCCATCTTAAAAAGTGATATCAACAAGATAAATAGTAAATTAATATACAGGATTTTACAATATACTGTGCATAAAGACATACTCTAACTTACCCTTTAAATGTTTCAGCTTATCAATATGCCTCCACGAAGAGTTCCTAGAAATCGTGTCCTTACTGCACCTACTGCCCAATTTGCTGAATCACAACCTGTTATTCCTCTCGTGGCCTTGAGAGATGTACTGCAGAACTTACCTCAAAATAGCGGTATTTAGGACCCTGTGACACGCCACATGAAATTTTTTGAGCAGTTAGGACGAATTAACCCTCCAGTATTTGTGGGCGGGGGTGATCCTCAAAGTGCCGAAAATTGGTTGCGAGTGATGGAAAAGAAGCTAACTGGTATTAGAGCTCCTGTAGAGTATTGGGTTGGTGTTGCAACATTCTACTTTGAGAGGATGGCTGAAGTTTGGTGGAGAACTCTGAAGCTAGATTATCCGCGTGATATGATGACCTGGACCCAGTTTGAGACTATATTTCATGATAAATATTGCAACGTTGGTCACTGCCAGAACATGATCAGTGCATATTATGACTTGGAGCAAGAAGGGATGACTGTGCAAGAATATTATGATAAGTTTACAGAGTTATCGCAGTATGTCGTTGAGGATCCAGTTGGTCAGATGGTCAAATTCATGAAACATTTAAGACCTAAGATTCGTCATCAGTTGGCATCAAGGGATTATAAATCTATTTTTGAAGTTGTAGCTGCCGCTCAACGTGTTGAAGCTTCTTTGGTTGAACAATTTGGCGAGTATAAAGGTAAGTCTAACAGAGAACAACAAGTTGGGGGAAGATAAACAAGAAAGATCAGAAGAAGAATCGGAACAAAGGTGAACACCTTCAGAGTGGAGCTCGTGGTCAGTCCAGTGGCACTACTTATTCTACTAGTGAACGCTCAGGCCCTTATGTATGTCATACTTGTAACCAGCCGGGTCATTTGAGGAAGAATTGCCCTGAGAATCAAAAATCTTCTCAGACTAATTCGGCACCTGCTCAGTCAGCATCTGTTAGACCTAATTTTGGAACTGGTAAGGGATTTTCTGGTCAGAGTCAGCGCAGTTTTTCTGGATCACAGAGTTTTGCTTCCCCACAACAAGTCGGTTATAGACCTTCGTTTCAGCAGCAGTATCAACCCACTGGTACTAATTTTCAGAGGTCTTTTGGACATCAGCAGAGTTATGCAACTAATACTACTCCTACAGGATCTTCTAATGTGATGGCTGGCACCACTCCTCATGCATCAAGGGGTGGATTTGGTGGAAACAAGAAAGGCAAGGAGAAGATGTCTGGCAAAACTTATGCAGTTTCTGGAGCTGAAGCTATTGATCAGTCTGGTCAGGGCGTCATTGATGGTACACTTTCTTTGTTTAACACTATGGTGGATGTTCTTTTTGATACTGGCGCTACGCATTCATTTATTTCTGCATCGCTTGTTCATGTTTTGAATATGACTATGGAGGGACTAGATAATTCCCTTATATTGAGTAGTCCCCTGAATAAAAGATATGAAGTATATCTTGTTATCCGATCTGCTGCCCTTATTATTGATGGGCACGAACTATCGGTTGACCTAATAGTTATACCTATGGATCAGTTTGATGTGATCCTAGGTACGAATTGGTTAAGTTTGTATAAAGCAAAGATTGATTGTTATCGGAGGAATATATCACTGTCATTGGAAAATGGAAAAGTCTTGGTGCATCCATGTAATACTCATATGCTTCTTGTTAACCCTGTTTTACGAGCCTGTTTGGGTGGTCAGAGGAGATTGGAGCCTTACGGGAGTATTTTTGCCATCAGCGGTGACCTTATTACGGTCAGGCAGGATTCCGAGTTGTTAGTGGTTTGTGATTACCCTGATGTTTTTCTTGAGGATCTGCCTGGGTTGCCACCCAACCGCGAGATTAATTTTTCCATTGATTTGATGCCCGATACCACTCCAATTTCGATTGCTCCATATCGCATGGCTTCTGCTGAACTAAACAAAGTGAGAACCCAGTTAAATTATTTGCTACAAAAAGGGTTCATTCGAAATAGTATTTTGCCGTGGGGAGCACCAGTCATAGTTGCAAAGAAGTAGGATGGTTCGCTTCGATTATGTATTAACTATCGCAAATTGAATCATGTAACAGTCAAGAACAGGTATCCGTTGCCGAGAATTGATGATTTATTTGATCAGCTTCGAGGATCCATGTATTTCTCGAAGATTGATTTGAGATCTGGTTATCACCAACTAAGGGTATGTGAAGAAGATATTCCAAAAACTGCTTTTCGAACACGTTATGGACATTTTGAATTTTTGGTGCTTCCGTTTGGGTTAACTAATGCACCAGTCGCCTTTATGGATCTTATGAATAGAGTCTTCCGCCATATCTCGACCATTTTGTTGTTGTATTCATCGATGACATCTTGATTTATTCTAGGACTCGAGATGAGCATATGGAACATCTGAGAATTGTTCTGCAGACATTGAAGGAACATCAGTTATATGCTAAGTGTGAAAAATGTAACTTTTGGATGACTGAAGTAAAATTTTTAGGCCATGTTGTTTCCCATAATGGCATTTCAGTTGATCCAGCTAAGATTGAAGCAGTGTTAGATTGGAAGCCGCCAAGAAATGTTACCGGTGTACGCAACTTGTTGGATTTGGCTGGCTATTATCGATGGTTCGTACATAACTTTTCTTCTGTTGCCATGCCGCTAACACAGTTGACTAGAAAAGATGTGAAGTTTATCTGGAGTGAGAAGTGTCAAGCAGCTTTTGATGAACTCAAGCGAAGATTGACTATTGCTCCAGTTTTGGTAGTACCTGACGAGACTTTACCTTATGCAGTTTTTACTGATGCCTCAAGGGTTGGCTTGGGTTGCGTTCTGATGAAACGTGATAAAGTCATAGCTTATGCATCTCGACAGTTAAAGACACATGAGCGAAACTACCCTACACACGACCTGGAGCTTGCAGCTATTATATTGGCTCTAAAGATTTGGCGGAGCTACTTGTATTGTGCTAGATTCGAGATATTTTTGGATCACAAAAATTTGAAATACCTTTTCTCACAGCGTGATTTGAATCTCCGACAACGTCGTTGGGTTGAATATATGGAGGACTATGATTTCATTTACAGTATCATTCTGGTAAAGCCAATGCTGTAGCGGATGCCTTAAGTCGTTATCCTCAAGGATCCCTTTCTTGTCTTGTTTTAGAGGATTGGAAGAGATATTTAGTCATTGGAGATTATGAGTTACATTTCCAAGAGGATGATCATTCAGTTCGAGTTTTTAATTTAATTGCAACCCCTATACTCTTGCAGCGTGTGAAAGACTTGTAGAAATTTGACGAAGAATTAAAAGAGAGATTTGAGAAAATTCAAGCTGGTGAACAATTTGATGGTTGGAAAATCAGTTCTGACGGATTTCTTTTCTTCAAAAATCGAGTCGTCGTTCCTAGTGATTTGGATTTGAGGCAAGCGGTCTTAGCTAAGAGCCATAAATCCATAATTGCCATTCATCCTGGCAGTACGAAGATGTATCAAGATATGGAACGTCAGTATTGGTGGGTTGGAATGAAACATGACGTGGCTTCATATGTTAAGAGGTGTTTGATTTGTCAACAAATTAAGGCAGAACATCAGAAACCAGCTAGGTTGTTACAACCTTTGCCTATACTAGTGTGGAAATGGGATAGGATCACTATGGACTTCGTAATTGGTTTGCCTAGGATAGCAGAGAGATTTGACGCAGTTTGGGTAATCATTGATAGATTGACGAAGTCTGCACATTTTATTCCTGTTCGTATGGATTATTCTCTTTCAGAGTTAAGCAAATTGTATATTAGTAGTATTATTCGTCTACATGGCATTCCTTCTAATATTGTTTCATATAGAGATCCGAGATTTACTTCAAAATTTTGGAAAGCTCTTCAAAAAGAATTGGGTACCGAACTCAGTTTAAGTACTGTACATCATCCCCAGACTGATGGACAATTAGAACGTACTATACAAATTCTTGAAGATATGTTGAGGTCTTGTATCCTAGATTTCGGAAAGAGTTGGCGTGATCATTTGCTCTTGTAGAGTTTGTTTATAATAACAATTATCAGACGAATATTGGAGTTTCACCTTATGAAGCTTTATATGGAAGACCATGTCGATCACCAATATGTTGGGTTGAGCCTGAAGATCATATTAAACCTAAAACAGAGATGATCCAGGAGACTACTGAAAAGGTTCAGGTAATTAAAAAAGACTGAAGATTGTGCTAAGTCGTCAGAAAAGTTATGTAGACTTGTTACGAAGAGAGGTGGAATTTGAAGCTGGAGATTTTGTATTTTTAAAAGTCAAGCCAAGAAGAGGTATAAGTCGTTTTGGAGTTAAAGGAAAATTGGCTCCAAGGTATATTGGTCTTTTTCAAATCATGGATAGAGTTGGCCCAGTAGCATATCGTCTACATTTGCCACCGCAGTTAAACTATGTTCATGATGCTTTTCATGTCTCAATGTTGAGGAAATATGTTTTTGATCCATCACATGTGATCTCCTACACTGAAGTGCCTATTCAAGAGAACACTACTTATGAGGAAGAGCCTGAAAGGATTATTGGTCGTGAAATTTGAATTCTTCGTCGTCGTGAAATACCTCTAGTTCGAGTTCAGTGGAAGAACCATAGTGAAAGAGAAGCTACGTGGGAAGTGGAATCCGACATGATGGCTAAATACCCTCATTTGTTCAATGGTACACTTGAAGTTGTTCTAAATTTCGAAGGACGAAATTTCTTAAGGGGGAGAGAATGTAAAATCTGGCCTGTTTGGTGGGCCCACTAAAAAATTAAATAAATAATAATCAGTTTTTTTTGAAACACCCCTTTCCAGGGGTGAGTTGCCGAGAATCTGGGGAAAAACTCCCCTTTATCAGCAACGCTCAGGAAGGAGAATGAACTCCATTCGATCCCCTATCCCCTCAAATCTTTGGTTTCTCCTCCGCTGATTTCTTCTCGGTTGAACGATCTTCTTGGTAAGTCCGACTTCAAGCTTAAAAATCTGATTCCCCTTTCGGTGTGCCCTGTTAATGGGTGTCGTTTCCTTTAGGTCTGAAAACGCATCTCGGATCTCAGGTGATATTTCTCCGGCGAGTTTAGAATACACAGATTTAATTTCATCTATATGCAGTGACGGGTAAGCTGATAAGTACCAGCCACCCCACTGATAGATATTGTCCACTTTGGGCTGCCCATACGGCCCGCACGGATTTGTTCTCGACTTAGCTCACGCGCGCTGAGTCAAAACGCGTCTATCAGGGAGGGAGGGCCAGCACTTATAACCCAGCCCTCATCACTCCCACCATCCGATGTGGTACTAAGGGTCTCCTGGCTCACCAGGCCTAACCCAATAGTTCACCTCGATCACGGGGCCTAGTCCGGTCACCCGGCACTGGTATTCCACCATCGTACCGTGGGCCGGCTCTGATACCAAATGATAAGTACTAGCCACCCCACTGATAGATATTGTCCGCTTTGGGTTGCCCATACGGCCCGTATGGATTTGTTCTCGACTCAGCTCACGCGCGCTGAGTCAAAACGCATCTATCAGGGAGGGAGGGCCAACACTTATAACCCAGTCCTCATCACTCCCACCATTCGATGTGGTACTAAGGGTCTCCTGGCTCACCAGGCCTAACCCAATAGTCCACCCCGATCACGGGGCCCAGTCCGGTCACCCGGCACTAGTATTCCACCATCACTCCCACCATCCGTGGTATCAGAGCCGGCCCACAGTCCGATAGTGGAATACCAGTGCCGGGTGACCGGACTGGGCCCCGTGATCGGGGTGGACTATTGGGTTAGGCCTGGTGAGCCAGGAGACCCTTAGTACCACATTGGATGGTGGGAGTGATGAGGGCTGGGTTATAAGTGCTGGCCCTCCCTCCCTGTAGATGCGTTTTGACTCAGCGCTCGTGAGCTGAGTCGAGAACCAATCTGTGCGGGCCATATGGACAGCCCAAAGCGGACAATATCTATCAGTGGGGTGGCTGGTACTTATTATTTGGTATCAGAGCCGGCCCACGGTCCGATGGTGGAATACCAGTGCCGGGTGACCGGACTGGGCCCAGTGATCGGGGTGGAGTATTGGGTTAGGCCTGATGAGCCAGGAGACCCTTAGTACCACATCGGATGGTGGGAGTGATGAGGGCTGGGTTATAAGCGCTGGCCCTCCCTCCCTGATTGACGCGTTTTGACTCAGCGCGCGTGAGCTGAGTCGAGAACAAATCCGTGCGAGCCGTATGGGCGGCCCAAAGCAGACAATATCTATCAGTGGGGTGGCTAGTACTTATCATAAGCTCAAGTTCTTTTTCTCAATCCATGCTTTTCTACTTCACAAAAACCATGCTAACGGCTGTATTGTTCAAAAAAGGTTGAAGTTTTGGAACTTGTTTTGATTTTTGGAGACTTCAAGCAGTTCACAAATTTTTCTAAGGCTCGGAAGTTGTAAATTTAAAGGTATGACAAATCAAAACTTTCACTTTGATTATCGTCTTTGGTTATCGATAATGGTCTGTAAATTGGATTAAGATTTCCTGCCAAGTTTCGTTCGTTGCAGCTGGATTATGAGATTTTGTATATGTTTTCATCGATGTAATGCATCGGCCAGTTATGAATTATTCACTAGATTGAAATTTTTATGGGTTTTGTGAATAAAGGTTGCTCTGCGTCGAAGGGAGAGGGAGATCTCCCCACTGTAGACGCAAGGCAGACCCACGGTTTGGACCGTGGGCTGCAATTTAAATCATGGGCTGGATTAAGCTTTATTTGTAGAGGCCAAATTTAATTAAGGTTTTTGGGCCTCTAATTGGACCTAAGGATTGAGTCTAATGTGGAGGCCACTATGTGGGTTTATATTGGGTCTATTTTAAATAATTTTGGGATTTAAGGCTAACTCACAAAATTTTTCATAATTTCAATTTGGGTACCCAAATATTGGATTAAGTTGTGGACTCTAAAATTTGGACACTTTGAGCAATTTGGGCTTGGATCATAATAACCCACTTTGAGGTAGGGATTATTTTTGTTATGCACTACATTTTGCATATTGTTATTTTTAAATAATTCTTTTGAAGTTGAACAATTTATATTCTAATGAATCACTGATTTTCAATGATTAGATTTGTTAAAAAGGGGATTTCTTTAGAAATGTCCTTGGGTTTTAATTCCTAAAGTGCAACTACAGTAATGGGACAGTGGTATGTACCATGTCCTTGGGCGCAAAACCCTAAACCTGATCAGGGTGTTAATTGGCTTTCGCGATCGCCGAACATCGCCTTTATTTCTTTAAATGCTTATAACATAAAAATGTGATATTTAAATGTTATACATGCTTTATAAAAATTCTTTAATAAAATTATGAAAATTTTAAATCCCTACTGAGTTAGTCAACTCATCCCTTTAATAAAATTTTTAGGAAATTATGTACCAGACTTCTAATTGCCAAGTCAAGAATAGATCAAGCACAGTTGTTAAATTTTCTATCATTTTATTAGTTTTATTTCGAGAGACTTTTAGTGAGATGTATTTATTTAATAGGATGACTGTAAACATTAAATGTTTAATTTTCTTCTGCACGCTTTCTTCTTTATTTGGATTATATTGTCTTACTATCTGATGTCACTTTTGGGACCTGTTAAGCCCACTAGATGTTCGGTCCTAGTTTAAGTAAATAAAATTTTCGTCTTCCACTGCTGCATAATTAATTTAAGTGAAATGGGTCGGATGATCCGTCTCTTTTGGGTTGGATCGTTTCCCATTCTGTCCCGGGTCCCTTATGGATCGTGACAGTTCTAGACATGTATAGGGACATGTTCCTAGTTATTTTATTTTGGAGTCATGATCCCTATTTCATAAGTCTATTCTGATTTGCCTCTTAGCTATTCCATTAACCATTAGATGAGGATTGAGATATGCTCTATTTTATCTGTTGATATCTTTGTTAGCCTTTTTGTTAGGCTAAGTTGTATTTTGATGATGACTAAAATGTTGATTAATTTAATAAATCAATAAGTTGTATTTTGTGTTATATTTTATATGTTTTGGATATTATTCTTATCGTTTTTATCATAATATTTATATCCGTGTATATTGGAAATACCCTCAAAATGGGTATTATTAATGTTCTAACATGTTTATTTGAGTCCACGTAGTGTTGGATATCTTTTAGGGACTCAATATAGTTCAAGGGCAGATTTGGAGTGAAGTGGGGATGAGTCTGCGGATGCCATTTTGCGTCCCCAAATAAACTGTGTAGATGCGGATGTAGCGGACGCAAATATTGGCGTCCGATTTGAATCTGTCATTTTCAGGGTGTTTTGCGGATGCAGCGGATGCGTCCTAAACTGGTGAACAGTGACTTGCGGATGCAGCGGATGACAGATGCGGATGCAAATTTGCGTCCTAAACTGGGTGAACAGTGACTTACGGATGCAAAAACTATGACTTACGGATGCAGCGGACGCTAAATTCTGCATCCTAAACTCTAAATTTATGCACAACGGCTATATTTTCAATGGGCATTTTTCCAACGGTCACATGCGGACAATGCGGACGAGCTGAGGACGTCCGAAAGTGGAATGTCTATAAATACAATTTCACTCCAAGCTCTCTACAACGAACCGGGAATCGTGGCGAAACCCTGCCAAATTTTATACACGATTCAATCACTGTGAGCTTTCAATATTATTGGACATCCAATTCTCCCCAACCCATAAACTTGCGAGTTATATTTGGGAGAATTCGAATAAGCTAGATTTGAGCTTTAATTTCCAATTTTATTATATTGTGCTTGATTGTATAGGGTGATTCCCTAAGAATTCATCACACGAAGGTGATAACCCAAAATACTCATGCTAGATTGAACGCCGTAAGTTCAATCATTGGGTGACGCCCCGCAATAGTCAAATTAGGAGTGACGACTCGTAAGAGTCAAAGGTTGACGACCTAAGAATTAGTCAAGGGTGACGCCCGTTTAATAGTCAATTTGTAAACGGTTTTATTGGCACCCGTAAGCTAATTATTTAGTATATCTCCAAGTGAAACTTGGATCGCGGACGTAGGCGAGTTTGCCGAACCGCGTAAACAAATATTGTGTGCATTTCTCTAACACTTATTCTTTAATTTACGCATTTAATGTGATTGCATATTTAATCGTATTTGATAAATCACTTAAGGATTTAGAGAATTTAAATATTGCACGAAATTGTTAGAAACGCTATACTCACCCCCCTTCTATAGGCGTATATCGATCCTTCAATTGGTATCAGAGCGGGTATTTAAATTTTTATGTGATATTTTGTTGATTGTGCACATTGCTATAGATTGTTGAATTTTATTGTTGAAATTTACTTAAATATCATTGAATTGTAATCATATATATATATATATATATATATATATATATATATATATATATATATATATATGCACATTATGGACTCCAATATGTACGAATTAGGACAATGCACATCTACACCTCCACATTTTGATGGTTGTAATTATTTGTATTGGAAGTGTAGAATGGAAATATTTATACAATCTATTGATTACTTTTTATGGAAAATCATTGAAAAGGGAATAACTCTTTCTAGACCAACATGTGAATTCAATGATTTAGATAAACGAAATTGGAACTTAAATGCTAAAGCTATGAATATCTTATTTAGTGCTTTGAGTAAAAATTAATTTGATAAAGTTCAATTTTGTGTTAGTGCTTATGATATTTGGAAATCTCTTGAGCTAACACATGTAGGCACGAATCAAAAGATTGAAAGTGGAGAAAACTCATCCTCCCAAAAAGAGGAGAAAGTGGCCAATATATGCTTCATGGCCAATGAAGAAATTGAGGTAACAAACTCTTCTAGCAATTCCGATTCGGATGATGATAATGATGCATTTAATGATATGCTAGAAAGTTTTAATGAGCTCAAAAATAAATATAAATTATTGAAAAATGAGAAAAACAACTTGATCAAAAAGCATACTATTTTGAATAAATCTCTTGATGATCGAATTGTAGAATTAAAAAACATGATTGATATTTCTAATGCTTCTCTTGAATCTCTTGAGCATGATAGTAGCAACTTAAGATTGGTAAACGATGGATTGACTTCTACTATCAAATGTAATGAGCATGAAATTAATGATTTGAAGTTGTTGAATGATAAATTAAATACAACTATCAAATCACATGAAAATGAAATTAATTCATTAAATTGTAAAAATTGTGATTTGATTACTATTAATAAATGTCATAAGTATGAGATTTGTGATTTGAGAATTATGAATGATAAATTGAATGATTGTATCAAATCACGTGAAAATGAGATTAGCCTTTTGGATGTTAAATCTAAATCTATTTTTAATACTAAGGCTAAAATTGAATTGCTTGAGGTTGATATATGTGAATTGAAAGCAAAGAATAATGATTTGAACTCTATTGTGCGTAAATTCACTAATGGAAGCAAAAATTTAAATATGCTCTTGAATTCTCAAAGGGTTACATTCGATAGAGCCGGAATTGGCTACGAGCCATCTGAAAAGAAAAAGAATTGCACTAATCTATTTGTTAGTTCATCTATTTGTAATTCTTGCAATTGTGTTGGACATAAATCTTTTTGTTGTCTTTTAAAATTGAATGATACATTGAAATCAAATTATGGATCTAAATTTGTCTACCCTTTGAATTTGAACTCTAAATTTAAATCAAATGCTAATTCAAAATTTGTTTATCATTTGGATGCAAAGTCTAATTTAAATTCTAAATTTAACTTAAATTCTAAATTTGTGTGGGTTCCTAAAGGAACCAAACCTATAACAAAAGGACCCAAAATGGTTTGGGTACCAAAAATTGCAAAATGATTTTTGGTTGTAGGTTGGAGATTCTCCCATGGAGCTTGAAAGGAAATTGGATACTTGAATATCCAACAAAAGGGGGAGAAGCTTCAAAGAATGCCTCAAATGCGGTAAATGAAAACAAATATCTTAGAGGTACACAATCTCTTTGTTATAATTAAATTTAAGTGTGAATTTGATTTGGATTAGTATTTAGAGTTTGATTGATTAGAATGGATTATATTATGTATTGATTCAATCTTTATTTTTCTTGGAATTAAAGCATAGATTGATTCAATTCTATTGTTCTATTCTTGATTTGGGATTGAAAGTGTTTTAACTTTGATTAATACATAATCTTCTTGGATTAGTAGAATATTTTTTTTAATTCATTGTTAGCTAAATCTTTTTGTATATATAGGTTGAAATATGTTTTATTCATTCACTTAGTATTTTGTTGAATGGTTCCAACAATTAGATTATAAATTACATATCTTTGATTTAAAATTGCATTGAAATAAATTGATTTTGTTTTTGGAGTGAATGGATAATATCATAGGTAGTAAATTTGATTATTTCTTCACTTGATATCTTGGAATTGAGATGTCCTTATATTCCTTCAATCTATATTTTGATAATTTGTATTCCAACAACTTAGTCTATAAATTGAACATACTAATGCAAATATTGGATTGTTGGATGCTAAGTTGGATGATTGTTTGGAATAAATTGCTTTATCTTTTTGACAATTTATTTCTTCCATGAATTAAAATTACCTTAATATAAGAGGAGAAGTGTAGAAAATTTTTAACTATGATGTTTTGTTGTTTTCTCCCTTGAATTGAATTTGAATAATGAAATAGAGGCAGAAAATAGAATTGTAGAGAAAATCATTGACTTGTTTTAAAATGTTGAGTTCAATTATAATTTTAGATAGATTTTGCTTCCGCTAAGCCACACTTTGATGTTTCTCTCTTGTTCTTAAATTGATTAATTCTAAGAGGGAGAAAAGTAGTTTTATATAAAACTTATTAATTTATTTTTCAAATAGATTTTATATTGATAAACATGAAAACTCCAATAGTATCCTCAATCTTAAAATTGGTTAGTCAACTATTGGGTTTGTTTCTTGTCGATCTATCTTAATTGTGGATTCATTAATATCTTAGATTTTTGACATCATAAGAATGAATCTCTATTCACTAAATGGATTGTGATTTCTTGGAGCATGATTCATGATGTTTATTTTTTATGATTGAAGATTGTATCCAACAATTTGATCTCTAGATTGCAAATATTACTTTGAATTGGATGTAAATCTTCAATTGATATTTTTGGGTTTGAAAATCATATTCCAACAGGTGAACTTCTATTTTGAATATATTGAATTGCTTAGATTGTTGGATACTCAATTTTTGACTTGTGTATTTCTCTCTTGAACTAAAAATTAACTATTGATATAGGGAGAGAAAAATACAAAAGTTTTATTTTTGCTGAATTGTGTTCCCCCTTTGGACTAATTTTGCTATAGATAAATAGGGGAGTCACAAATTGATTTGACTATTATTTTGTTCTAAAGTTTTAATTTCTCCCTTGAATTGAAATTAGATTGATATAAGGGGAGAATAGTAGAAAATATGTTAATTATGATTTTTGTTAATTTCTCCCTTGAATTGAATTTGAATAACGAAATAGGGGGAAAAAATATAATTGTATTGAGATTATTGACTTGGCCTTGAAATGTTGATTCTAATTATAATCTTTGATAAATTTTACTTTCACTAGGTTAAACTTTGACATTTCTCCATTGGTTGTAAATTGAATAATAAAATAGATGGAGAAAATAAAATTATTTAGAGATTTTTGTTTTCATTTTTCAAACTTAGTTTCTCCTTTGAATTAAACTTTGTACATGGAGAAAATAGAGATGTTAAATTTGATTGGAGATCTTTGATTTACTTTTGAAAATTGTACAAGGATTTTAACTTTTGATAAATTTACTTTCGTTTGTGCTTAAACTCTGAACTTTCTCTTATGAATTGATGTTGCTATTTAGATCATTGATATAAGTGGAGAAGATCAATTTATATTAAGTTTATTGACTTGCTCTTAAATGTTGATTTTAATTTGTAGTTTTTGATAAACTTGCTTTCACTTATGCTTAAACTTTGACAATTATCTTTTGAATTGATTTTTAACTTTAAAAAAATGATAAAGATATTTGTATAGATATAATTGTTTAAAAAAAAAATTAGAATTCTCCTTTGGGTTAAATGTGTGCATGGATAAAAGATGAGAAAATGAAATTGATAGGAGATAATTGATTTGTCTTGACTTTTGTTTTTCCCCACTAAAACCCATATGTTGAATATTGTTAATTGATTTAGGGGGAGAAATTAAAATTGTTTGATTCAACTTGTATTTTCCCAAATGTTTTCAATTTTTTGATTTGAAAGAGAAAATAACTTTTGTAGTTGTTTTTCAAATTTGATATAATTATTTATCTTTCGTTTGAAATCTCTAAAGTGATATCAATAATTGTTTTGTTTTAAAATTCTACAATTGGTATCTATCTTGGATTTCCATCCCTAATATTTTAATTGTATGCAATGATTTAGGGGGAGAGAAATGATTCTTAACTTGAATATCTTTGAAAGATAGAGTATATCAATTAGTATATTTGCAATTGGATTTCATTTCTTCAATTGATATCATCAATTTTTCTATGCTTTGAACATTTTAAATTGGTATCAATCTTTGTTATTAGGATTGAATTTCAACAATTGAAATTATCAGACTAATTTTTTTAAATGGTATCATGTATGAAATTATCTTTGTTTTGGTATAATTTTTTTTAGATTTTTATTTGATTTCATGTTTTGATTCTTCAACTATTAGA
Source organism: Begonia loranthoides (assembly GCA_022433065.1). Taxonomy (NCBI): domain Eukaryota; kingdom Viridiplantae; phylum Streptophyta; class Magnoliopsida; order Cucurbitales; family Begoniaceae; genus Begonia; species Begonia loranthoides. Next base: position 16,772,366 of record CM039471.1, read on the forward strand.
CTTTGTGCATAATGATAGGGAGAGAAAATTTGTTTCCAAAAGTTGAATTCATCCATGGATTTATTTTTCAATTGGTATATATATTTTTTTCTTGGATGGTTCTCTTAAGTTCTTGGATTCTCTCCTAGTTGCTAGTTGATAAATTTATAGGAGGAGAAATTTATGAATTTGTTTTAATATTGCTCTAAGGGTAGAGCAAATATTTTAAATGTGTGGTATATCCTCTTTTTAAGTGGTTGTTGTGATTAACTTAGGGGAAGAGATATTTGAATTGATTTTGATATTACACATTGGTATCTCTCTTTGCATTTTCTCTTTGAACGTACCATTGGTATCATAATTGGCAAAAATGATTCGATTTTAACTTTGGATTTACAATTGGTATAATTATTTGAAAAACTTGTTTTGCTTCAAATTGTGAATTATCAATTGGTATCCTTTGTTAATTTCTTAATTCTTAAATTGGTATCACTTGTTAGAATGTGAACATATGTTTATAATTCTTGAACTTAAATGGATTCTAGTTCCTACATTTAGTATCTAATTCTTGAATCCCATTTTTTTTTGTATATATATGATTTGGACTTTAATTCTTATTCCCTCAAATGAGTTTAGGCTAAATGAGCAAAAAGAGGGAGAAAATTGTGTGGTTATTTTCAAATTGGTATCTCTACTTATAACCACAACTTGAATTTGCTTACTAGCCTTATTCCCTCAAATGTGTATGTATGCTTAATGACGAAGAGGGATGATATTTTTATTGAATTGCGATTGTGGTTATTTACAATTGGTATCCTTTTTTTAACCACAAATTGAAATTGAATGTATATTTCCCTCCTTTGTTTGCATTATGGATTAACTCTTTGATTAAGGGGGAGAAATTTGCTTTAGTAGATTTAATTGTTAAACTATGTTGAATTTATTCTTGGATTCTTTTGATGATTGCTCTATGAGTAATTATATTCTATCTTGTCAATTTTGATGATTTTATTTGGATAAATATTTTCTTTGGATGTTTAGGACTCCCCTCCCCTAGTATTACTTTTTTATTATGACAAAAAGGGGGAGAATGATGTATAAGTTGTAATATATTTTAGGGGGAGTTGAATAACATGGAGTAGCATGTTGCTTGGACTTTATTGCTTGATAAATTGCATAAATTACTTTGAGAAATCTAATATGCAATATTTGTATGCAAATACTTAGTTTTAGGAAAACAACTTATTGGATTTTGTCATCATCAAAAAGGGGGAGATTGTTAGCCTTTTTGTTAGGCTAAGTTGTATTTTGATGATAACTAAAATGTTGATTAATTTAATAAATCAATTAGTTGTATTTTGTGTTATATTTTATATGTTTCGGATATTATTCTTATCATTTTTATCGTAATATTTATATCCGTGTATATTGGAAATACCCTCAAAATGGGTATTATTAATGTTCTAACATGTTTATTTGAGTCCATGTAGTGTTGGATATCTTTTAGGGACTCAATATAGTTTAAGGGCAGATTTGGAGTGAAGTGGGGATGAGTCTACGGATGCCATTTTGCGTCCCCAAACTAAACTGTGTAGATGCGGATGAAGCGGACGCAAATATTGGCGTCCGATTTGAATCTGTCATTTTCAGGGTGTTTTGCGGATGCAGCGGATGATAGATCCGGATGCAGCGGATGCGTCCTAAACTGGTGAACAGTGACTTGCGGATGCAGCAGATGACAGATACGAATGCAAATCTGCATCCTAAATTGGGTGAACAGTGACTTGCGGATGCAAAAACTGTGACTTACGAATGCAGCGGACGCTAAATTCTGCATCCTAAACTCCAAAATTCTGCACAACGGCTATATTTTCAACGGGCATTTTTTCAACGGTCACATGCGGACGATGTGGACGAGTTGAGGACGTCCGAAAGTGGAATGTCTATAAATACAACTTCACTCTAAGCTCTCCACAACGAACCGGGAATCGTGGCGAAGCCCTGCCAAATTTTATACACGATTCAATCACTGTGAGCTTTCAATATTGTTGGACATTCAATTCTCCCCAACCCATAAACTTGCGAGTTATATTTGGGAGAATTCGGAATAGCTAGATTTGAGCTTTAATTTCCAATTTTTTATATTGTGCTTGATTGTAAAGGGTGATTCCCTAAGAATTCATCACACGAGGGTGATAACCCAAAATACTCATATGCTAGATTGAACGCCCATAAGTTCAATCATTGGGTGACACCCTGCGATAGTCAAATTAGGAGTGACGACTCGCAAGAGTCAAAGGTTAACGACCTAAGAATTAGTCAAGGGTGACGCCCGTTTAATAGTCAATTTGTAAACAGTTTTATTAGCACCTGTAAGCCAATTATTTAGTATATCTCCAAGTGAAACTTGGAGCGCGGATGTAGGTGAGTTTGTCGAACCGCGTAAACAAATATTATGTGCATTTCTCTAACCCTTACTCTTTAATTTACGCATTTAATGTGATTGCATATTTAATCGTATTTGATAAATCACTTAGGGATTTAGAGAATTTAAATATCGCACGAAATTATTAGAAACGCTATATTCACCCCCTCTCTATAGGCGTATATCGATCCTTCAATCTTAACATGGAAATAGATATTGGGCATGTTTGCAGGTCTTTCTAGCAAAGTTAACGTGTCCATTTATAACATGCCATATTGATTAAGGGCTACGTGTTGGTTCACAATTTTAGTGTTTATGCTTTTATAAGCATGTGATCAGGCACATTGCTTTTGATAATAATGCTTTGAAGATCACTTTCCACTTCATTTATAAAAATTAAGAACGAAATTACAAAAAATAAGTGAGGTGATACGGGACAGTTCTTACGCTAGAAAGTGATGCAAAGCTTTAACAAACCTAGTCTTCCTAATTAAAGTTATCACGGTGATTTGTAATATTCGCGTGGCACAACTTTGGATTGAACAAACAACTCTAAAAGACACATAATATGTTGGACAACCTAAGAAGTATTTCTGAGGTCAGAAAATGGCAACTAAGAACTTTCAATCCGAGTTTCAACAACGTGGGTGAGTTTAAATGTGTAAAACCATCCTAATCTAGTGATAGCAAACCGGAGTTGGGGAGTATCTTTTATAATTAAATATAGGAAAAATGAAAAATCAACCATCTTCCTTTACTGTTGGTGACAAACCAACCATCATCCTTTTTTCCTAACAATTAAACCGCTGAACTATGAGAAATTGACGCCACAACCATCGCTGTCACATTTGTTGTTAACACTTTAATGACGAACCGCGTCGGTTTGTGAAGAGACCGCGCCAGTTTGTCAAGAGACTGTGGCGGTCTCATGACTCACGGTTTTTTTTTTTTATATTTTTTATCGCAAATTTAAGTGCTTAAACGTGTGATTCTAACACCTGTAGTGAAAGTTATTGTCTTTTGAAGTTGAAGAGGTCAAGAATCTAATAAAAAGATTGGATTAGTAAAACATATACATAGGGACTTTGAAGTAGCCATGAAACACAAAAAACCAAGAACCACTGCGGACTTTGAAGTAGCCATGAAAAACAGAGAGTTTCATGGCTACTTCAAAGTCTTTATTTAGTGTTTCATGGCTATTTCAAAGTCCTTATGTATATGTTTTACGAATACAATCATTTTATTAGATTTTTGACATCTTTAACTTCAAAAAACTATAACTTTGACTACAGGTGTCAGAATAGGCTCCAAAAGGTATCAAATCGAAGCGCTCTATAATGATTCGAATAATAAAAAAATGAACAAAGAATATTAAAAAAATTAATTATAAATTAATTATTTAATATACTCAATAATAAGTTTATTATTTTTCATTAGATGGAATAATTGAATTATTGGTTATTCAATTGATTAAGACACAATGACAAAAGTTGTCATAGTTAATATATTTGTTATATTTCATTAAATGAAATAATTGAATTATTGATTATTTAATTAATTAAAAAATATAAAGTAACTTTTGAAAGTGGTTTTTAAAATAGATTATGTCAAATTTGAATTAATGTCAAATTTGAGTTAATCTCATAGTGCCAAGTGTTGAGCTATGGTGACAAGACCTTTTGATTTCCACAAAATTTTTATTAAAAATGTATTTTAACATAAATGGAAAATTAGTATTTGTAGTTATTTTCTCTAAATGCCATAATGACCATTATGGAGTTATTCCACTATAAATAGAGGTTCAACCTCATTAGCATGAGTAGTTGAAATATTTGAAATTGAAGAATCCATTTTGAGAGCTAATTTGTTTGTCTTCCATGTTGGCTTTAGAGAAGCGTTCTCTAAATCCAAATATATCGTTTCATGTGTTGAGAATACGATCTATCATAAATTGAGTGTGATCTTGCTACATTCATCACGCCCACACATGCTTATTCGAGGTGAGGAGGATTGACGGAGAAGATCGGATATTGATTTTGTACCCGTGTGAAGTAAGCTATAAATGTATAATTTCTTAATCCTTTAGATTAGATATAAAATAACATATTTTTATACATATGATTATTGATATATTATAACAACGGTCTATTTTATGTTTATGTTAAAATTATTTTTTCATGATACATAGGTTACGTACGTTACCATTGTTATGAACAATAGTAATTCCACTGTGCGAGGGAATCTAAAGACCAACACGTTCATCTTAAGTGAGAGACATTTTTTTTTTAATTGAGAGACTTTGTTTTAACCTGAAACGACGTATTTTTTAAGCGAAGGACGTCCCTCAACTTATAAGGGACGTCCCTTATAGGTTGAGGGACATCCCTTATAGGTTGAGGGGTGTCTCTCAACCTATAAGGAACGTCCCTCAACATATAATTGATGTCACTTATAGGTAACCTATAAGGGACATCCCTCAACCTATTAGGGACGTCCCTTATAAGGTAAGGGATGTCTTTCAACATATAAGGGACGTCCCTGTTGGGAGTAATATGCCAACAAACAAATGTAATAGAGCAGTTTTATAATATATGAATAAATTTATATTGATTGATATTATGTTAACATTTTATATCATGTTTTATAAAATTCATAGAAAATTCTTTGGTTATTTATGCTAACTTTATATTAACATATATATTGTATATATGTGGGATAAAATATAAAAAGTAGTAACCAGAATATGTCCATGACTTATATTTGAAGTATGGAATCTTCAAATAGTTCATAGTCATAAACATAGTTTATCTCATTAAGAATATATAGTCATATCGCGACTAAATATATAGTGACATAAGATAAATATATTTTATATAATATGATTATATAGGACTGGACCAAATAAAATTATATTGTTATGATAATTTCCGTTAAATATAGAACAATTAATTTTATCATAATGATGGTCATATATGCATGATCTTAATTCATTGTATTTAATAAACTCCTATTTTATTTTAATTTATTCTTTGATTTACTCTATAAAGTTTTGTACGAGTTACGATTCGTATACCTTGTATATTGGGAGTAAATTAAAATGAATAGCTGGGAATGTTAATATCGATACAATGAAATCTATTTCTATAGATTCTCTTGTTTGTTAGTTCAAAGATCGAATAATTAGCACGCAATTCATAATCGTTATGAATTAATTATTTAATTAAGAATTAATGGTAGTCAAGGATAAAGAAACAATATGAGAGGTTAACGGATTATAAACCTTCCTCTATTGTAAATCTAAATTGAAAGTTAATACATATGTAATGACTATATCAGTGGGCATTACTTTAAGTAAATATACTCTATAGTTTTGAGAGTGCAACTCTAAGTATGTAGTGAAATTACTTTAGAATTAATAATTATGTTAATTAATATAAAGAGTTTATATTAATTAATGAAATATTATTGGAGCTTAAAACTATAGGTCCATCGGTCCCTTCGTCACTTTCTATCATTATTTGAATAATAGAAAAATGAACAAAGAAGATTAAATAATTAATTATGAATTAACTATTTAATACACTCAATAATAAGTTGATTATTGTTTTTTCATTAGATGAAATAATTGAATTATTAATTATTCAATTAATTAAGACAAAATAACAAAAGTTGTCATAATTAATATATTTGTTATATTTCATTAAATGAAATAATTGAATTATTGATTATTCAATTAATTAACAAATATAAAGTAACTTTTAAAAATAGTTTTTAAAATAGATTTTGTCAAATTTGAATTAATGTCAAATTTGATTTAATGTCATGACCTTTTGTTTTCTATAACATTTTTGTTATAAACAAGTGTTGAGCTATGGTGACAAGACTTTTGGTTTCCATAACATTTTTATAAATGGATGAAATCAATTATAACTTTAATGAGGAATTTATAGTGTTTTTCTCTAAATGTCATAATGGTCATTATGGAGCAACACTACTTATAAATAGAGGTCCAACCTCATAAAGAAAAGGTTGGAGAAAAAGTTAAAGTTGAGGTTGAAATCTTAGAGATTAAGGAATCTATTTTTAGAGCAAAATTTGTGTTGAGGTTGAAATCTCAGAGATTAAAGTTGAGGTTGAAATCTTAGAGATTAAGGAATCTATTTTTAGAGCAAAATTTGTGTTGAGGTTGAAATCTCAGAGATTAAAGTTGAGGTTGAAATCTTAGAGAAGTGTTTTCTAAATCCAAATAGATCATCTCATGTGTTGAGAATACGATCTATCATAAATTGAGTGTGATCTTGTTCTGTTCATCATGCCCACACGTGCTTATTCAAGGTGAAGAGGATTGGCGAAAAAAATCAAAGGTTGATTTTGTACCCTGTGAAGTAAGCTACAAAGGTAATATTCTTAATCTTTTAGCTTAGATCTAAATAGAGATCTTAAATACATATTATTATTAATATATTATAACAATGATCCGTTTTATGTTCATGTTGAAATTTTTTTTCATGATACATAGGTTATGCACGTTATCATTGTTATGAACATTGGTAATTTTGCCGTACGAAGGAAACTAAAAACCAACAGTCCCTCAACATATGAGGGACATGCCTCGCTTAAAAAGCAAGCCGTTTCAGCTTAAAACAGAGTCTCTCAATTCAAAACGAATGTCCCTTGCTTAAGACAAACGTCTCTCTGGCAATCTGGATCGATAATGTTTTCTCTCTGGCAGGTGGACAACATAGAGGAGGGTGGAGGTCTCCTACGAACGTCCTTCACCGTGGTAAATTTTAAAATTCTTGAATATTCGTTTTTATTTTCAATCGTAATGTAGAATTTAATAGTGAAAATTCATTTTTCTTGGAGGACTAAATCGACTTTGAAGGTCGACGCCGACGAACGAAATCGACAGTGAGCGGAAAACTTTTCAAGTAAGGAAAAACGAAAATTTTAAGATGAATTTGAACAAATTTTGACGTTACAGTGGTTGCACCATTTGTCTCTGCAATTTTGGACGGAAAAACATGACGAAAAGGTTTACATCGTTCATTTTCCATAGTTTGAAGTTTTAGTTGTTTACGAAAATTCATGAAGATTTGTCATGTTTCTTAACCTCAGCTATAGAGTTTGTTTTGTTAATTTTCCTTTTTAATATTATTATTATTGTGAGAAAATGCTTTGATCCAAAAAAAATATATGAAATGATAATTGAAAACTAAAGGGAAAATGACAAACCAACCATCGTACTTTGCGATTAATGATAAGTCAACCACTAAACTATTTTTTCTAACAAATTAACCACTGAACTATAAGATGGAGATTCCTTTCTTTCACATAGTGCGATAGTGAATCTTTGCAAATTGATAATTCTCTTAATTTTCAACGGTTTTGGATGCTTGAGGACTCGTTTTCCATCCTCTTTTGCGATGCATAGGAAGGAAACATTTGTTTTGTCATTCGGTGCTTATTAGAGTAGATTCGGGCAGGAAAATGTACGGAGATTCACGGTTTTGAATTGTGTAAGGGAAATTGGAGGACTTAGAAACATTTTCAGCTCTCGAAAGTGGGACAAGCTGCCTTGCGCAGCTTGCCAACGCGTAGATCTCGAAAAGTTATGCTAAATCGAAAAAAAAATTCGTCCAAATCGGTCGACTAAGCACAAAGTTATGGCCTTCCGAAGACGTTTGAGAAAACGATATCATTTTTTTTCTGCCCTAATCTACTCTGATATGCACCAAATAACAAAACATATCTCTCCTATCTGTCCATTGCGAAAAAACGTAGGAGAACGAGTCTTCAAGCATTCAAAATCGTTGAAAATGGAGAGAATTATCGATCTGCAGAGATTCACTGTTTCTCTAGGTGAAAAAAAAGAATCTCCTTATCAATTTGCCGCTGTTGTAGTCAAGCCATCGCGGATCGTCATCAATCCGCCATGGTTCATCATCAAGCTGTCGTGGATAGTGATATTTAATGGTAAACGTGACAGCGATGTTAGCGGTGACTTTTTTTCATAGTTTAGTAGTTAATTTATTAGTAAAAATAGTTTAGTGATTGACTTGTCATTGATCACAAAATACGATGATTAGTTTGTCATTTTCTCAAAAATAAAATAGCATTCTAGTTTAGAAATTTTTACAATAACTAATTAAATATATCAAAAAATAAAATGAAATACGGTCAAATTTAAAGACCTTTGACCAGCCACCCCACTTCATCACCGCCGACGGCTGAGGACAACAAACAATGCGACTTGAATTCAGATTGCTTCCTCTCTCCCTGCGCTGTCATTTCTTTACCCATTCTCCTCTCTCTCTCTCTCTCTCTCTCTCTCTCTGTGATAATTATGTATAAAGAGAGCAGTAGTTTATTCATCGCATATGTGCTGCATTTAGAAATAGAGGTCGGTGGTTCTTCTTCTTCTTCATCATCATCTTTCTCCTACCTGTTCCGAAGTGTCGGGGGATCAACGAAGAGTTCAAAACACCCAATTCATTTGCACTCAGTGCTTCATTCTGTGCGAAGACCAGTGATGACGAAGTCATGGAAGAGACAACCAGCGGCTCCGCTTCCTCCCACCAGGCCTAGGGTTTACAAGGTCAACAAACTAAACTTCAGAGACCTCGTTCAGAAGCTAACCCGTGCTAATGAGATTTCCGATCATCGGCTTCAGACGATGGCTCCTGCACCGCTGAATGTCGGCTCACCTATGTTTCACGGCAATGTTGTGGCTTCGCCGCCCCCTCTGCAGCAGCCCAAAACACCATTGTCGGCTATGTTGGAACGGGAGTTGAGGTCTGAGGAGTCTAGTTTCTTGGCTTTGAACTTATCGCCTTCTTCTCACAGTTGGTTTCATGTTCCTCTCCTCAGTCCAGGAACTCATGCCCCTTTGGGTATCATGTAACTTACTTCATAAATTGGTAGCTTTAATTGTGATCTTATTACTTTGTATCGGACCTGACAAAGTCTTCAAAAAAATGATTTATTACAATTACGTTTAAAAATTGTGATACTTGGACGTCTGTACATGGTCTTATCCAAGCCTAACGACTTGATGGCAACTCATGTCCGTGACCGAAATGTTAGATTTTCAATCATATTGGACTTACAAGTGATATGTACCATATATTATAATGTTATCATTATATGACGCCCATTAAAGTAGTTACTTGTATTTAAGTAATTGAGATTGAAGTATATATGATAATATGAGTTGGGTCCATTGAGTTCTAGACATGTATAGGGACATGTCTATATGTATATATATATATACATGCACAGGTTCTATCTTCATCAAAGTGGTTTCTCCTAAAAAGAGGCCTGCAAATAGAACAAGATCAAACCTGGGTTGGAAGTGAATTCATTAAACAGATTGTTTCATCATTGATCCCAATAATTTCTCAATTGCGATAAATGCAGAAGCAGTTCATCTCTTCCCAAACCAGTCACGCTGCTTGTCATTATCCATGGAGGATGCGCCTTGTAATTCTCTCTCATCACCTGCTGAAAGTCCCTGATATTCTCGTCCGGCCTCTTCGCTTTGCCGCCTTTCATCTTATCACACTTGGTGAAAACGAACGTCACTGGAATCTGTAAAAGCACATCCGGAGGATCAAAGCTACATAAAAAATTCAAGTTTCGTCAGGGAGACGACTTATAGGAGTTAATTTCATGGCGGAAGATGGGTTACATTATTGCGGCCAAGCCAATTGGCACAATCGAAGTCGATTTTTTGGGGTGGAACGCTTGCATCGATCAAAAGCAGAACGGAAACCAGAGAATCCCGGTTCATAAAATACCCTTTTGTGAATGAGGACCAATCCATTCGAGCAGCATCTGGCGCCTTAGCAAATCTACAGAAAATCAAGCACTAAAAATTTCAATGATTAATGATGTAATTACAGTAAAAATAATTACCTTATTGTATTATCAATGATCAATAGCATTGATTCTCTAAATTTATAGAGGTCACATTTTTCTTTCAAATTTGTATTAAAAAAATTAGAAAGGATGAAAGAACAGCAACCAAACTAGAATAACGAGCAACTCGATGGTGATGCAATATCAAACCCCTGAACCAGAGTTTAAGACAACCAAAATAAAGACGAAGAAGGAAGAAGGCTAATCTCTTTTATCAATTTGTATACAGGAATTGTGTTTGCTATTTAACAGCATGTAACTAACTAAAATTACCTAAACTTAATCTTTACTTCAACATTTCCATCGACAAAAAGGGTGATCTTCTCATCCTTATTTTCTCTCTCGTTTTCAAAAAAAGGGGCACAAGAAAAGTTGAAGTGACAACAGCAGAAACATGCATAATAGCTAATTTCCTTTGCAAAACTCTTTGACGAACAAAGTAAAAAATCCAATAGAAAATGTTTAGTTTTGGGATTCAAAACAAGATCCACAAACAAAGTAACTGTGCTGAGGTTTTGATACCAGGTTTGGGAATTCAAGATTGAATTACCTAGAATTGTGGAAGTAATGAATGATGCCAGGAGACAGACACAAGTCAAAATTATGGATCATGCTTCACTAGTAGACCTTGAGATAGTTGTTTCTTTGATAACTGAGAAACAGTAATCGCCTACTTCGAAACTAGGACCTCTCATTTTCTCAAATTAGCATAGGAAAGTGATCTCGGAAAATTCACAAGTGTGGTTAATCTTCTTTCCAAATCTCTTTCCCTGACAAAATAAAAAAAAAAAAGAACAAGTTTCAATTTTCAGTTTTGGAGATCGAAACAGGATTGGCAAGGCAACTATGCTCTACACACATGCCACTTAATGACACGTAACAGTCATAACTCAAACTTAAATTCGAGTTTGATCCTACAGGAATTGAGCCCTTGACCTGTCTCATGGCATCATGTCTCATGGTATCATTCTCTTTGACGCCATAAGACAGAAGCCAAGCCTATGTAGTCTGCTCAGTACTAGACCTTGGGATAGTAAATCAGTATCCTACTTCCAATCTAGGAGAATATACTTCTATCTTCTTGATCATTTGAGCTTTAATAAAAAACTTTAGAGGCAAGTTTGACATCTGAAACCATAGGCATAGGAAGTGGTTTGACACCAATCCTCTTGTTTTCACTCAGCAAATCAGCGATACATTTCCTTAATGATAGATAAGTGGAGACCATCTCAACTTCTCTCATAAGGAAGTAGGTCAACTTGCTAAAATGTATGAGAGTAAAATAGAATTAAGGTGACCTGTAATTTATCTCATACCTGTTGAATAACCATGGATGTGAGTTAATTGCTGAGAAAGCAGAGTTGCTAACAGATGTAGGTTCAAGTACTGAATGGCTACAACTAATATGGCCGTCAGATAAATGCGATTGAGAATAATGATCAGTCTAACCATTGAAGTTCAAAATTGATATTTGAACAGCTAAAGGTGTATAATTAGTAGGAGTGTTAGCGGAAAAAAGCTGAAGTTGTTTGACCAGTAACGTTCAAAATAGGAATAGTGAATATAGACATTTAAACAGATGTTTGAACAATGGGCAAAAGCCATAACCGAGTTATTAGCAGCTATTGATATTGAAATTAAATGTTGAGACTGTGTTTTGGACAAAGGACGTGTAAAATCATCAAGAACATGTCTTGAATTTCAGTTCTTCCATTAG
>CM039471.1:16784888-16800915 GCA_022433065.1 Begonia loranthoides
ATATATTTAAAGTGCAACCTTGTTGAGGTATTAATCGCTTCTGTATGAAAGAAAAGTTAGCTCTAAGTTATATTGGTCATTTTTTAATTATCGAGCGGATTAGTTCAGTGGCTTATTGATTAGAGTTACTGCCAAAGTTCAGTTATATTCATAATATCTTTCATACCTCTATGTTGAAGAAGTATATTCATGATCCCTCAGATGTTATTTCTTATACTGAAGTTCATATTCAGGAAGATGTTTCTTATGAGGGAGAACCTGAGCGAATTTTGGGGTGTGAAATCAGAGTTCTGCGTTATCGTGAAATACCTCTTGTTAGAATTCAGTGGAAGAATCATAGTGAAAGAGAAAACACATGAAAAATTGAGTATAATATGATGATTAAGAAACCTCCTTTGTTCAATGGTACTCTAGGTATTATTTTGAATTTCAAGGACAAAATTTCTTATGTGGGCAAGAATGTAAACACCCATATAAGAATTTTATTTTCAATTAAGGAAATTTAATTCCTATAAAAATCTTTCCATGTTTCGCGGTAACCGTTGGACCTCCCATTACCCATTTCTCCCCCTTTTAGCAATAGCCAAATCCATTTCTTCATCCCTTTCATCACTCTTTACCATCTCTCTTGGCATATCAACCCTGCAGATTTCTAATTTTCCCTTGTCGGTCTCGTTTCTCATCAATTAGGACTCTCTACATCGCGAGAAGGTTACCGCAGAGAAATTTCAACTCGGTAAGTTGAAATCATTCGACCCTTTTGTATTGATTAGGTAATGAGGTTCTGAATGATGAATTGGGTTTTGGAAAGTACACATGCCTACTTCAGAGGGTCGAGTTTTGGAGTCTCTCAGTCGATAGATTTCGGTAATCGGAACCAGTAAAATCGAGGTAAAGGTTCAATTTTTTTTTTGTTTTACGAAGCTCACTGTTAATCTCGAATTGGTTGGGATTTTTGAAATTCTGGATTTTGTTATTCTGAAAATATTGATGAATCAGTTTGGATGATAAATATGCAATTGGACTTGCACAAATTACCATCGGTGATGGTCACCAGAATGCAGCTCAGTGAAGGATGAGTCCTATTGAGCGAGACCTTTCTTTCGGCTAGATGAATAATTGGCCGAGACTCCGATTGGACGATTAACCAAGACAGAGCGTCTCGACTAGTACTAATGTCAAGACCCGAAGACGGGCCTAACAGAACCGTCGGGTCAGGCGACCTGATCCTCATAGAGAACCTGATCACCTAGCCCAAGGCGTGTGTTTTAGCGGAAGACTTATAAATATTTAATTTGGCCCAAGATGATATGGGCCTAGGTCCGAGTAGGGATCAAGAGAAAATAACGGTGCATAAACTAAAATGAAATCCAAGTACTGTGTAACAAATCCAAACCAACAGTGTTTAAGGTTTACAACCCAAATAGAACATAAATGTCCTCACCAAATAACGATGAACCACTCAAGTAGAAATAATATAACACTTTAGCTCCTGATCCTCAACTACTCTTTGCCTTTACCTGAAGTTTTGGGGAGGAGTCGTTTGGGGTGAGTGGCTAACTCAGTAAGGTATAGCTATACTAAATGTACCTCGTGCAAAACTGGTTTTCTATATTTTCGAAAACAAAGTTATATTTCTCATTTTACCGTACATGAATTTTTAAATCATTTCAAAACTCTTTATCATTTTAACAAACCGGCCCAAGGGTCATCGATGAGGCTTTTATTCAAAACTTGCTGTATACATAGACAACTATATCTCGTAAAATAGGCCATCATCGTTTTCTAATCGAAAACATCATAAGTGAAAAGGGGTGGTCACTCATGGACTTACCACCACACAGCAGAGAATAGGAGGTCACCCGTCAGCGTCAACACCTTATGAGGCAGGAGGAAGTATAAATGACGGTGGTCTATAGATCCAACATATCTCCCGCATTACCCGCAAGAACTCTGCGTCGGTAGAACTAATCTACAGGGTTTCAACAATGGGGAGAACTCAGCGTCCTAATCTAGGGGTCAAATGGCGAGAACTCTGCGATGACAATCCGTACGATAAAATAGAACGGATACGATTGCTCACCATATATGGACTCAGTATAAATAAGTCTCGGCGAATGGCAACCGTCTGATCCGTGTGACAAAAACCTTGGCCAGGTTTAGGGGCTTGCGACCCAAGGAGACGTCATCACTCTCCCATACTAATTTACGACTTTCAGGAGTTTCAACCTGAGGACATGTCACAATGCCCTACCTATATTTTTACACGCCAAACAATCAACCTTCACGCAGAAGAAGGTATTCAGTGGAATAGCTAATTCCATCCCTCAATCTATGCACAACAAATTTCAAACCATGTACGGAATTTAAACTTGAGAAAACATAATACTCATAAAAACAAACGTGCTATCGAACAGTCCCCGTCATTTTTCAAGTGTCGTATTCCACCAAATAATTATTTTGAAAACGGGTAGGGATGCAATGTAACGCAAGAGGTATAGAAATCCCAACCTTTTTGGCGTTCGTTACAATTAAGCGGAGCAACTACCTCCTCATGAATGGATAGCACACCTGCCATAGTCGTCAAAACCTAACAATGGCATAAATGCGAAAAATCCATAAATAATCCTTGAGAATAAATGGAGGGTTCTACATCAAGAATAAGGAGCCCAACTGATGTGTAACAATTCATCTAAAATCCCCAAAGAAACTATTAAACTTTATCATTTGATACTAACAATGTCTCTTTCAAACAACTCCCAATCCTTAACTCAATTTATTCTTGCGCAACAATCGTGATCAATATGCATGTCCAATTCAAATCTCCAACTACAATTGATATCCACGTTTTTCAATATAGCAAACATTCAAGTTTGAATCCTAAGTCCACAAATGAAGAAACTTTAAGCTTAATTAATCACACCTAACAATAAAATGAATAGCATATATTCTTATGGCAAGTCCTTAGAATTTATCCATGATCAAAATTTAATCAAATCCCAACAGGAAGCTTAAATCACCATCCTTTGCAGCAAACATTTTCTTTAACTTGAATAACTTTTCAATTTCACCTCTTTGATTTACTTACCGTTCAGTAATTATCCAATTTTACAGACTTTGATCATTTGACTAATAAATCATACGTCAAATAATCATCTCTTAATCTGACTTATTCCAGGCATCGTCTGACCACATTCATAGTTCCAATTCAATTCTTCAAATTTCCATTACTCAAATTAAATTTTCCATTCGGAAAAATTCTAACTCCACCGATTTGACTAATTGACCAAAAATTCTTACGTGGCCGCTACGCGACAAATTGGGTCAACTTTTCAACGTTATGACCAATTTTAACGCGAAAAATTTACACGTGAAATTTCTTATTTAAAAAAATTTCACAGCTTTTACAACTAAGGTCTTCCAAGGCGAAGGGGGACGCGCCTATGTCTTAACCATGGCATGGCCAAAGTGCACTTCCTTGACTACTTCGCCTAGATCAAAATCCAAGGAGTGGGATATCTTGTTTGGGCTAGAATGCAGACTTCCTGGTCTGTTTTGGCCCACGATCAACTTCCCATGTTGGGCCTACTGTTGAACTGGTTTTGGGTTAGTTTTTGGAACAGATGTGAGTGTTCCCATACCCGATTAATTTAGATAGAATTTTTAAATAAAAATTTGAAATATTTAGATATGGAATTTGATCCAAAAATTTATACCATACTTTTGGTTAGGTACCAATCTTAATTAAAAATCTGTGGACTTCGGATTTGAGCAATTTGGACATTTGAGCTTTTGTAAGCATAAACCACTTTGAGGTAGAGATTTATTTTATGCACTACATTGCATAATTTTTTTTAAGTGAATATTTTGAAACTTGTCTTATATTAAAATGACATGTCCATTTTTATGACCGTCAAATTTCTATGTTATATTTTATTTTCACTGTTCACGTTTTCAATTAAGCATGCCTATAAATATTTGTTGACCAACTTGGTTGTACGAATCGAGTTTGATCGACCTGATTTGGGGTCTATTTTATTCACACATTCTACTGTGCAGAATGTGTTTGTTTGTTATTGAATTGGGTAATAGGAGATTTGTTTTAAAAATGTCCTTGGGTTCAAATTCCTAAAGTTCAAATAGGTAATAAGACAGCTGTATGTGTCATGTCTTTGGGATGCGAATCCCTAAAGCTGACCAGGGTATTTCTTTGGCTTTTGCAATCGTTGATCATCGCCTTAATTTTTTTATATGCCTATAGCATGGTATGCCCGGAGTCCATGAGTGACTTCATTTTCACTGTGATTATTAATTTGTACAACAAGGGCCTATTTTAATTATGTACCACATATTAGTGGGTGCTTTCATACACATGCCCTTTTGTACACATTTTTCTTAAAGGAATTTATATAACGTGAGTTTTAAATTCTTGCATGGTTAAACATCATTTTAATTAAAATTTTCTTTAAAAACATAATCCCTATTGAGTTTAGTCAACTCACCTCAATGACATCTTTTAGGATTTTATCAATCGGATTTCCAGTTGCCAAACACGTTTAGATCCGGCGAAGTTTTATATTGATTTTAGCATTCTCCGCTGAGAGATATTTTGTGAGGTATACTTTCGTTGGATGACTGTAATCCGTAATTTACTTTCCATACAGTTATTTCATTTTAGATTATATTACTTGCTATCTGATATCACTTATTGGACCTGATAAGCCCTTATTCGTTGGGCCCTGGCATTTAAGTAACATTTTAAGTCTTACTCTGTCAAATAAATAAAATTTATGAGGAAAAAGGTCGGACGATTTGGTTCTTCGGACCGAGTCATTCCTTGTTCTGTCTCGGGTCCATTTTACGTTGTGACAGAGGATGCCAAACCTAGGAAGTCAGATTTTTGCATTACCTCAGATTGAGGACTCACTGCATGGATTGCTGACATTGTTACTGGAACTCAGTTTTGTTCTAAGTGTCCATCGACAGTATTCAGGCAAGGGTACCTGTATTGGAGAACTGACTCCGGGGGATAAAGGGAAGGGAATAGTTCCAGTTCGATCAGAGCCGGGATTGAAGGGCTTAACTCAGGTGTTGAAGGAACCCAGCTCAGTCATTCACTGGTTTGGAGGCTGTTCAGATTAGCGCTGCCAAGTTGGTCACGAACGTAGTCCCGATGGCTTCATCAAAGCAAAACAACCTCAAGTAGCATAGGTTTCAGAGTTGCACTAGTATAAGCTCAGCATCATGAGTCTTCTATACATGCCCTATACGAGTTTATTTTCTCTCTCATTTTTTTGTTATTTGTCACCCATTGTTCACTACAATATGGTCTTAATACATATATGTGTGTGGGTATATATTTGTATATATAATTAAACTCAAAACGGTCAGCGTTGTGGGGCATTTTGTAACGAGGATTGGAAGGGTCAAATGACAACCAAATTAAACATATGACCTATGGATGTCTACTTTCTAATGGTTTAAGTTTCAAGTTGTTTGCAGTTCTCTAGGAGAAGTAATGACATTTTTAGTAACCAAAGGACAAAAATTGTGACGTTTTGTATTTTATCTTTAATGTCTTTAAGTATGTTTATTGCTTTAATTATTGTACAAATTTTAAGAGTCTTATTTGAGTCTATAAATATTGTATTGTGCTCATTTGAGAAAAAGATAGTGAAATAAAAATCTTGAAGAAGCCCTGGAGTAGTGATCTTCCTTTCTCTCCAAAACAAACATTCCATTTGTTATCAATTGGTATCAGAGCATGTCGAACCATGGGAGCACACCGTTGAGACAAATGACGCTGTCATGACTCACCAAGACAAACTAAGACAATTGGAGCATTCAAATGCGTGCGTTGGTTAGTGCACAAGATGAGTGGGAAGTAGTCGAAACTGGTTTCACGAAGACGGAAGCAATTGGCGCCTTGACAGCAAATCAATTAAAAGTGTTGAAAGAAACATGAATGAAGGACAAGACCGCTCTCTATCTCATGTTTCAAGCAGTAGATGAGTCGACTTTTGAGACGATTGCGGGTGCAACAACTTTGAAGGAAGCATGGGATATTTTGCAAAAAGTGTTCAAGGGTGCCGACCGAGTTAAACAAGTTCGGCTTCAAACTCTTCGTGGCGAGTTGGAGGCCATGAAGATGAAGGAGTTAGATGACATATCAACCTACATCACGCATGTGCAAACATTGGTGAATCAACTTAAACGCAATGGAGAAACCCTCACGGATGCAAGAGTCGTGGAGAAAATTCTTCGATCATTGACCATGAATTTTAAGAATGTTGTATGCGCAATTAAGGAGTCGAAGAATTTAGAAGAGATGACCATCGATAAACTCGCGGGCTCTCTTGAGGCACATGAACAAAGGAAGAAGAAGAAGGCACAAAAAGTCTTGGAGGAGGCCTTACAAACGAAGATGAATATCAAGGAGGATAAGGTAATGTACAGGCAACACAACCGAGGAAGACGATGTGGCCATGGAGGTCATGGTTTTGGTAGCGGCAGAGGACGTGATCGTAGAAATAATCATGAAGAGAAGGGCTAGACCAACCAACAAAATTGGCGTGGACAAGGACGTGGTAGTGGAAGAGGTGGTCGGTCAAATCGTTCAACTATCGAGTGTTACAACTGCGGCAAGTATGGACATTACGCAAAGGAATGCTACTCCGAGAAGAAGGTGGAAGAAAATGTGAATCTAGTCGCAAAAGATGAGACAAAAGACGATGGCATCCTCATGATGGCCCAAAAGAACAATAATTCAGAAAGTGACATGGTATGGTATCTCAACACTGGTGCTAGCAATCATATGTGCGGACATAAACATCTCTTTGTTGATATGCAAGAGATTAAAGATGGACACGTGTTTTTTTGGAGACGCATCAAACGTTCAAGTCAAAGGCTGAGGAAAAATACGTTTTTCAAAAAAGGATGGAAATGAAGGAACAATGGAAGATGTCTACTATGTACTCGACTTGAAGAGTAACATTCTTAGCCTGGGCCAATTATTGAAGAAAGGATGTTCGATCTTCATGAATGACTAGATGTTGCACTTGAAGGATAAAAATGGTCGCTTGGTCACACACGTGGAGATAGCAAAGAATCGAATGTTCAAACTCAACTTGAAGAACGTGTGAGAAAGGTGTTTGCAAGTAAATATGGAGAACAAAGCATGGCTATGGCATTTACGGTTTGGGCACTTACATTACGACGGCCTAAATGAGTTAGCAAAGAAGGAAATGGTCCATGGGCTACCAAACATGGACTACACCAA
Source organism: Begonia loranthoides (assembly GCA_022433065.1). Taxonomy (NCBI): domain Eukaryota; kingdom Viridiplantae; phylum Streptophyta; class Magnoliopsida; order Cucurbitales; family Begoniaceae; genus Begonia; species Begonia loranthoides. The sequence continues at coordinate 16,792,168 of CM039471.1, forward strand.
GAAATTTTGCGAGGGATGTGTACTCAGCAAACAAGCAAGGAGTACATTTCAAAAGAAGGTAGAATATCGTGCATAGAGATCTCTCGAGTTGGTACACATCGACATATGCGGCCCGATCACATCGAAGTCCTTTAGTGAGACGAGGTATTTTATAACTTTCATTGATGATTATACAAGGAAGACTTAGGTTTATTTCTTGAAGGAAAAGTTGAAAGCATTCGAGGTGTTCAAAAAATTCAAGGTGCTAGTACAGAAGACAATTGGTCTTTACATCAAGGCTTTACGGTTGGATCGATGTGGAGAGTACATGTCAACTGCTTTCACAAGCTATTGCGAGGAACAAGGAATCAAAAGATTCTTGACCACACCTTACTCACCTCAACAAAATGAGGTGGCCAAAAGAAAAAATCGTATAGTTCTCTATATGGTTCGGTCGATGTTGAAGAGCAAAGACGTGCCGAAGGAGTTTTAGGATGAAGTAGTGCAATGTGCTATATATATATATTCAAAATCGATTCCCACATGTGATATTGGGAAATCAAACACCACAAAAAACTTGGAGTAGCCATAAACCAACTGTATCACATTTTAAGGTGTTTGGAAATGTAGCCTGCACACAAATATCGAATCAAAGAAGAAGCAAACTTGATGATAAAAGCAAGAAGTATGTGTTCATCGGGTGTGATTCGAAGACGAAGGCTTTCAAGCTATTTGACCCAATTGACAAAATATGGTGGCTAGCCGAGATGTACAAGTGAATGAAAAAATGATATGGGATTGGAAGAACCAAAAGGAAGCAACATAAGATGAAGGAGAACTATCAACTGCTGCACCAATAATCACACCGACAATCTCTCAAGCATCCGATGACAAAGAAGAGTCAAGACAACCAAGGATGCAGAGTCTATAAGATCTATACGACTCAATAAATGAAGTATAGTTGGTTTGCTTATTAGTAGATGTGAAAAATATTGCTTTTGAGGAGGTCGTGAGAGATAAGAGGTGGAAAGCCGTGATGGATGAAGAGATAAAGGCAATCGAAAGAAATGAAAGGTGGAACTTGGTGGAGTTGCCGGAAGGATGTCGATCCATAGGAGTAAAATGGGTGTACAAGAAAAAGATGAATGTCAAAGGAGAGATTGAAAGTTACAAAGCATGCCTAGTTGTGAAAGGCTTTAGAGAAAAAGAGGGGATCGACTATGATGAAGTTTTTGCCCCGGTTGCAAGAATGGAGACAATTCGACTTGTTATATCTCAAGCTGGGCAATTCAAGTGGTCAATCTATCAAATGGATGTGAAGTCTGCATTTCTAAATGGAGTGCTTGAAGAAAAAGTCTATGTTGAGCAACCTCCCAAATTCATGAAAGTCGAAAAGGAGAACAAAGTCTTGAAGTTCAAGAAGGCAATATATGGGCTAGAACAAGCGCCTCAAGCATGGAACACCCAAATCGATACCTACTTCAAGAAGAACGGATTCATACAATGTCCCTATGAACATGCGTTGTACGTGAAGAAAGAAGAAGAGAACTTGTTGTCTGTTGCTCTTTATGTTGATGATCTTATCTTTATTGGGAACAATGAGAATGTGATAGAAGATTTCAAAAAAGCTATGATACGAGAATTCAAAATGACGGACTTGGGATTGATGAAGTATTTTCTTGGTCTTGAGATTAGACAAGGAAAATCTAGAATTTTTTGTGTCACAAGAAGCATATGCGAAGGACATATTGAAGAAGAACAAGATGGAAGATTACAAGCCGTAGCAACACCGATGGAGCTCGGTACGAAACTCTTTAAATTTGAGGGAGGAGATCAAGTAAATGCAAGTGACTACCATAGTTTGCTTGGGAGTCTACGGTATCTCACATGCACATGTCTGGATACTGTATATAGTGTCGGCATAGTGAGTCGATACATGGAGGATCCAAAACACTCGCACCTAAAAGCTATTAAGGGAATTCTTCGATACAATTGAGGAACAGAGTCACTCGGGTTACTCTACTCAAAGACAAACGAATACAAGCTGGTTGGTTACTCTGATAGTGATTTGTGTGGAGATGTAGATGACCAGAAAAGTACAGTGGGATACGTGTTCTATATGGGAGACACGACATTCACATGGCTTTTGAAGAAATAGTCGATTGTGACTTTGTCTACATGCGAGGCGGAGTATGTGGCTGCATCTTGGTATGTGCGCCACGCAATTTGGCTGAGAAATTTGCTACATGAGTTGAATCTTAAACCACATGAGACAACCAAAAAATGAGTTGACAACAAATTGGCATTTGAATTGGTAAAGAATCCGATTTATCATGAGAGAAGTAAGCGTATAGATGTTCATTTTTATTTTATAAGAAAACATGTTATGAAAGGAGAAGTACGAATGAGTCACGTTGCAAGTGGTGATCATGTGACAGACATTTTTACAAAGCCGCTGCAAATGGTTCTATTTGAAAACCTCAAGAAGTTTATTAGGATGAAGGATTGGAAATATTTGAGTTTAAGGGAGGAATTTGTTGAGAATTAAACTCAAAACGATCAGCATTTTGGGGCATTTGTCAACAAGGATTTGAAGGGTCAAATGATAACCAAATTAAACATATGACTATGGATGTTGATGCCTCAGATGTCTACTTTCTGATGGTTTAAGTTTGAAGTCATTTGCAGTTTTCTAGGTGAAGTTATGACGTTTGTAGTAACCAAATGTCAAAATATATCCTGTAAACTCAATCCACAAAGTCCAAATCATCCAATATATTCCAATCATTCAACAAGTATATATCTCAAGGCAGAAAGTAAAGAACCATCCATAACATTTAGAATAGAGCAATGAGTTAAAAAGAAGAGTTACAAACCAAAATAGATGTTCAAACAAACTACCACACTTAGAGTTTACAATCAAATATTTTGTTCAAAAAACATTACAATCCTTAAAGAAAATTACACAATAACTTCTAATCTTAAAGTCTAATGACATATATCTAATCTACGCATCGGGGAGCTCCGTGTCATCCATGTCATGAAGAGGTGGAGCGGATGACGACGGAATGTCGGGATGAGCCGCAGGAGAGGAAGCGCCAGTGGTCCAAATACCACGACAAATATGATCCAAACACCTATCCATGGAGTCTAGCTTAGAAATAATCTAAACTAAATACCCTTCTAGTCGTGCAACATCGGCGGTGGAAGCATATTGCTCATGAGAAGAGAAGGGACCAGGCTTCGCAACCGGTGGAGATGACATAGGCATCGAGGCCTTAGGTTGAGGAATTTCAGGAGAACCAGGAGAAGCAAGCACGGGTTTCCCTATCTAATCACCATTTTGATCCATCATAATAAAGGATCAATATACGCCTATAGAGAGGGGGTGAATATAGCATACTAGTTATTTTCGTGCGATAATTAATATCTAAATCCCTAAGTGATTTATCGGATATAATTAAACAAGAAATCACAATAAATGCGTTAATTAAAGAGTGAGGGATAGAGAAAGTGAGCACACAATATTTGTTTACGCGGTTCGGCAAACTCGCTTACGTCCGCGCTCTAAGTTCCACTTGGAGATACACTAAACAATTGGCTTACAGGTGCCAATAAAACCATTTACAAAAGACTAATTCTAAAGGTGTCATCCTTTGACTATTACAGGTCTTCACTCAATGATTGAACTTACGAGCATTCAATCGAGCCTATGAGTGTTTCGAGTTGTCACCCTCGTGTGATGAATTCTTAGGAAATCACCATTTACAATTTAGCACAATAATAATGAATTGGAAATTAAAGCGCAAATCTAACTAATCTGAATTCTCCCAAATATAACTCGCAAGTTTATGGGTTGGAGAGAATTGGATTTACAATGCTCACAGAGTGTATGAATCGAGTCTTGAATTTGGCAGGGCTTCACCTCAATTCTCAGGTCGTTATGGTGAGTTTAGAGTGAACTCATATTTATAAGCCACAGACTTTTCGGACGTCCTAAAAGTTTTCGGTCGACTGCATGTGACCGTTGAAGAAAATAGTCATTGAAAATCTGTCGGTTGGCAAAATCTGGACTTTTTGGACGTGGGTTCCTCGCCTGCTATCATCCAAAAAATCACCAAGGAAAAAACAGATTCAAACTGAGGTTGTCCTCTATCATCCGCGTGCGTCCTAAAACTCTAGACTGCATTTTAGGATGCATTCCTGCGTCCTCACTGTCATCCTCTATCGTCTGAAATCTCTAGACTGCACTGTGACAGAATTCACCCTGAACTTTTGCTGACAAATTTGATCCTGAACTTTCAATGAAATGTTTGACCCTGAACTTTCAAAAACAAATTTGACCCTAAATTTTTGGAGTCAGATTTGACCCTAAACTTTCAGTGACAAAATTGACCCTAAAGTTTTAATGACAAAACTAACCCTAAACTTTCAATTGGGTTTGATAGTTTTTGGACAATTCTCTCCTCGTCCGCGCTCATCCGCTATCATCCGAAAAGTCTCTTGAAAATTACAGATTCAAATCAGGCTTGTCCGGGATCGTCCAAGATCATCCACGTGCGTCTGAAAAGTCCCGAAAACTAGTTTTGGGTCGCCTCTTCTTGTCCGTGATCCATCAAGCCTCACTCTAAAATAAACCCTAAATTATACTGACTCTTTAAATGATATGCTACCCTATATGGACTCAAGTAAACATGTTAGCACATTAATAATACCTATTTTGAGGGTTCTTTCAATAAATAGTGATATAAATATTATTATAAAAATGATAAAAATAATATCCAAAAAATACGAAATATAGCACAAAATATAATTAATTGATTTATTAAATTAGTCAACATTTTAGTCATCATCAAAATACAACGTAGCCTAACAAAAAGGCTAACACATAAAACCCATGTGACCTAGAGATTGAATAGAATAGATATCCACATTTCAGATATCTAATTTTTGAGCCGATGCGGGGATAAGAATTTCCAAAGTTCGAAAGAGATTTGAGAGCAGAATGTTGAATGGAAGAGATTGGGTTTGGCTATCCGCACTCTCAGCCATTTGATACAGAATAAGATATCCTAAATTGAATGGAGTATCACTATAGATGCGTTGAAGAACGTACAAATCCATGTAACTAATGTGGTCTCGATGACCAACACGAGGAAGCACATTGTATGTGAGAGTGTGATGAATGACCCTAGCTCAGATATTGAGATCCTTTGTTTTGGGTCTCAATTTGAAATTGTTTACCGAGTCCCAAAGAATTTGATTTAGGAAATTGTTTCCAACCTCCGTGTTATGGAAATTGGGAACAACATTTCCGTTGAAGTAAGGTTCACAAAAGAGACTCATCTCACACTCAAGAAAGACACTTAGCACTTGGGGAGTTTTAAATCTCCCTCCCGTAAAGAAAAATTTTAAGGATTAATGGATTTTCAAAATAACGAGCATTAGCATAAAACATCTGAATTGACTTTTTCGTAAAAGGACCGTCAAGAGAAAACAATTTACGCAATCCTAAATTGGAATCGACACGATCTAAGTCAAGATTATCTAACCGATCAAAATTATATTGACGAGATAAAATCAAGACCGTTCCTTGAATTCTTTCTTGTAACGCTTTCGACAATCATGATCGAGAAATAAACGAGTTCTATATACAGCAGGAACACTAGGATTTTCAGAAATTTGAGTTGAAGCACGTTTTCTAACGGGTCTATTGGCCATGAGAAAAATCTACGAAAAAATAGCGACAAACCCTAGGGAATGGCTCTAGACAATTGAAGCAAATAGAGATATACCGAAGAAAACGAAAGGACCAAGTTGGAAGACGCAAGGAATGGCCGAAAATCGCAGGGAGTCGTCGCAGCCCTCGAGAGAAGTTCGGAGATGATTTTTTCAGATGAAATGAATTAGGGCTCAGACGTCCAAATTCTGTCTTTAAAAAATGCGATTCGGACAACTGCAGGCAATAGGCATTGTCCGAAAATTTTTGAAGTCATCCGAAAATGACAAAAAAAGAGCCAGAAGTGATTCTCAATGTTTTTGGACGAATGGGGACGACAAGGAGCGTCCAAAATGTTCAATTCGGGACTAATTTTTCAAATTTGTGTGTCCAACGATTATCTAATCTAAACTGACTCCAAAAATATTTAAAATTGAATTGATCTAAGGAAATTCTAAAGGGATTTATCTAAGAAAATTAATCCTAATCGAATTCAAATTCCACAAAAAAGTTTTCTCATCCAAAGGTTTTGTGAAAATATCGGCAAGTTGATTTTTGGTGGAAACGAATTCTAGAGAAATATCACCTTTAGATACATGATCGCAAATGAAATGATGTCAAATTTCTGTGTTTAGTCTGTAAGTGAAGAATTGGATTTTACAAAATGTTTATGGCACTTTTGTCGTCACACTTGATTGGAATGTTCTTGAAAAATTGTCCATAATCTTCCAAGGTTTGCTTCATCCAAAGCAATTGAGCGCAACAACTTCTAGCTGCAATACATTCACTTTCGGCGGTAGAAAGTGAAACCGAATTTTGTTTCTTAGAAAACCAAGAAATTAATGATCCTCCAAGAAATTGACAAGTACCACTAGTGGTTTTCCTATCGACTAAGCTACCCGTATAGTCTGAATCAGTGTGTCAAATCAAATCAAAATTTGTGCCATTGGGATACGACAATCCAAGACTAGTAGTACCACTTAAATACTTAAGAATCCTTTTTAAGGCATTTAAATGTGACTATTTGGGTAAAAATTGAAACCTAGCATACAAGCACACACTAAAGAGAATATCGGGTCTACTAGCAGTTAGATATAGAAGAGATCCCATACCACAATATTTCTTTATATCCACATCTTTTCCTTTCTCATCTTTGTCCAATTTTGTGGATGTGCTTGGGAGTTCTAGATGATTTTGAGGAGTCCATACCAAAACGTTTGATTAGCTCATTGACATACTTTTCTTGATTCAAGAAAATCCCATCATAAGATTGTCTTATTTGCAAACCAAGAAAATATTTCAATTCGCCCATCATACTCATTTCGAATTCAGTTTGCATTAAATTTGCAAATTCTTTGCAAAGTGTGTCATTGGTAGAACCGAAGATAATATCATCAACATAGATTTGCACAATCATAATATCATTACTATTGTGTTTAATGAATAGAGTGGAATCTACTTTTCCTAAGATGAAGTCTCTCTCTCTCTCAAGAATTTACTTAATCTCTCATACCAAGCTCTTAGTGCTTGCTTGAGTCCATAAAAGGATTTATGAAGTTTATAAACATGGTCTAATTTATCATAAACTTCAAACCCTAAAGGTTGCTCAACATAGACTTTTTCCGCAATAAATCCGTTAAGAAAAGCACTCTTTACATCCATTTGATAAAGAGTGAAATTCTTATAGGAACCAAAAGCCAAAAGCATTCTAATCGACTCTAATCGAGCAACCGGTGCAAAAGTTTCCTCATAATCGATGTCTTCTTCTTGATTATATCCTTTTGCAACAAGTCTTGCCTTATTCCTAGTCACAATCTCACTTTCAACTAATTTATTCTTAAAGACCCATTTTGTTCCAATGATTGATTGATCTTTAAGTCTAGGAACAAGTTCCCATACATTGTTCCTCTCAAATTGGTTTAATTCTTCTTGCATAGCTAATAACTAATTTTCATCAAATGTGGCCTCATTGAAATTTTTATGCTCTATTTGGGAGATGAATGTCGTATTGGCACACACATTTTTAAGGGAGGCTCTAGTTTTGACACCTAAGTTTGGATCACCTAGAACATCAACCATAGGATGACTTTTAGCATACCTCCAATCTCTTGGCAAGTCATTATGGTTTTCTACCCTTGAGGTTTCCTCTAAGAAATGATCTTGAGATTCTTGAGGAGAACTTTCAAGATTCTCTTTCCCTTTATCACCTAAGCTAAGATTTTCTAAATCATTTTCTAATTCTAGGATAGGTCTCTCAACACTAGGGGTAGGAATAGATTCATCAAAAGTGGCGTGCATGGATTATTCCACCACTAACATTGTTTTATTGAAGACCCTATAGGCTTTGCTAGATGAAGAGTATCCAAGAAATATTCTCACATCTGTCTTGGAATCAAATTTGCCTAGATTTTCCTTAGTATTAAGAATAAAGAATTTGTAACCAAATGCTTTGAAATACCTAATGTTTGGAATCCTACAATTCCAAAGTTCGTAAGGAGTCTTTTCTAGAGTAGGAGGAATAGAAACACGGTTGAGAACGTAACACGCCATTACAACGACTTCTGCCCAAAAATACTTGGGTAGATCATTCTCATTGAGCATGGTTCGTGCAAGCTCTTGGAGGGATCAATTTTTCCTCTCACCAACTCCATTTTGTTGAGGGGTTCTAAAAGAGGAGAAATTGTGATCAGTGCCATGTTTTTGACAAAAAAGTATCGAATTGATTTTTTTCAAATTCGCCACCATGATCACTCATAATAGTGACAATGGTAAGCTCCTTCTTGTTTTGTACTTTCTTCCTAAAGCTAGAAAATACTTCAAAGGTTTTGTCCTTTGTCTTTAAGTAGAAAACCCATGTGTAACGTGAGAAATCATCCATAATTACATATGCATAAAGTTTTCCTCTTAAGCTAGAAACCTTAAAATGACCGAAAAGGTCCATGTGAAGTAGTTGGAGAGGCATAGAGGTAGAGATATATTGTTTGGAAGAGAAAGAGCTTTTTGTTTTCTTTTCTTTTTGCCAAGCTTCACAAACTCTACCTTTTTCAAAC